>NW_020870990.1:326672-348600 GCF_003789085.1 Penaeus vannamei | reverse complement strand
GCCAACCCGCCCCGCAACCCCGGTCCCGAAGGCCCCACCCCAGCCCACCCGTCCCGACTCCCCCACCACCCCCCCGCCCCCTACCGTGCACCCGCCGCCAACCCCCCAACCCACCCACCACACAGCCCCGACAACGGCACGAGCCGAGACGACACGACAGGACAAAAGGGCGCGGGCGGCGGAAACACGCCCACGGAAAAGCGAGCAAACCCTACAGGCGGTGGGGAAGCTGTTCGACACGCAAGTCGGAAGTAGGTGGCGCCGCGAGATCACTCGCGGTTGCCCGAAGCCCTCAAGATACGAAGCACGCCCCCGCCGCCCCCACACGGCCAGGCCAGAAGAGCCAAAGTGGAGAGAGAAAGGAAACTCCACCATTCCCTCCTCCCGAAACTCACATCGTACAAGGGTCAGTCGGCGCTCTTTGCTCGGTCGCTTTTGCTCTTCGCGTTATCCCCTTTTCGTCCTGCGTCCTGTCCCTTTTTCTTCTCTGTTAGACATATTTTTTATTCTTAGGCCTCGTCTTCCTACTTCGTTTTACCACAGCCTCCTCCTCATTCTTCTTTGTCTTTTTTTCCTTCTTCCTCTCCTCCTTCTCCTCTTCCATCTTCTTTGCCTTTTTTATTTCTTCTTCTCCTCCTCTCCTTCTTGTCTTTTAATCTCTTCTTCAGTCCCTCCTCCAATTAGGCATATTATTCGTCGTCCTCCTCCCGCTTCTCCTCCTCCTCCTTATCACCAACATGCTCCTCCTCTCTCCCCCCCCCCCTCCCCCTGTCCTTCGTCTTCATACATTGCTTTCTTCGACGAAATCCGCGAGTAGATTTCAGGCCAAGATAAGCCTCGTCTGGAGTTTATTCACTGCAACTGTAAACATGCATCTCGAGAGTTAGAATTTCATGGCAGGTTTACTATTTAGATTTTAGTGCGATAGGAGAGAGAGAGAGAGATAGAGAGAGAGAGAGAGAGAGAGAGAGAGAGAGAAGAGAGGAGAGAGAGAGAGAGAGAGAGAGAGAGAGAGAGAGAGAGAGAGAGAGAGAGAGAGAGAAGAGAGACCGAGAGAGAGCGAGCCGAAGCAGAGCCCTCACCTCCCTCGCGCCCCCAGGCTGGTTCGCCATCGTGACGAGCGAGGGCCACACGGCGCCCTTCTTCTCGTCGGTGGAGCAGGTCGCCACCAGCAAGGTCTCCTTCTTCCTCACCAGATACGACGTGCCCGCCTACACCAACCTCAAGGATGGTGAGACCCTTTGTCGCGTTTTGAAGGTCTTGGGATCTTCTTTGAATGTTTTCTCCTGTGTCTCAACTCCTGTTCGAGAGACCCTTGAAAAGCATGCCTTTGTCCGGGTGTCATGGATGCACGTTTTTTTGCCATCGTTCTGATCTGAATTGTGCAGAATCTGCTAACTGACAAAAATACAAAATGAATGAACAGGCAAACTAAAATAAAAACACGGTCTTCTCCCCTTTGAAACAGCCGAGGGTCGCATGACGTACCAGAAGACGGTGGTGCAGAGCGGGCATGTGCTCAAGCTGATGGGCATCTTCGAGGACCTCAACGCCCGCAGGACCAACAGCACGGGGCGCGGGCGCGACGCCTCCAGCGTCTTCAACTGTGATAAATACGCCCAGTGTCTCAACTATAGGAATGAGGTGGGCGTCGGGGGCTTTAGGTCTGCCCTGTTTTGAATATATATATATATATATATATATATATATATATATATATTATAATATATATATATATATATCGTCGTGATACTTGCTATTTATTACTTTATAAGTATGTTTGCACTTCTTTCTTAAGCAGGTAGTCCTTTTTCGTTAGTAATTAATCAGTCTATATTTGTTCGTGTTTGTTCTCCTTGATTTTTACTTCGAATATTTTCCTACTATGCGACCCAGCTGACTTGCCGCCCTTGCAGGTGGTGTTCCTCCCGTTCTCGGCGTCGGGACGCTTCTACACGACGGCGCACAAGACGAGCAAGAACCCCAACCACGTGTACCTGATGGCGCACATCCTCAAGAACCACAAGCTGCCCCTCACCGTCAGGCTCGTGTGCGGATACATGCCCCGCGTCCCCTGCAACTTCACCGGTGGGTCCCCGAGACCTTTTGGTCGGCGAGCTGAATTAGATGGGATTTTCGCGTCCAGAAAAAAGAGATGATACAGTTTCTTTTCTTAATGATTTGTGCTGACTGAGAACATTCTCTTCCTCAGGAGTGCTGCGTCTGGAGCAGGCGCAGAAGGAGGCGGTGATTCTGGCGTGCACGATGACCGACGAGGCTCAGGCGACCCTGTTCGAGATCGACGTGGCGTCCAACTTCGTCCTGACGCCCGTGAAGGACCCGCTGTTCCCCAAGTCGCCCATCTTCCTCAAGACCGTCTCCTACTGCGAGGACGAGGCTGAGCCCTGGCGGCGGCAGATCAAGGTGGGCGCGAGAACGGTTGCTGCTTTCGCTCAGCGGCAGACGTTTCGAAAGCGATGGCTGGTTTTTGCTTGGTTTTAGTTTGCCTTATTGTCTGCTCATAATCTGGGGTCATATGATAAACAGCTGTAATTTAATGCATGAATGTCTTCGTCCGCAGGTGACTCACCATGTGACCGAGAAGAGGTCAAGGTCATTGACCCGATCACTGAGTGACAAATTCGTGGAGCCGATGGCCAGCGTGCGGCCGCTGAGCCTGTCGTTCCTGTCGGTGGACAACGACAAGAAGAAGGGCCGCAGCCGCGACCGGTCGCGGGACAGCCGGCAGAGCGAGCCCGGCCGCGACAAGAGCCGAGAGCAGCGGTTCCGGGAGTTCCGCAGCCGCGAGAAGAGCGTCGAGAAGACCAAGTTCAAGTACCACGACTACAGCAACAGCTTCAGCGGCTTCCCGATCGCCGAGCACAGTCTGGAGGCCAAGAAGAAGAGCTCGGACCACCGCAAGATCTCCAAGCAGAACACGTACGTGCTGCAGAACGGGCGCGGCGGGTCCAAGCACCCGAGCGGCGGGCGAGAGCGACTCGGCGGCTACAAGAGCAGCAGCATCAACAACAGCATCAACAGCAACAGGTCGGTGGAGAACCTGGAGTACTCTCGCGTGGCCGACGACATCAGCCCCATCCCCGAGACGGAGGAGGACGTCTCCGAGAGCCACTACGCCGAGATCTGCGACTACGGGCAGCGGGGCCGCAGGCAGGCCTTCGCCAGAGGCCATCCTCCGCTCAGCCTCCCCAACCTCAGCTTCACGCTCGAGGAGGAGAACCACGTCCCGAGTGACGCCTCGGGCAGGCTGAGCGCGACGTTCAGCGACAGGGAGTCTAGGAGCAGGAAGTTCTCGAGCGCGAGCGGCGACTACAAGGAGAACATCCCGCCGAGCGAGAGCGGCGTCTCCAGCATCCACGTCAGCGCCGCCGACGGCAGCCGCGGCGAGACGGGCTCGGTCAAGGGCGGCCGCGACAGGCTCGAGAAGGACAAGGCCAACGAGGTGTACATCATCCGCGTGGTCGTGAAGGACCAGGAGGACGACAAGCTCTCGACCATCTCCAGAAACAGCAAAGGAGGATACTACATGAAGCTGAAGGGCTTCGAGGTCCCGCAGGAGGAGATCGGGAAGACGGTCCTCGGCGACGAAGTGAACGGATACGACTCCATGTGCTGAGGCGTCCCCGCCTCCTGCCGACTCCCTGTGCTCAAACAAGGACGCGCATGCTGTGTGCTCGGAAGGTCTGAAAGTCCTTTAAGAAGTGACGTGCGCCCTTTGGAAACTGAGGATTAGTTGCTGTTATTGGCGTCATGTTTTGATTTGTGGCGTTTTATATCCGCAGACTTCAAGTTGACCTTCCAACCGGCCAATGAGTTGAAAATTCCGTCTTACATTTCTGTGTCTCAGTTTCACATATACGAACTAGCCTATGTGTTTGTGTACATAATTATCCGTGGCATGTAAGCAATACTCTCTGTTCCTGGAAAAAAAAGTCTAGACATTTACCTGTCTTTATAATTGTTTCCTGTCGTGTGGTGCGATCTAGGCGCCCTAGATTGCACACACGCGTGGCTGTGACGAACATTAGTGCTCCGGGAAAAGGACGAATCTCTCTGTGACACTAAACCTGCTCTTGAACCTTCTGCGTCAAGTTTTACGTCATGTATCGAATTGTATGTGGTGGATGTTGCAGTATATTCAAGTGCTTTAAAATGTATGCATGTACACATACCTACCTATATACATACAGTGTGTGTGTGTGTGTGTGTGTGTGTGTGTGTGTGTGTGTGTGTGTGTGTGTGTGTGTGTGTGTGTGTGTGTGTGTGTGTGTGTGTGTGTGTGTGTGTGTGCTGTGCGTGCGTGCGTGCGTATGTGGCAATACGGATTTGATAAAGTATATTACCGTTCAATGTCAGAAGGAACAGAACAAGGTGCAAAGATATATAAGCCTCTTTTCCAGTAAGTGCACTTCCACGCTACTTATTTATGGAAAAAAGGCAAACTATATCCCCAAAAGACAGTAAACATGGAACAAAAAGACCAGTAACTTCTGTGATGAAATCTTAGATGAGTAAGAAAGAACAGATGATGATTCCTACATCCTATTTTTAGGGAAGAAGGATGCGTGAAATACTGTTGTTCAGTTGGATAAACATTGATGCAATGAAGCAAGAAACAAGAAACAAGTGTTTTGGAAACGGTTTTACTGATACTTGCGTAGTTCGCACTGCGGGATCTGTACACTGTGTTCGAATCGTCGACCGAAGCAGCGAATTCGCTTTAATGAATGAAATGAATGGAAATGAAATGCGCTCGATTGTGTGATGAAACAAAACACGGACTTAGTGTTTACAGTAGATGTACAAGAAGGTTAATTTATAATTTCATAAACAACAGTGCAATGTAGTGACCCATGAGGTTTAGACATTGAACAACAAAAGACATATAATGAAAAGAAAAACAAACCATAAACTATGGAATCATTTCAACAATAATACAAAGATGAACGAGAAGCAAATGTAGATTAGAAAAAGAGCCAACGTGATGCTCTCCGTCCCGTCCTGAATCTCTAGTCAGATCGCCGACAATGACCCCACGAACTGTCCCGCCCACTGACAATCGCTGCAGACACGTGCTGGACAATACAGGCACGTCGCCTGTTGCTCCTGGGTACAACACTGACAAAAACTTGTCTCGAGTTTGGACAATTAGATGGGAAATTATCATTCCGAGGCAGCCAATCAGCATCGAGAAGCGAGTGTGCACAGCCAATCAGCGCTCGAAATTGTGATTTTCTCGCGGCCAATCAGAATGCGCCTTGGTGTTCGGGCGAACACCCACTGTTTATGATTTGCTGTCTTTTTCGCCGCAATATCTGTAATTTGTTCAGACCATTCTTCTGTATGAGTGTAATCTGGTGATATAACTGGTTCGAGCTAAAAGGGCTTTTACATTTTTTTTTTATTATAGTGAATATCCATAAACGAAAATATTTATTCTAACTAAGCGTATGAAAATGTGATTTTTTTCTTTTTACTTTTTTATACAGATCGCATATTCTTGTACTATAAAATTAGGAAATCCACATCACCCTCAAACAATTGCACTGCACAATCATATCAATCAATATAAGTTTTGTCAATAAATCTAATGAAACCTCTAAAAATGGTAAATAGACTAAGTAAAGGACCAACGTGTCGCACTGCACCCACTGAACGAGGGATGAACATCATCATATAATCAAATGAGGTGTTGCGTCGATTGGGACCAGAGAAGGAGAAAAAGTGGTTCTGAAGGAATGTTCGAAAGGTCAGGAGCGAGGTCGAGCCTTCGCACCAGGAAACATCATCCCCTGTATAGGAATTCTTGTGTAAATGTCTCTGTAGCCCATCTTCTATATTTTGATGGTCTGCTGTCACGTTTTTATACTGTCGGATATTTCGTGTTGTATTCACATATGACGAAATAAAATATGTATTTCAATTTATGTGTGTTTTTTGTCAGTTGTTCATTCCACGAAACATATAATGGATAGGAACAAAAGAGAAAGTGATATTCTTAATATTTAATTTAAACACTGATATGTATCAATTTTATAATATGGTTATAATACCATTTTTTAACAGAATTAACACTGGGTTTCAGACAATCTTCCTGTGAAATTTTGTTTGAACTTGATGTCCTCCAAATTTGTTTGATTTATCAAATCAACTTTTAAAGAAAAGTAAATTAATTCACGTCTATTATTGAAAAATACACAATAGGCATATTGCTGTACACGACTGGAATCCTACATTATGTGACAGTCATTATGTATATAAAAGTACACAAAATACACGTTCTTCATTATATATGAGTAATACTGTACAGAAAGTTATCAGTCAGTTATACAGCCCAAGAATTATACTGGACATCCATACAAGCTGTATAACAGCGTCGTGTTATTAAAAACATTGGACTTTCACCTTACCTTTCATACACACACAAGATAAGGAATAAGCTGCAAAACGCGTCTCTCAATGTAAACACTGGCAGGTCATCCTCAGTCAGTTGGCATTCACAATAAGAAAAAATATAAATATTTTCTGTATATCAGCTTGCGATGCCAATAAAACTCCTGATTATCATACAAATCTAACATAAAAGTACCTTACACAATACTGTAAATGCTTCTTCGTTTTGCATGTGATTTATCCTGGTTACCATCTGATTGACGGTAGGTACTATTCTATTTTTTCAGTAACTTCAATTTATGAGAATATATTTTGCTAGATATTTTCCAGAAAATTTAAGCCAGAAATAACAAAAAAGGTTAACAAAAACAATACCAGTGACTAGACGAATTTCGCAATCATACAGTTTTCGAAATGTTTCATGATTCTTTTTAATGGAAAAAAGGAAGAAAAATACTTGTATCAGTCGGATTTCCTTCCACATTTCACACACAAAGCACGCCACTCTTCCATGTCTTGATGCCTTTATAGAAATACAGTAATACTTTCAGCTGTTGTACCAAATAAGGGACGAAAGGAACGACCCTCCGACAGCCGTGATATATTTCGACGACCACAGGGTTATCTGTCCAGGACGTTGAAGCTAGACCTAGTGTTGTGAGCACCATGGGAGGGAAACTTTTTGTTTTCACACTCGAAAGTTCTAGTCATTGAGGAATCTTGCACATATATATATATATATATATATATATATATATATATATATATATATATATATATATATATATATATATATAATATGTACATTATTCACCACTTTTCGAGTCATATTACTCAATGTCTCTGAATGTTTTTTTTTTTTTTCCATTTCATTGCCACTTTTCATCTATGTTCATAGCACACACCGCTCATGCTCCATGGCTCAGCACAGAATTCCCGGTCGCAAGCCCGCTGTCCCGCACAGAAGCGTCGGCTTCTTCGGTGATCAGCACAGCGAGTCGCCTCCTTTGCTGGGGTCCGGCGAGAGCCCTTGGTCCAGCTCCTCCTTGGGCACCTCGAAGCCCGGGATCTTGACGTAGTATCCTCCGATGTCCTTCTTGAGAAGAGTGAAGCTGAGGTTGTTCTCCGGGGCGCGTCCTGCTGCCCTGCGAGTCCCGTTCTCTTTGTCGGCGGACCGCTGGCGCCCCGGCCTCTCGTTCTTCAGCGGGGACTTCCTGTTGAGGATGTACTCGCAGATCTCGGTGTAGTGCGCCTCCTCGTCCTCGCCCTCCTCCGCCTCGTGCACAGGGCTGATGTCGTCCGCGACCCTCGAGTAGTCCAGGTTCTCGATAGATCGGTTGAGTCTGCGGACGGCGTCGGCCTCCTGCTTCTTCTGCTGCGTCCGCGGGCTGCGTCCGTTCTGGAAGATGTACGTGTTCTGCTTGGACAGCTTCCTCTGGTCTTGGCCCTTGCAGTTGATCTTGCTGGGGCTGTGGTCGAGCAGCGTCTCCTTGCTGCGGCTCCTCAGGATGTTGTCCCGGCTCTTGTCTCGCGCCCGCTCGCCGAGGCGGACGGCCAGGCGGTCCCGCGACTTCTCTCGGCCGCGGTTCTTCCTCTTCTCGACATCGGCCAGGAAGGCGAAGCCGGCCGGACGCGGCTGCTCCACGAACTTGTCGCTCAGCGAGCGGCTGAGGGACCGCGACCTCTTCTCGGTCACATGATGCGTGACCTGAGGGCAAACCAAAAGGTTAGATGAATTATGCCATATAAAAATCGGGAAAAATATTTCAAAATCTGTCATGAGGATTGGAAACACGATTCAAATGTATCGTCCAAATATTCAATTACTCCTAAATCCCTTCGACATAAATGAAGGCAGAGCCAGACCTTGATCTGCCGCCGCCAGGGCTCAGCCTCGTCCTCGCAGTACGAGACGGTCTTGAGGAAGATGGGCGACTTGGGGAACAGCGGGTCCTTCACGGGCGTCAGGACGAAGTTGGACGCCACGTCGATCTCGAACAGGGTCGCTCGAGCCTCGTTGGTCATCGTGCACGCGAGGATGACGGCCTCCTTCTCCGCCTCCTCCAGTCGCAGCACTCCTGAAGAAGGACACGACCCATTAACACTTTCACAAACACAAATCCTTCATGACTTGGCACGAGAAAGATACGACAAGACTAAATCGCCATATTTTGTAGTGCATTTGAAGCTGAACCAAATTTGTAACAGCATTAGCAGCATCATAAGTGAAAAAATGTAAAAATTATGGTATTACTGAACTATCGTTCATTACAAAACGTAATCTGTTATCTAACAGATGGTAGAAAATCGCATATCCGTTATCTGTCAGTTGAGCTGTAGTTGAGACCCATATATTAGTATTATGAACAAATCATCTTCATGTGATATATACTGAGAGATGTAGAAATAAATACCAAGCAAAAAACTGAAGCTAAAGACGACATTTCAGTAACCACAGAGAAGACTGCCTCTCTCCATCCCACACCACAAAAGCAACAACAATGGATTCCCAGCACACGCGCAAAGCCTCCTGCCCGACTCACCGGTGAAGTTGCAGGGGACGCGGGGCATGTATCCGCACACGAGCCTGACGGTGAGGGGCAGCTTGTGGTTCTTGAGGATGTGCGCCATCAGGTACACGTGGTTGGGGTTCTTGCTCGTCTTGTGCGCCGTCGTGTAGAAGCGTCCCGACGCCGAGAACGGGAGGAACACCACCTGCAAAGGCGGCAAGTCAGCTGGGTCGCATAGTAGGAAAATATTCGCAGTAAAAATCAAGGAGAACAAACACGAACAAATATAGATTGATTAATTACTAACGAAAAAGGACTACCTGGTTAAGAAAAGAAGTGCAAACATTTATATAAAGTAATAAATAGAAAGTATCACGACGTGTATGCACATACACACACACACACACACACACACACACATACACACATATATATACTATATATATATATATATATATATATATATATATATATATATATATATATATAATATATACACTGGGCGTATTTATCACAGTTGCTCGGTCGCAAAAAACAGAAAAGGGAAACATGGTAATCATTATATATCAACCGCAGCAAACAAAGCTTAATCTTACCTAACTAAAAAGATAGAATGAAGTACATTCATAAAATGGAATTAAACTAGATACAGAAGAGAAACCTAACCAACTTAACCTAATAGGTAGAAAGGAAGCGCAACCTAACCTAACATAACGAACCCAACTTAACCAAATAGGTTGAAAGTACATTCATAAAATGGTTAATTAAAAAAAAAATACAAAGAGAAAACAGAGAAAAGTCAGCAACGAAAATGACGCAAGATGCAATACAAAGCCGTTCAGCCTACCTCGTTTCTATAGTTGAGACATTGCGCGTATTTATCACACACGTAGACGGGGCCGGCGTCGCGCCCTCGGCCTGAGCTGTTGGTTCTCCGGGCGTTGAGGTCCTCGAAGATGCCCAAGAGCTTGAGCACGTGGCCGCTCTGGACCACCGTCTTCTGGTACGTCATGCGCCCGCTTTCTGTGGTCGAAGGAGACTCGTTAAGACGAACAGATTGAAAAGTGTGTTAAGAGACAAATTTGGGGGACTTAGTCAGACTGACATCCGATGGTTGTAATAAGAGGATATGATGATAATAAAAAGGAAAATAGTCTTTAGCAACGTGTTATGACTACATAATATTCAAAGAATAAGAAAGTAATTGAATACTCTTGGAAAATTTGTAAATGGCAGCAAAACAAATGAAAAGAAGCGAAAAAGGCAACAACAAAAACAAAAGGCAGTAGAATATCAAGCGAAGAACTTTGAAAAAATATAAAAATCTACGGCGGAGACTCACCATCCTTGAGGTTGGTGTAGGCGGGCACGTCGTATCTGGTGAGGAAGAAGGAGACCTTGCTGGTGGCGACCTGCTCCACCGACGAGAAGAAGGGCGCCGTGTGGCCCTCGCTCGTCACGATGGCGAACCAGCCTGGGGGCGCGAGGGGAGGTGAGGGCTCTGCTTCGCGCTCTCTCTCTCTCTCTCTCTCTTTCTTTAATCTCTCTCTTCTCTCTCTCTCTCTCTCTCTCTCTCTCTCTCTCTCTCTCTCTCTCTCTCTCTCTCTCTCTCTCCTCTCTCTCTCTCTCTCTCCTCTCACTTGGCCAACGTTCAGACATAAAATTCAAGGTCGGGTTTAATCTCCCAAAACCGATCTACAAAGTCGGACTCGATCTGCTCGTCGCAGCCACAATAAACTCGGCGGCAGAACGGCTTCAGATGCATACTCTAATCCGCCGCCTGCGAGGACACCGTTACGGGAAGGGCCCTCGAAGACCACGCGGGGGAGGTGAGAGGGGGAGGGGCGGGGGAGGGGGAGGGGAGAGGGGTGGGGGAGGGGAGAGGGGAGAGGAGCGGGGAGGGGAGGGGGCGGGTGGGATGGGAGAGGGGTGGGAGGCGGGGGAGGGGAGAGGGAGGGCAGAGGGGGAGGCGAAGGGGGAGGGGAGAGGGGTGGGGGCGGTGGGGAGGGGAGAGAGGGGAGAGGGGAGAGGGGTGGGAGGCGTGGGGGCGGTGGGAGGGGAGAGAGGGGGTGGGGGCGGTGGAGGGAAGAGGGGTGGGGGGCGGTGGGAGGGGAAAGGGGTGGGGGCGGTGGGGAAGGGGGTGGGGGCGGGTGGAGGGAGAGGGGGTGGGGGCGGGGGAGGGGAGAGGGGGGGGGCGGGGAGGGGAGGGGAGGGAGAGGGGGTGGGGCGGTGGAACGGTGGAGGTAGTGGAAGTGGGGAGGGTGTAGGAGGTGGAGGTGGAAGGTGGGGGGTTTGGGGTGGGTGGCGGACAGATGGAAGGGAGGATTGGGGGGGAGGGGAGACAGAGGGGAAAGAGTAGAGAGAATGAAGGAAACAGAGAGAGGGGAAAAGGGAGAGGAGGCGTAAGAAGAATAGAGAGAGACGGAAGTGTACGAGAGGAAGGGGAGAGGAAGAAAGTGCGTGACATAGCAAAGGAAACGCGGAGGGAGAGGCGACGAGAAGAAGACAAAACACAAAGAGCAAATTGCCGCAGAAGGAGGACGAGGAAGAGAAGGGAAGGAGGCGGAGACGCGCAAAGCCACGAGAGAAAAGGGAGAGACGGGGGAAGGAGGACAAGGTCGGAGCCAAGAGGAAAAAGAAAAAGGAATGAAAAGAAAAATTAAAGGAAAAGAAAAAAAAGGAAAATAAAAGAAAGAAAGAAAAAAAGGAAAAGAATAGAAAGAAAGAAAAAGGAAAAAAAGAAGAAAAAAGGAAAAGAAAAAGAAAGAAAAAAGAAAAGAAAAGAAAAGAAGAAGAAGAAAGAAAAGAAAGAAAGAAAGAAAAAGGAAACTGAGGGACAGAATCACAGGCGAAAAGGAGACTCTCTCTAACCTGTGTACGAGTCGGGGATGACGATGGCGGGGCCGACGGGGGCGAGGGCGCCGTCGCGACCCGGGCGGAGGGACACGCCGCGGACCTGCAAGGAGAGCGAGAATAATAATGAGAATAATAGCTTGGGGATGATGGAGGTGATGAAGATGATGATTATGATGATCATGATGGTAATAATGATAATGATCAGCATCATCATCATTAAGATAATGACGATGGTGATGATGATGATGATAATAAAGATGATCATGGTGATGAAAATGATGATTATGATAATGAGGATGATGATGAAGATAATGGTGATGAAGATTATCATATTGATGGGGATGATAACAATAATGATGGTGGTGTTCTACTGATGGCGATAAATAGAAAAAAGGGTAAATAACTTGGCAGAGGCAGGGGGAGGGAGGGGGGAGGAATGACCTCCTCAAGTCCTCTCTTGTCATCCCGCTATTGTGTCAGGCATGTCAGCTGTTCAGCTGAATCCTTAAGGGAGGAACACTCTGGCCCTGTCCGTTATATTCTCAATTTCTCTCTCTCTCTATCTTCTTCTTCTTCTCACTGTTTGGCTATCTATCTGCCTCCCTCTATCTCTCTATCCCATTTGCAAGAGTAACGCCTGGACACTTTCAGAAGCCCGAACCACGGCCCTGGACAGCCTCCGTCGCGCCCTGAATCCCCTTCGCAGCCAGAGCCACAGTCGCATGGGAAATCCTGAAGGGAAATATCCCTGTCCTTGAAACAGAACTAACCTACCTCAACATCTATTTATTTTTTGTCTATCAATATACATATATATATTTTTTTGTCATTATGATGAGTCAACGAAACGAACTCGGGACAGCAGTTCGCCCCCGTCCCGGTTCGTCGCCCGAAGAAGATCTCGGTTGTTCAATTACGTTTTGGTTTGTAAGTGTCGATACGAAAGGCTGGAAGAGTCACAGGTGTTGGTGGTGGCAATGGTGATGATGGCAATGAAGACGATGGCAATGAAAACGATGGCAAAGGTGATGGTGGCCATGGCACCGGCGTCGCGAGGCCCTTCGGCCGCCAGCGTGGGCGTGGGCGCGACCCGCCCGCCGTGTCCTTACCTTGGTCGACGTGTAGTTCTGGTAGAGCAGGAGTGGGCGCGAGAGGTCGAGGCCCGTGGGCGCGGCGGGCGTGTGGAGGTGGGCCGCAGTGGGCAGCTTGCATCGCTTGAGGAGGCTCTTGGGCGTCAGGGCGGCGCCGAGCATGGGCGGCGGGTGGGGCGACGCCCCTGAGAGCCGCCCACTCGACGACCCAGACGAGTGCGAGCTGGACATGGTGGCGCTGCTGCACTAGACGCGGGCGTGGGCGGCGGTGGCTCTGTCCGGCCGCACCATCCTCCCCCGCGGGCGGGATCGCACGCCCTCGCGCCGGCCGTCCGCGTCGCTCCGCCGGCGGTGAAGGGCGGCCTCCTCGTGCGGGCGTAAGGCTTCTTCGCGCGCCTCCGCTGCCCCTCCTGCGCTGCGCTCCCGGGCTCCGCCGCGAGGCTCTCTCCCTGCGCGCGCTCGAGCACTCGTTCGCGTCCGCCTGCGCTCACGCCGCCTGCATCACCGGCGCTCCGTCCGCCTCGGCCGCCGCTCCTCTGCGCTGCGAGCGTGGTCGCGCATTCCTCGGGACTGTCCGCTGTCCCTTCGAGGGCGCTCCCGCGCGTGCGCACGCGGATGTGCGACCGAGGTGCAATTTGACCTTGTCGGGGCCCGGCGTCCCCTGAGCGTCACCGTCGGGCAGCCGTCGGGAGGAGGCCGCGCTCGAGCAGCCCTTGTGTCTAGCAGCCGACGCGCCCGAACATTCACGCGTCGAGGCTCCTGTCCATCCTGTTCCTGTGGCCTCCTTCGCTCGCCTCCCTCGCGGCTCCCTCGCCTCCGAAGCAGCGATGCTCACAGGCGACGCCGCGAGCAGACACTGAGGGCCTCCTCGCCGGGTCCTTCTTGGGGACCCTTGGCGTCCGCCGTCTCGCTGTGACTCACGCGGCGACTCCGGGGACAGGCACCTGCGCGACAACGAGAAATGTTTGGTTAGTTGTTGAGAATACATTGTCTTCAGGTTTTATTTATCTATTTATTTTGTCGTCCTTTTTTTCTCTTAGCATAGATTTCAAATCAGATAAAGGCTGGGTTCCCAGGATGCCGTTTCGTGTTTTATTTTGTTTTACTCCTTGGCATCTGTGATTTGACGTGGAGGAAGAATTGCAAGATAAAGAAAGATAATAACTAAAGGTGTTTATCATAACCTGAAAGGAAAATGCACACGACACACTCATGGCGAGGAACCCACGTCTGTTCTCCTAGAACGGACCGACATGCTGGTGTTCGTACAATTCAGCGTTAAATTGTTTACTTTTGAAGCTCTGGAAATTAACATAGTCCAGAGAGAGAGAGAGAGAGAGAGAGAGAGAGAGAGAGAGAGAGAGAGAGAGAGAGAGAGAGAGAGAGAGAGAGAGAGAGAGAGAGAGAGAGAGAGAGAGAGAGAGAGAGAGAGAGAGAGAGAGAGAGAGAGAGAGAGAGAGAGAGAGAGAGAGAGAGAGAGAGAGAGAGAACAGAGAGAGAGAGAGAGAGAGAGAGAATTAAAGAAGTCATGCCTTCGGGATCTTTCTGAGCAAATGACATACATGACTCAATTACGAGATGACAAGAGAGGACTTGAGGTAGGTCATTCCCTGTTTTTTTTCCTTCAGTCCTTCTCCTTCCAAAACAGACATATAGAGACAGACTGACAGATAGACAGACGGAGACAGACAACAAGGCTAACAGATACAGACAGACAAACAGGCCAACAGACGAGAAAGATGGCAGACAAGCAGGACAGATGACCCACAGATAATCAAGGAGCATTTTCCCACAGACTCGGTCGTTCCCGAGCCCCGGACGGAGCGAATGGCCGAGATATGAGAAGTTTTGCTGGCCGCCGAACTTTATCAAAAATCATATCAAAGGAAAGCCTTTTATTCAACTTCAAAATGGCTTCAAAAAGATCATCCAACAAGTATGTGCAGATCTAGAGATCAAGAAATATATATCAACACTAATTCAGGATTCATGACTCCTTTTAATTTACGAAAGTAAAAATATAAACAACTATAGCAGAGGCATGTAAGCAAACAAAAAGCATGCACCGGCAACTCAAACTATCCTATTGGTTCTGTTGCTTCGACTGCAAGGGAGTCGAGAAAAGTAGAATAAAAATAATATAAAAGGGCTAGAACTATTTTCTATTAACTGTTCCATTCTTTTATTTCATTACCCCAACAGTTTATTATCTTCATATCTTCTTATTACGCCTTTTTATCATGTTTCTATTATATTTTCTCATCGTTTATCTTGTCATCCTCCCGTCACAACCCCCCACGCAAAACCCGGAGTGCAGAAGGGTCGTCTGAGGGGGTCTTTGGGCTTTCGTCAAGTCCTAAAGAGTAGTTCTTAATGGGTCTTTGGGGTCGTTATGTTCAGAAGAGGCTGTTGATTAATTCCATCTAAAACGGTTCAGTTGGGTCGTTAAGGTCAAAGGGTCGTTTCGGTCCTCATGTCGAAAAGTGTCATTAAAAGGAGTCCAAAAAGGGTTTCGAAAGATTCGTTTAAAAAGGTCTTTAGGATCGATATGTTGAACGACGTCGTCTTTAACATTTCCTCTGGTTAGTTAGACATTAAGGATTCGTCCTCGTGCTGCGGTTCCTTATAAACAAAGTCTTTTATAAGTCTAGGCCATTTTCTTTTAGACAGTCTGAAAACAATCGCTCGTTTGGCTCTAAGATGATTTCCGAGACGGTTCTTTGGTTCGTGAGATGGAACGGGATCACCCAAAGTTTTGTCTTGGTTCAGCAAGAAAAAAAATCCACGAGGAGTCTGCTGGTTCCTGAAAGTCTAAAGAGGTCGTGCTAAAAAAAAAGGCCAATTGGGTCGTTGCGAACAAAAGGAATTCATTATAGAATTCGTTCGCTTCAATAAGCCATATAGACGCTGGTTTGCCCGTTAGATCCAAATTTGTTGTATCAGAGTTTGTTTTGTTGAATAATTCTTTATATCCTTCGTTAAGTCCAAGGAATCGTCATGTCCGAGGGAGTTGTTCACGAGAGATATGTTGGTTCATTAAAGGACTCGACCTGGTGGAGGGGCGGGGACTGGGTAGTGGGGAGGGGGGGAGCGCTCCTGTCTGGTCGGCTGTTTTGACTTTGTTTTGATCCGTCCCTGTGCTTCGTGTCTCCGCCTCTTCCTCTTGACAGAACGTAAGATTGCTGCTCTCACTTCTGAATAGCCCTGGGCTCGCTCTTCTTACTCTGTTTTCAATTCATTCTCATTCTCTCTCTCCCTCCCTCTTTCACTTCTCTCTCTCTTTCACTTTCTTTCTCTCCCCCCCTCTCTTTGTCTCTGTGTCTTCTCCTCCCCCCCCCTCTCTCCCTCTCTCTCTCTCTCCCCCCCTCTCTCTCTCTCTCTCTCTCTCTCTCTCTCTCTCTCTCTCTCTCTCTCTCTCTCTCTCTCTCTCTCTCCTCTCCCATCTCTCTCCCCAAACCCGAGACCAATAATATTGCACAAATACATCTTCCAGCCCTCAAATGAAACTCCTGACACCAGATGATACTTCAGGAAGAATTATAGCGAAATAAAACCGATCGAGATGAGCGTTTTTAGTGAGATGCCTGTGAAGTGCGGCCCGTTAAGGGTCTGGCCGTGTCTGCCAGATTATATTGCATGTATATATATATATATATATATATATATATATATATATATATTATATATATATATATGTGTGTGTGTGTGTGTGTGTGTGTGTGTGTGTGTGTGTGTGTGTGTGTGAGAGAAATACGATTTATACACACACACACACACACACACACACACACACACACACACACACACACACACACACACACTATATATATATATATATATATATATATATATATATATATATAAAAGAGAGGTAGCTATATATATGACTAACTTGATAGTTGGACATACAGATAGATGGTCAAATACCTTGTTTCCAAGAAGAAAGACATTAATACAAAATACGGATTCTTATTAAAATCCCAAAAGGACATCTAATCTCTACTACACATCCTATAAGAAGAGAAACCAACAAATATCCAACAATAATTTGAAAATATCCTCAAAAAAAAATGCAAAGACTGTAACAAACCGTATTTTTTCCTTCTTTTGCAACTTCCGAATGACATTGCAATGATTTCGAGAATTTTTTATACCGAATGGCCGAAGATTGACATTACGAGTTCCCGCTCTCGATGGACGGAGAAAGAAAGATAAACAGATAGATAGAGGGAAGCAGCGAGAGAGGGCGAGAAGGAAAGAGGGAGGGAGGGAGGAAGGAAAAGGTGAAACAAGATATGAAGAAATGAAGTTTGAGGGAGACAGAGAAAATCGAAAACATAAACAATAAAGAAAAGAAGGAACATGAACACACACACACAAAAGAAATAAATGGTACGCAGAATAATCATAATGATAGCAATAATAAACACCACCACCAACAACAACAATAAAAATAAAACAAACCAAAACACGACCTGTCACCCAACACGAGCCGCAGCGAAGCACCTGAACGCGAGCGAGCGGAAGCGAAGCTGAGCGAGCGAGTAAGCGCGCCAAGCGACTCGCGGGTTCGAAGCAGCCCGGGCGGGGAAGGCTCGGTCAGTAGCAACTCGCGGATGTCGTGGCGTCTGCTTCTATTTTTGGAAAAGGCACATTCTGGTGACGTCACAAAAGTTACGGATGCTTTGTGAATGTGGTCGATCATTTTGCTCTTAAATTTTCAAAACGGATGAAAAATGATTTCAAAGGTTATATTTTCATTGAACAATCATCCAAATAGCCCCACGGGACGCCATGAAACCTCGAGTTGCTACTGATCTAGCCTCCCCCAGACGCGGACAGGTTGGGCAGAACGTCTTAAAATCTTGATCACTAATAATCACCTTTGTTATCCTTATCGTAATTCTTATTATCATTATCTTTATCCGTATCATTATTATCATCATTGTCATTGGCATTGTCACAATCATTATCATTACTGTCATTATCACTATCGTTATTATCCTCATCATTCTTCTTATTATCAACATCATTACTGCACAAGCGCGACAACATCATTATTCGTATTCTATGCAGTTTATCTTATTTGTTGCTTAAGTAATCTCTGTTGATTTTAACATGACGTATAAATGGCACAATGCACATGTATGTATATCTATGAAAAATATGAATGAATTTATAGAAAAATGCAAAAATCCGCATACAGACATACATGCACATACACACGAGAGACAAATGCACATGCAGACACGCATGCACAAACGCACACGACACACACACAAGACAAAAAAACAAAGAAAAAAAAGCATATAAAACAAATGTAATACATATTTAAGTTGCTGTAAATATCAAATGAACTTGCAGTCACCAATGAAGATCGTAAACTTATGTGTCACGCCTAAAGTTATGTGCAAGTTGGCCTTATCTCTCGCATCTCATTTGCATAATGCTAATTCTCCGCGATAGGATCGATCGCCGAGACAATCCCCGCGGAGGCCTAGCCAATCGCACGCCAATCTGCCTCTCGGGGGAAAGGGGGGGGGGGGGACGGGCCGCAAGTCGCTCCTGAAGGGTGTTCCCCGGCCAGGGACGCCGCCGGCAGGAGACGCGCTCTCGGCCGGCCGGCGGGGTCCGGCTGTGGCTGTCTGTCTGTCTCCGTCTGCTTGTTTGTCTGTGGCTCTCCATTCCTGCGTGACTCGGTGTCTAGTTCTCTCTCTCTAACTGTCTATCTCTCTCCCACTCTCTCTCTCTCTATATATATTATCTTCCCTCTCTCTGTCTCTCTCTCTCTCTCTCCCTAACTCCCTCTCTCTCTCTCTCTCTCTCTCTCTCTCTCTCTCTCTCTCTCTCTCTCTCTCTCTCTCTCTCTCTCTCTCTCTCTCTCTCTCTCTCTCTTCTTCTCTCTCTCTCTCTCTCTCTCCTCTTCTTCCTTCTCTCCTCTCAACCCCCTCTCTCCCTCCCTCCATATCCTCTACCCCTTCCCTCTCACTATCCCTGTATCGCTTTCCCTCCAACCCTCCCTCCCTCCACATTTCTCCTCCATTCCCTCCCTCTCAACCCCTCTCTCCCTCCCTCCATATTCTTCCCCACCCACTCTCTCTCACCGTTCCTGTCTCTCTTCCCCTCCAAACCCTCCCTCCCTCCATATTCTCCCCCATTCCCTCCCTCCCTCCACATTACCCTCCACTCCCTCCCTCACCCCATTTCTGTCTGTCTTTCCCTCCCTCCATTTTCTCCTCTATTCCTCCCTCCCTCCATATTCTTCTCCATTCCTCCTCCTTCCATATTTCCCCTCCATTCCCTCCCTCGCTCCCTTTCTCCTCCCTCCTTCCATATTTCCCCTCCATTCCCTCCCTCCTCCCATATTTTTCTCTCTCTCTCTTCTCCCTTTCTCCCCTTCCATATTTCCCCTCCATTCCCTCCCTCCTCCCATATTTCCCCTCCTCTCTTTCTCTCTCCCTCCTTCCATATTCCCCTCCATTCCCCCTCCCTCCATATTTCCCCTTCTCTCTCTCTCTCACCCCTTTCTCCCCCCTCCTATTTCCCCTCCATTCCCTCCCTCCTCCCATATTTCCCCTCCTCTCTCCTCTCCCCCTTTCTCCCCCCTCCATTTCCCATATTTCCCTCGCCCTTCCCCCTCCCTCCGCCGCGGCCCCAGACATCCCGAGCCTAATCATAACCTGTTTGGCCACAAGTGCTTCTCTTTATCGCGCCCATCTGTCTGGGAGAGCGACATGAGCTCCCACAGATTAAGCTAAGCATGTCTCGATTCAGGGCTGTCTGTCTCTCTCTCTCTCTTTTCTTCCTCTTTGTCTGTTTGTCTCTCTTTCTCTTTTCTTCCTCTCTGTCTGTCTCTCTCTCTCTTTCTCTCTCTCTTTTCTTCCTCTCTGTCTGTCTGTCTCTCTTTCTCTCTGTCTGTCTGTCTCTCTTTCTCTTCTCTCTGTCTGTCTCTGTCTGTCTGTCTCTCTTTCTCTCTCTCTCTCTCTTTTCTTCCTCTCTGTCTGTCTGTCTCTTTTTCTCTCTCTATTTTCTTCCTCTCTTCTCTTTCTCTCTGTCTGTCTGTCTCTCTCTCTCTCTGTCTCTTTTCTTCCTCTCTGTCTGTCTGTCTCTCTCTCTCTTCTTTCTCCCTTCTCTCTCCTGTCTGTCTGTCTCTCTTTCTCTCTCTTTTCTTTCCTCTCTTCTGTCTCTCCTTTCTTTTCTCTTTTCTGCTCTCTGTCTCTCATTTCTCTCTCTGTCTCTGTCTATGTCTAGAAAGGAAAGGAAGGAAAGGAAGAAAAAAATGAATCATAAGAATAAAGAAATAAGAAAAAAGGGAGAAAAAGACGACCCAATTACCTGAGCAACATCCGATCAAAACCCAAAGTGACCTTTAACCTTTTGTTTTCATCGTAGAATATCGATCGGTTCCCCATCTTCCTTTTTTCTTCAGTCTCCCCTTCCGTTCTCTATTTTCTAATTAAATTTCAAGGTCGGCGATGACGTCACCATCTTCTGTCGTAGCAATTTTAGAGGCATGACTATGGTAAAATCGCACAAGGCGGGAAAATAAATATAGGGAAAATAATATATAAAGATGAATATCACGATAAAGTTCCGAAATACTAATAATGACAGAAAAAAAATAATAATGATAAGAATGAATAATAATAATAACAAGAAGAAGAAGAACAATTACTAATGTTAATAATAGTTAAAGTACTTACTCATGCAACAACTAGTATCAAAGAACAATAATAACCGTAAATATAATATTAATATTTCTCTAACATCTCACCGCTACGTCGCCGTCCGCTCCCACGAAGGTCAATAACTCCAATTACTAAAAAAAAAAAAAAAAAAAAAAAAAAAAAAATTGTATTAAAAAAATATGAGGGAATCAGTGTCTTATGTATCGCTTATGTGTGTTCTCTTTTTTGCGGCGAAAATATATAATTTCGGCCATAAAAAAAGAAAAAAGATGAAATCGTAAAAAACGCAAAAAAAAATCGTTCGAGATGAAAAATTAGAGAATAATATTGCCTGATAAAATGGCCTGAAACGAATAAATGTCATAATATTGGGTTTATTCTCTCGGTCTCTGCCTCTGTCTCTCTGTCTGTCTGTCTCTCTCTTCCCCTCTCACCCCTTCCCTCCCACTGTGTCTGTCTATCTTTCTCTTTCCTTCCCTGTGTCTGTCTGTTCCTCTCTCTCTCTCTCTCTCTCTCTCTCTCTCTCCCATCCCCTCTCCTCCCTCCCTCTCTCTCTCTCTCTCTCTCTCTCTCTCTCTCTCTCTCTCTCTCTCTCCCTCCCCTCTCCTCTCTCTCCCTCTCTCCCTCTCGCAGCATGTCTCACAAGACCTGCAGATCTCTTTCTTATCCCTCGCACTCTCCGTCCTCGCCCCGCCCTTGGTCTCCTATCTGTCTTACTGTCGTTTCGCGCGGCCGACAGAGCAGATTACACGGGCCAAAGCGGCGCGCGGAGGACTGCAAATGAGGCCGAAACGAACGCAAAAACGAACGCAAAAACCGCTTTGTGTTCCCCGATCAACTTCGACCGCTTAGTTGACTCGCTCGCCGCCAGGTGGCTGCGCGCGCGGCAAGTGGTTAGGTTTTGTGCGGATGAATAGATAAGAAGATTGTAAGATAGAATGATAGGTAATTCGATAGACAGGGGGGTAGATAGATAGTGTAGATAAATATATCTATACAGGCAGATTCAAAGGCAATGGCATACATAGGAGAGGGGGGAGAGGGAGAGGAGGAGAGGGACAGAGGGAGAGGGGGAGAGGGGGAGAGGGGAGAGAGGGAGAGGGAGAGAGGGAGAGAGAGAGAGAGGGGAGAGGAGAAGGAGAGAGAGAGAGGGGAGAAGAGAGAAGAGAGAGAGAGAGAAGAGAGAGGAGAGAGAAAGAGGAGAGGAGAGATTTTGATTTTGATTTTTGATAATATTTATTTTACAGAACAGGTGTACATGCCCTGTTAAAAAAAGCCAGGGTAAGATGCTTACCGCATCTATCCAACTGGCTATGCTTATATTTTATGTAAAGGGCTATTAGTCAACATTAGTTCTTACATGCCTGAA
>NW_020870990.1:315685-326572 GCF_003789085.1 Penaeus vannamei | reverse complement strand
GTGCGGTGTGTGTCGTAAATATAATATAATAATAATAATATAGATGATAGAATATATTATAAATAATATATAATAATATATATATCTATATTTATGTATATAACACATTATATATGTGGTGGTGTTAATGATGTGATACGTTATGTGTGTGTTGTTTTATGTGTGGTGTTGGTGTGTGTGTTGGTGTGTGTTGGTGTGATGTGGTGTAGTGGTTGTGGGTGTGGTGTTTGTGTGTGTGTGTGGTGCCGTAACATATATGAATGTAAGTTATAAAATAAAGAGCTATAATATATATAATTGTACATAAGTAGTAGTGATACGGGACGGATGATTAAACAGGTTGGGTTAGAACCATTATACAGACACCTTCTACTGGGGCTTTTCATGGGAATCTGGGGACCAATCGACCACCAAGGATGTTTCCCAGGCCCGGCTCCTCGAACCGTCAACAACTCATTGGCAGAATCAGACAAGTCCGCCGATTGTCAATAACTCTGCAACAACACGGGGCAGCGTCGCCCGAGTTCTGCAATGTTGCCATGTAACATATAATTAGGGTAGATCGTCACACCGGAGAGTTGCACGAAAGAGATAAAGAGAAGATGAATGTGAAGGAGAGAGCGAAGGGGGAGGGAGGGAGGGAGGGGGGAGAGGAGAATAAGAGGAGGAATAGGAGGAGGGAGAGGGTGAAGAAGAGAAAGGAGGATGAGGAAGGTGGAAGGAGAATGAATAGACAGATAGATAGAGAGAGAGACGAGGAGGGGGAGGACAGGGGAGGAGGAGGAGAAGAAGAGGAGGAGGAGAGGAGAGAAGAAGAGGAGGAGGAGGAGGAGGAGAAGGAGAAGAAGAGGAGGGGAAGGAGGAGGAGAGGGGAAGGAGGAGGGGAAGGAGGAGGAAGGGGAGAAAGGAAGAAGGAGGGAGGGGAAGAGGAGAAGGAGGAGAAAGTAGAGAGAAAGGGAGAGAAGATGGAATAAAAGGAAAGGGAAGGATGAAGGAAGAGGAGGAATAGAAGGCGAAGAGTGAAATGGGAGGAGGAAAAGACGTGGTCAGGGGATAGGAAAAAAAATTCGTCTCTTCACTGAAATATTGTGCAAGTTTGTGTCTTTAACCCCCTCCTCCTCCTCCTCCCTCCCATCATTATCGCCTCCTTCACAAACTCCACTTTCCTCCCACCCCCCACTCGCCCACTTCACATCCTCTCCTCCACTGCCGCGCCTTCCTTCCTCCTTCCTCCTCTTTCCCCCCAGATGTGCCCCCCCCTAATTCTCACTTCCTCCCCACAACCCTCCCCCTCCCCCCCGGCGTGGCCATGCACGACCACAGCCGGCCTCTGCCTCCGGAACTCTTGCAGGATGTGGAGGAGGGGGGGGTGGAGGGTAGGGGGCGGGGGAGGCAGGGGAAGAGAGGAAAAAGGCAGGGAATGGAGGAAGGAGGAGAAGGAAGAGAAGAAGGAAGGGAGGAGAAGGAGAAGCGAAAGGGAGAAGAGGAATAGGAAAGGAAGGGAGAAGAAAAGTGAAAGGGAGAAGCAGGAAGGGAAGGAGGCAGGAAGGAGGAGGAGGTGGAGAAGACGAGGAGCGAGGGGGACTAAGGGGAGGAGGACGAGGGAATAGGAATAAGACGAGAGGAGAATAGGAGGAGGAGGAAGAGGAGGAACTGGGTGGAGGAGAGGATTAGAGGAAATGGAGGAAAAAGTATTAATTACTTTCATTCATTCACAATCGCCTTTGGTTCTCCCGCGACTGGCAACACTGGCTACGCTCCAGAACCCAAGACGCAGAGGTTGTTTGTCGGTGTCTTCTGGCAACACTAGAATTGGCCAACAAAAGAAAGAGAAGAAAAAATATAAAAAAAGGAATTGAAAGAAGGAGAAGGAAGGAGACAGGGACACTCAGGAGTATGTGGAAGGACGGAAAGAATTCGGGAATGAAAAGAAAATTGGTGAAATCTTGAAAAGAGACGAAAAGGAGAGAGCGAGACAGGCAGACAGACAGACACAAAGCATGGAAGGGACGCATAAAAGGATGGAATTTAAATAGACATACTACCACACACAGCACATAAATACACACCAGGTAAAGAGAGAGGAGAGAGTAGAGAGAGAGAGAGAAGGAGAGAGAGGAAGAGAGAGAGAGAGAGAGAGAGAGAGAAGAGAGAGAGAGAGAGAGAGAGAAGAGAGAGAGGCGAAGAGAGAGAGAGGAGGCGAGAAGAAATATAGAAATTACGGATTTCATGAGGGAAGAGGAGGGGGGGGGGTTGAAACAGCTCATAATTAAGGAGAAAAACAGCACCCAAGGCAGAATCATGGGGGGAGAGGGGGGAGGAGGGGAAGGGAGAGGGGAGGGAGAGAAAAGTTGAGCGATAAGGGAGTTGTTGCGGGGGTGGGAATGGGGGTGGGGGTGAGGGCCCTATGCCAAGCCTATTTATGCCCGACTAACTTGACCCCCATTAGGTGATGCCCCCATGGTTTGTATGACCCTACTCCCTAACTACCCACCCCTACCCCCCTTTTGGCCCCCATCCAAGGGAATGTAGCATTTCCGGCTCATGGGGCGAAAGGTGCTGTGGGGCAACAAAGGGCCTGAGTATAATACTGATGAAAAGGAGTGAGTAAAAGGAACAGAAAACCACATACGCACACAAGCGAAAGAGAAGGAGTAGCAGAGAGAGTGAGAGAGAGAGAGAGAAGAGGAGAGAGAGGAGAGAGAGGAAGAGAGAGAGAGAAGAGAGAGAGAGAGGGGGACGGGGGCAGATGTGATTGTGATTGCAGGTTGAAACACTAATAAGTCGCATGTGATCATTATATTCCCCGGTAAATTGCTATGACCCACACGCAATTGTCCAATAACAATAGTAAAAGTACAACACCAAGTCATAACCAGACAATGACAAATACAGACACTACAATAATGAAATACCGAACAACTAATAACAATGGATAAACACAACATCTTAACAATAAAACAACTGTTTTTATATGCACCGATCAGCTCAAAGTCCCTGAGTCCTCCAGCGGCTTCCTAGAGATCTTCTCAGGAGACCTCCAAGACTTCTTCCTAATTCCTTCCCAACTCCATTCAATATTACTCATTATATTCATTCATTACATTATCACTGTTTGTGTCTGTATCGTTATCATTGTTTATGTGTTCTTATTATCTTGGTTTTCTTATTATCCTCACTATTGATAACAATACTTTGTTTTTTTCCTATTAAAAAAATGAAAACCTCTGGTACTGGTATACGAAGAAAGTGAAGAAAAGTGATGAAGAGGAAATGAGAAAAATCTCGGGAATTGATAGTATAGATCATTCTCAATTGTATTTTTCATCGATATATCTACCGACGAAGAAGGAATTAAAAGAAATACGAGTAAAAAAAATACCAAGCACCCAGGGAGGACTTTGGCAAGAAGTGATTCCAGAAACATGACAAAATGCGACAAATTTTCCAAGACGATTCCATTCAGCAACATTACCGCTTTGGCTGCAACTAAAAGCGGGGGCCAATCTTTCACACGGCCTTGAGTCACTGCTCTTTATCAAGATTATAATATGTCGATTATCTATCCGCTCGACATTGTCTCATAAATCCGATGGGCGCGCTGGACCGTAACACTCAGACAACGCGCATGGGTGTTCGAAAACAACAAATGCACAGTTTTAAACTTCTCTTTTCATCTTTCGTCTTCAACTTCCTACCGTCAAACCCCAATCCTGCACTGTGTATTTGTGTACGTAACCCGTAAACACAAAAAACAAAAAAACAAGAAAACAAAACAAAAAACTAAAAAATAATCAGAACGCCATCTATTGGCGGTCAGAATAACCACCAGAAGAGACCGTTTCCACCATAAAAAAAAGAGAATCCTCACGTAACAATGATCTCATTCGTATAAACAAGAATAACAATATGGGTCACTAATACTCGAAATTAGAAATAAAGGTCACAAAAAAGAGGAACTGAAGTGACTGCAGTTGAGGTTAAAAAGGTTTTAAGAGGGGCAGGTGCATCACGAATCGCCCGGGGTGAGTGCGCCGGTTCTGGCAACACTGACGAGACACAATGGTTGGACGTGGTGCAGTATTTTTTTTCCTTTTTTATATAAGTTGGCGGTGGTAAGGCTATTTTCGTCTTTACTGCATTCATATATATAATCATTATTATTGTATTACCATCTTTATTGTTATTAATTATTATTATTATCATCATAATCATTATCATTGTAACCATCATTACTTTTGTTATAGTAATTTGCCAACAATTACAAAAACTACTTACAAGTGAATTTCACAATCTTACTGTAATATTGATATAATTACCATCGTCATCACCATCATATAGTGGAAGAGAGAAAGAGGAGACAGAGAAGGAAGAGACAACAAAAGAGAAAGTAAAAATAAAGAAACTGAGAGACAAACGAGAACCAGAAAATAAAAAGGAGATATTAAAATTGGATGAGAAAGAGAAAAAATGAGTAGAAGAGAAAGAAATAGAGTGAGAGAAGAGAAAAAGAAGAAAAGAAAGAAAAGAGAGAGAGAGAGAAGAGAGAGAGAGAGAGAGAGAAGAGAGGAGAGAGAAGAGAGAGAAGAGAGAGAGAGAGAGAGAGAGAGAGACGCGAGAGAGAGCGAGAGAAGAGAGAGAGAGAGAGAGAAGAGAGAGAGAGAGAGAGAGAGAGAGAAGAGAGAACGAAGAGAGAGCGAGAGAGAGAAGAGAGAGAGAGACGAACGAGAGACTAAAGAGAGCGAGCGAACGAGGAGCGAAAGAGAGCGAGCGAACGAGAGAGCGAGAGAGAGAGCGAGAGAGAGAGAGAGAGAGAGAGAGAGAGAGAGAGAGAGAGAGAGAGAGAGAAGAGAGAGAGAGAGAAGGAGCGAACGAGAGAGAGAGAGAGAGAAGAGAGAGCGAAAGAGAGACGAGCGAGCGAGCGAGCGAAACTGAGAGAGAGAGCGAGCGAGAGCAACAAAAAGCCTTCTCCCACAACGGCCATTACCCGAACCGGCCCTTAGCCTCTCCTGCAATGATGACGGATGAAGCCCAAATGTGCGAGGCCGCTCCAATGGTGATGCGAGCGCCCCCCCCCCCCTTCGCGAGGAAAGGAATAATTTAAATTCGCTAATGATACTTATTGCGCCGCGGATGAAACAACGAAATGGAATTGCGCAAAAATATACAAATAAAATATAAATAATAATAGTAAAACAGCAAAAATAATAATATAAAAACAACAGCAAAACAATAATAATAACCATAATAATAATATAAAATAAATAATAATAACCATAATAATAAAATAATAATAACAACATAATAACAATAATATAATAATAATATCAAATAATAACAATAAATATATAATAATAATAAAAAATAATCAACAACAATAATAATAAAATATATAATAATCATAATTAATAATAATCCAATAATAATAATAATAAAACAAAATAAATACTAAAATAGATACGTCCGCAGTTGAAACGACGGAGAGCGCCTGTCATGCACCGAAGCCGACCCTTTCCAAAGCAACGTTATGCAATGGCGAATCCCTGCACGCTTTGCATATAAAAGAGACATTCGCTGGAGTAACTGGGTTGTTAGCGTTCTTGGCAAGTCATTTAAGAGGTTATTTATTGGAGTGAACGATTTGAAGTGAGTCATTTACAGGGACTTTACGTAAGGTAGATAGTTCATGGTGAGCAAGTTGTATAATAAGTATGTTAAGTAAGGAGATTCCGAAGTCTTGAACGAAAATAATTTAAATGATTTAGAAGTAGAGCAATCTATGCATATTTTTTAAAGCAAATTAATGTAGTAAACAAACGAAGTAGACAGTTAAAGTAAAATAAGTGAATAAAGTTTAGGAGAGAGCAAGTGTGATTGGCCATCTCTTCCAATGCTATTTATCATCATTATCTTCATTTTTCTCTCTTTCTTACTTTTTGTTGATCCGTATTATCATTTCTTATTTGTTTTCTCACCTTTTCTCTGTCTGTCAGTTACTTTATAAGTTTGCTTCTCTCTTTCATTTTCTTTCTCTTCCTTGCCCTCCTCCTTCCCTCCCTCCCTCTTCTCTCTCTATCTCTCTCTCTCTCTCTCTCTCTCTCTCTCTCTTCTCTCTCTCTCCTCTCTCTCTCTCTCTCTCGCTCTCTCTTCTTCTCTCTCTCTCTCTCTCTCGCCTTTCTCTTTCTTTCATCTCTCTCATCAGTCTCTAGCTCTCCCTCTTTCTTCTCGCCCCTTCTCTGTCACTCCCTCTAATCTCGCTCCCCCCCTCCCTCTCTCCTTCCTTCTCCCTCCTAAACATCCCCCTACTTCCTCCTTCCCTCATTTCTTCTCCTTCCTCCTCCCTCCTAACATCCCCCCCCCCTACCTTCCCCTTCCCTCATTTCTTCTCTTCCTCTCCTACCCTTCCCCCTTCCTCCCTCCCTCCCTCCCTCCTCCCCTCTCCGAATCCCAAATCACCAATCCGCAAACGATGAGTAAAGTGTTGTCTCCCCCCCCCTTCCCTCCCCTCCCCCCGCCTCATCCCCCTGTAATTAACATGAATTTTACATCGTTTGCATAAAATGTAAATCAGGGAGAAAGAACAATGGTGACGGGGAGAGAAGGGAAGAGGAAGGGGGGGGGAGGAAGAGAAAAGGGGAATCGGGTGGGAGGGGGAGAGGAAGGGAAGGGGTGGGGGAGAGAGGGAGGAGGAGGGGAAAGAAGGGATGGGAGAGGGGGAGAAGGGAAGGGAAGGGAAAGAGGTGGGAATTGGAAGGGAGTGGAAGAGAGAAGGGGAGGGGATGGGAGGGGAGAGGAGGAAGGGAGTAGAGGAGAGAAGGGGAGGGGGAGAGGAGGCAAGGAGAAGTGACGGAAGGCGAGGAGTGGTGAGTGAAAGTGAAAGAAGGAGAGAAGTGGGAAGGATGGGGGAGAGGAAAAGAAGAAGGAAGTAAAAGGGAAAGGACTGGATGCGAAAGGAATGGCAAGGCAAACAAGATTAAAGCAAGAACAATTCAACAAAAAAGCAAGACAATTCAAGACCAGCAAAGACAATTCAAGACAACCAAGAACAATTTCAAAGAAAAGCAAGACAAATCAAGACAAAGCAAGACAATTCAAAGATAAAGCAAGACAATTCAGACAAGCAAGACAATTCAAGACAAAGCAAGACAACGCAAGACAACGCAATCCCAGGCAAGGCAGAGGCAAGCCAAGAGAAGCCAAGGCAAGTTCTCAGGGCGTGAAGCCTGCGGTGCGGCGTCGGAGGAGAGGCTGCCTTCACAAGGACGGCGTCGCGGCCTCTCGCTCTCTCCTCGCCTCCTTTTTCCTTCTCTCTCTCTCTCTCTCTCTCTCTCTCGCTGTCTCCTCGCTCCTCTTTTCGCGTTATCCTACTTGTTTCTCTTAGCCGCTCTCTCTCTCCATCTCGTCTTGTGTCTCTTCTCGCTCGATCCTTCGCGCCGTTATCCTCTGTTCTTTCCGCCTTCCTCTCTCTCTCCTCGTCTCTCGCCGTCTCTTAGCTCTCTTTTCGCCGTTTATCTCCTGTTCTCTTTAGCCGCTTCTCTCTCTCTGCTCTCTCTCTCTCTTTCGCTGTCTCTTCTCGTCTCTTTTCGCCGTTATCTTCTGTTCTCTTTAGCCAACCTTCTCTCTCTCTATCTCTCTCTTCGCTTGATCTTCTGTTTTCTTTAGCCGCCTCTCTCTCTCTCTCTCTCTTTCGCTGTCTCCTTCTCGCTCTCTTTCGCCTTTATCTTCTTGTTCTCTTTAGCCGCCTTCTCTCTCTCTCTCTCTCTCTTTCGCTGTCTTCTTCTCGCTCTCTTTTCGCCACGTTCCCTTTTCATTTTCATAATTTCGTCTCTATTTTCTTTTCTTTTCTCAGTCCTTTTCTTGGTTTTTTCTCTCTCTCTCTCCCTCTTAATACGCCTTTCTCTCATTCCCTCTCTCTTTCTCGTATCTGGTCATCTCGACTTTTATCTTTCCATTCCTCTTTAACATTTCGATTCGCATTTTCTCCTTCTTGATATTTCCCCTTTCCTCTCTTCTCTTTCCTCCCTCTCCTCCCTCTCTCTCTCTCTCTCTCTCTCTCCTCTCTCCTCTCTCTCCTCACATCTCTCTCTCTCGCTCTCTCTCTCTCTCTCTCTCTCCCCTATTTATCATAAACTTGCCCTATTCCATATTCGTTTCTCCCTATTTTTCTCACTCTACGGCAACAACGGCCAAGACGATCCACCTCTCGGACCTCGTTGGTTGCCGGCCGGTCTTGTAATCCGGATATTTGGTTTGCTAATTTTTTTTTGCTATTTTTTTTGTTTGCAATTTTTTTTTTGCTATTTTTTGCTATTTTTTTGTTGCTATTTTTTTTTGTTTCTATTTTTTTGCTATTTTTTTTGTTTGCTATTTTTTTTGCTATTTTTGTTTGCTAATTTTTTTTGCTATTTTTTTGGGGTTTGCTATTTTTTTTGCTATTTTTTTTTTGCTATTTTTTTTTTGCTATTTTTTTGCTATTTTTTTTTTTTGCTATTTTTTCGCTTTACGGAGTCGAGGTCGAGGATGGAAGAGAGGGAGAAGGAAGAGGTGGAGGAGAAGGGAACGAAGGAAAAAGGGGAGGTGAAAGACGTGATGAACGAGAGGGAGGTGGGGGAAGAAGTGGAGGAAGAGAGGGAGGAGGAGGAGGAAGCAACACAAACAATAATAGCAATGAGAAGATACAACAACATTAATAACAGTGACGATAATGATGATATTATCAACAATAACAACAATAATTCATAATAAAGATAAAAGCATTATGAAAAACAAATAATTACCGGACATATCAACGCAAGCAACGCCAAATAACAAACCGCATTATGAAAAAACGAATAATGACCGGACACCATCAACGCAACCAACGCCAAGAAATACAAAAGCAATTATGAAGAACACGAATAATGACAAATTAGCAAAACACATAAGCACGCCCAAAACAAGCACAAACGACAAAACCTCAACAACAACAGCCCAGGAAAGGACAGCCTCGTCCCTTTGGTTCAACAGCCGCCGCCGCCGTTCCGCTGAGCGCTCCCCCTCCCTCCCCTCCCCCCTCCACCCCGCCACGCGCCCTCGCCAGGTTCGGAATTGGTGCTCATTACCTCCGGGAGGCGACCCCGGCCTCGCGAGAGTCCTTGATGCAGATCCTTCTCGGCTCCTTCGCTAGCACGTGACGCGACCGCATCCCCGCCCACCGCGCCTCCCCAGACGCCCTCGCTGCACGTCCTCCTGTCTTTCTTAGCGTTGATACTTTATCATTATCAACATCATACTCGCATTATCACACAATACTCGCATTATCAACATCATATCCTCATTATCATATATCAAATTCTCATTATCATTAGTAGTTGTATTGGGCAGTAGTATAACGTTATTATCTTTTCCATCATCCTTATGTAATTGTAATTTCTTAATCTCATCATTATCCGTGATTTTATTTTACATACTACCTATCATTACAATTTATCATCATTTTACAGTTGTTCATTGTTACTGTACATTATTCTGATGTCTGCTTTAATCACAAGTTTCCTAATAATTGGACGTGGCAATTATATTATGAATGTTAATATGTGCACTCGCAGCCATGCCAATAACGGTGCCGAAAGAATGGTACACACCACACACACCCGAACACACGACACACACACATAACAACACCACACAAGAGGCGTGTGTCTGTGAATATTTTCGGTCAGGTAAAGGCAGCCCGCACCCGACAGCCTCAACAACCAGCCATCATCAAACCATTACACCACATCACACAAGATGCACACACCCACGATGCATTGACAACAGCAGCAGCCAACCACACGATTACGGCAAGAACAGCACAACACACACCACACCAGAGCACACTTGTCGGACGCAGGAAGGTTACGGTAATAGCCCTTCCCAATTATCTGAAGTAAATCAGTAACCGAGGATCTAGTGCATACGTCATAATCACATATGTGGTCTTAGACGAGTGATTTGACTTAGCTAGAGACTGCGGAGTCTGAGTAGTTAACACGACGTGGCGGTGAAGTGAAGACGGTGCGTAAGGTTGGACGGACGGAGGCAAGGTGGCGAGGGCAGGAGGAGGAACGAGGAAGGCAGAGACAGGCAAGGCAGGAGAGAAAAGGTAGCACAAGGGCAGAAGAAGAAGGAAGAAGAAGAGTAGAGAAAGAAGTAGGACGGGAAGGAGGAGGGGTGGAGACAGAGGAAGTGGTTTAAGAGGAAGAGAGGAAGCGCCAGCTTTTTTGAAGATACGGGAGAGGAGGAGAAGAAGAGAGAGAGAGAGAGGAGAGAGAGAGAGAGAGTAGAGAGAGAGAGATGAACGAAGAGAGATGAGACTCGAAGAAGAGCAGCGAAGAGACGGAAGAGAGGCAGGTTTACCGAAAAAAGAATCGCAAAGAGAGAGAGCGTAACGAAGATAGAGATGGAGAGAGCTGAGAAAGCAGAAGTAGGTAAGCAGGATTGTAGTGAGGAGGGATGTAAGGAGACGAGTCCAGAAATTAGCGAGAGCAGAAGAGACGAAGAGAAGAGAGAGGAGACGAAGAAGGAGGTAGACGCGAGAGAGAGAGAAGGGGGGGGGTGAAATTTTATAGTTCTGATCCCAAGATTTATTGCGCTTTGAAACGCAACACAATAAACTGGCGCTTCAATGCACCAAACAAATACACTCCGCAGTCACCACAAAACAAAGCAAAACAGCTGATTTCAGTTGAAATTATTAGATGAATCGAGGATCAAAGGCCTTGTATCTGTTTTTTGTCTATATCTGTATTACCCAGCTGGGGATGTGAAGAACCTGCACCTGCTCTTTCGTTTAGTTACATCAAAGCTGATTGGAATTCAAAAGAACTACCCTACACCTCTATCTGTGCATGTCTAGATTACCTG
>NW_020870990.1:310685-313185 GCF_003789085.1 Penaeus vannamei | reverse complement strand
GAGAGAGAGAGAGAGAGAGAGAGAGAGAGAGAGAGAGAGAGAGGAGAGAGAGAGAGAGAGAGAGAGAGAGAGAGAGAGAGAGAAGACAGAGAGAGAGAGAGAGAGAGAGAGAGAGAGAGAGAGAGAGAGAGAGAGAGAGAGAGAGAGAGAGAGAGAGAGAGAGAAGAGAGAGATGGACAGACAGATAGATAGAGAGAGAGAGAGAGAGAAGAGAGAAATGGACAGAGAGGGAAATACACAGAAGAGAAACGCGCGAGAGTGAGAGAGCGAACTGCACGAGCCCGCAGCCGTGAAATGAAAGGATTACCATTTTCTAAATATAAACCAAAAGCTTTTAGTACCCACTATCTCCTCACGTGAATAAAATCCTAAAAACGCCCTTACGTCATCCAAAAATAGGGGCAGATTTCCCGTAACGCATATTACTTTTAGGCCTACACAAGGCAGGTATTTGCCTTCAAGTGTCGGGGATCTATTAATTTTTTCACTTATTAGGAATTGTTAAATGTCCATGAAACTGTTCTCAAATTTACCCATGCAGATTCTAAGGAAAGACACATGAAGGAGAAATAGCATTATATACTGAAGACTCTATAAGTAGAATTTCCTTTGAGTAATGGATTGAAAAATATTCCACGTAAGGAACAGAGAGGCTGGAACGTCACTGAATTTTAATCTTTAGCTGTATTCTGACCCGTGTTACTTCCCTCTCTCTTTCTCTCGTCCCTCCTTCTTTCTCTCGTCCCTCCCTCTTTCTCTCCTTCCCTCCCCTCCCTCCTCCCTCTCCTCCCTCCCTTTTCTCTCGTCCCTCCCTCTTTCTCTCCTTCCCTCCCTCCCTCACTCACCCTCTCCCTCCTTCACCCTCTCTCCCTCTCACCCTCTCCCTCCCACCCTCTCTCCCTCACTCACCCTCTCCCTCCTTCACCCTCTCTCCCTCACTCACCCTCTCCTCCTTCACCCTCCTCTCAAACCCTCTCCCCTCCTCCCTCCCTCTCATGCTCTATACCTCTCCCAACCTCATTACAACGAATTCGTCCCGAAGCACAACAGCCACGGACGCCAGAGCCAGCAACCCTCGCCCTCACTCTCCTTCGTCGTCCTCAAACCTCCTTCAGCCTCACAGGACGACAAACCTCCCGTAGCTACGAGGAGACAGGTGTTCCAGACGTCGTAAATAACGAACAGGTGTCTACGAGCCTCTGGGTACGGCGGCGCGCGGGCAGGGACGCGTTAGTTCTCGACATCACCGCTAGGGGGACAGCAGCCTCCCTCTCTTTTATTTTTTTTTTATTTATTTTTTTATAGCAAGGGTCACTCGAAACGTCTTGGGGTGACGTCCAACCCCGGTTCATTAGGGTGACTTCAACCCCGGCTCATTAGAGTGAGTTTGATTTGTCGCTTCGAAGAATATATACGTAATTACGACTCATTAACACTTGGGTATGTTGGTCGTTGCGAGAGGAAGGAAAGGCATGCGCATACTTGTATTCATCTGTTTATATTCATGCGCTCATAAACACGTGCGTTATAGAGTGATAATAATATTAGCAAAGATGATGTTGACGCTGATGATGATAATAACAATAGACAGAAACAACAATAACAACAATAATAAGAGTAGCAGTAATAGCAATAACAAATACAATAGCGATAATAATAATAATATTGATTAATAATGATAACAATAATAATAATAATAAAATAATAATTTAAAAAAAAAAAATAATAATAATATGATAATAACAACGAGGACAACAAACCAAACAACAGCAACAATAACGACGATAATACTAACCTGAACCCACTCCCGTTACCACCCCTGCGATATCCAGGAAATGCTTTACTTTTCGCGGCATTTTAGTCTTTCAAATTGAGGAAAATTTAACAGGAAAACGCAGCCTGAGGAGGGGCGAGGGGGAGGGGGCGGGGTGCCGGCCATTTTAAAAAGGAAAATAATGAATGGTTAATGGTCTGTGTGTGTGTGTGTGTGTGTTTGTGTGTGTGTGTGTGTGTGTGTGTGTGTGTGTGTGTGTGTGTGTGTGTGTGTGTGTGTGTGTGTGTGTGTGTGTGTGTGTGTGTGTGTGTGTGTGTTTGTGCGTGCCGTGCGTGAATGCGTGCGTGTGTGTGTTTTAGATAGACAGGTAGGTAGACAGATCGATCGATAGACAGATATAAAGACAGAGATTAAATCAAAGATAAACTTAAAGATTAATGATAGAAATAGATACAAATATAGAGAGATAAACAGATACTGACAGATATATAGATACATAATACAGAGGAAAATATATAGAGAGTTTATATAATATATACACGCAAATGCCCCCCCACCCCACCTCCCTCCCTCCCTCCCCGGGTACTTGAGTCCGGTCGATCACCTGTGCCCCCTCCCTCCCTCCCTCCCTCCCCCTCCCATCATCCCTCCGCCCCCTCCTCCTCCTCCTCCTCCCCCTCCCCCCTCTACTCCCGGCACAATAACACTATTTGTGCTTATGTCTGC
>NW_020870990.1:300685-303185 GCF_003789085.1 Penaeus vannamei | reverse complement strand
ATTTTGTTTCTCTTGCCTTTCTTTTAGCTTCTCCTAAAAACAACATTAATGATAATAATAATGACAGTGATGATAATAGTCATATGATAGTGATTATTATTATCATAATAACAACAAAAAACAACAGCAAAAACAGTAATAGTAACGATGATGATCACAGAATAATGGCGATAAAGATAATAATGATAATGGTAGTAATAATAGAAATGAAAATGATGATAACAATATATTTAATAATATTGGTTTAATAAACAATGTAATAATAATGATAATGATAATGATAATAATGATAATAGTAATAATAATGACAACAGTAATAATAATAATTATAATAGTAATACTAATAATGATAATAGTAATGATAATAATGATAATAGTAATGATTACAATAATAATAATATTGATAATAACAATCATAATAATACCTCTATTAATAACATCAACACAAATGATGAGAATGATCACAACAATAACAGCAATAATGATTATACTAATGATGATGTTAAAATGATCATGCTAATATTATAAGTAATTATCATTATCTCCCTTATATAAGTGACAATAATATAACAATAAAAATAATGGATTTAATTACCGTTCTCATTATGGACATCACTTATCCTCCTCCTGCCTCAGACAGCGGCCGGCAGGAGGGGGGGGGGGTCGCAGGAGCCACAGCCGGGCCAGGATCCGCCCCACAGACCTCTGCCCTCCGCTGACCCTGCCACTCCACAGGGTCCTCCACCGAACGACGAAGAGGCTGTGGTCGACCTCCTTGGCTTATCCCGCACAGGCGCAGAAGGTCCAAGCGGCGCAGGATTGGCCGCTCGTCCCAGGAGCCCAAAGATCCTGAATTCCCGGGGCCTCGGCGTGTCTCGCAGAAGGAGGCTGTTTTCCCCCACAGGATCAGCTCCCTTGCCGCGGGGCCGACTGGTATGTCGAAGGCAGCTCAGTCGCCGTCAGACACACCTGTTGAAGTCTCCCGGCGCGGCCTCTGGTCTCGGGCCAGGAGGCGAGGGGGGGGGGACCACAGCCGTAAGGTGTGTTACATACATACACGCACACCACACACACACACACGCATACACACATTATACACGCACATACACACACACACACACACACCACACACACACACACATGCACACACACACACACACACACACCACACATGCACACACACACACACGCACACACACACACACACACACACACACACACACACACACACATGCACACACACACACATATACACGCACCGGCACACACACACACACACACACACACAACACGCACACACACACACCACACACACACGCACACACACGCACATGACACACACACACACGCAATACAACACACACGCACACACGCACACACACATCACACACACACACACACACACAATATTATATATATATTATAATTATATATATATATATATTATATTACTATATATAGTATATATATAATATACATACATTATATACAATTATATATATATATATATATATATATATATATATATATATATCTATATCTACACATATATATGTATTAATATATTTATATATATATTTATATATATATTATATATAATATTATATTATATATGATATATATGTGTTGTGTGTGTATTAATTATTTTATATATATATATATATATATATATATTTATATATATATATATATATATATATATATTATATATATATATATATATATATATATATGTTGAAGCAGGTTCCCGGGGGTGTTGAGAACGCTGTAAAGGACGAAATGGAGGCAAACGGATTGCGCAAGAGCCAGCGTCCTTGCCCAGGCGGTGCGCGCTAACCAATACCAATGAGCATCTGCGGATTCTGAATAATGTATACACTCCCTGTGGTTCCTGACAGTCTCGGAGTAGACCAAGTTGCACCTGTACCGTTTCTAAGGATAGTTGCGAGGAACAGCATGGTGACTTGGCTGGAGATGCACAAACAGCATTGGCAACATTACTCCTAACTATTGGACACTTCATGGACTGAGGCTACGAACTGTGTGTGGACTGCTTGGCCGAGCTCAGCCACGCCTGGAGTCTGCTGTTGTGGATTTACGAAACTCAACTGAGCTCAAGACTTTCTCCTTTGGACACTGCAGGATAGTAAACCAGGGACTCAGTCTCCTTGCAAGGAGCCGTATCATATACGATACGTTTGTGCAGCACACTTGAATCTTCTTGTAAGGCGAAGAACCAAGAAGCTAATGAGCTCAAGCTTTTTGCAAAGTAGAGGAAAAGATGGTCAGTATTTACACGAATATTATTGGCTTCATCATTATTGAATGCTCTCGTCCTGTGTATATTGTTTTATAAATACACAGAAGTATCTGAATTGACCTTCAAAAGATGGAGCTGTTTCATGACTCCCATACTTTTCAAAATGATCTTCCGCAAGGCCTACATAGGTACGAGATGACGAAAAATATTACTCATTAACTCTTTCATTTACAAATTCTC
>NW_020870990.1:250685-285685 GCF_003789085.1 Penaeus vannamei | reverse complement strand
CACCCAAAACTGGGCAGAACTCTGAAGTGACGAGACCTGTACTTATATAGACCTTGGGTCAGGCCGGCACCAAAGGCCAACTATTCCAGCCTTTGTTTATGAAAATGCGACTTGTTTGACCCTGGCTGGGTCAGATCAGATTAAGTTCTTCCCCTGCAAAGAAAAAAAAAAAAAATCTCTTTATCTCTGTTTCACCCCCAAGACAGGACTTGGTTTATCATCGTCTAGGTGTCTAAAGACCTACCAGATTAATGTAGAGCCTCCAGCCTCTTAAGTTATAATTATTTACAGTAACAACACAACAACTTGTGATGTCAATGGTATAAAAGCTTTTGTATATATCTTTAAAAATATTAGTTTATTTTGAAAGCAGTAGTAAATGTGGTTGTACTTTTTCTCTAGGTCTGTTCTTTCCATCAACTGGTTAAAAGTAACACCTGTCTGAGCACATAACCTGGTCAGATTGTTTCCCAACTCGATTAACTCATTATGCGAAATAGCCTGTTTCATAACTTAAAACTTGAACAGATATTTTATGGAAATCCACACACAAAGAAAATGCTTGAGAATTGGTTATCATTTTATATACTTGAGAAGACATCAACAGAGAATGGAGACACAACTAATATCAAATGGACATCAAATATTTATCAGTTGCACAAGATATGTAAAGAGGCAGCTCACAAGTAAGGTATATATTTTATGATGAGTGCTTCAGCAGGGTGATGTCCTGCAAATTAAATGATAATTAATATGTTATATAAACAATTTATTGTATCGTTTTTGTCATTTGAGAGCCAGCCTATTTTAAGTACATATACAGATTAATTTTTTTACAGGTGGGGAAGGTACTCCCCTCTCAGTATTTGTGACTGTTTTCAAGTGTGTCTATCTAACAGGTTACTCTTTACTATAATTCTAAGAAAGATTCCCTCTAGATCAGTGACTCCCGACCTTTTTCATTGTGTGGCTCCCAACCCATGTATAATAATCTCCATAGCCCTGTTCAGTGACTGTCATTTTTTCAGGTTGTTATTACTAGTTATGCATAGTGTAATGGTGTCAGTAACTAAAGGGAAACACACTTTATAGAAAGATTCCAAGATATTATGTGAAAGATAATTATATGTAGGTAGAGTATATGAGATACAATTGTTTAATTTAATGTCATAATTTTCATATTGTTCCATGGCCCCCATGTGTGGAACTGCTGCTCTAGATTTATCAATAGGACATTGATTACAAATGAAGCCTTTTACAGTAGGTGAACAATGTAAGGTAAATAATATTTCTAATAACATTTGCCATCTGTATTACAAATGAAGGTAACTTACAATTAACACTAAATGTACATAAAAACTGGCATATACTACATAAATTAACAATATAATATTACATGAATAAAATATCTACATGAATCACTGATTTCTTTTAATCAAAATGATTTTTGCATGATATACATATGTATTTGTGAATGTATATGCTCCTATTAAAACAAACAAACAAACATACAAGCATACATTCACTCACACACCCATCCAGACATATGTTTACATAGAGCAACACATATAACTGATCTATTCCTTGAAAATGGTTATTGCTTCTATCATTCAGTAAACGACAGATTTTGATATAATGAGGGGATAAAATAAGCAATGGGTTACACAGCTTTCTAAAAGTTCTAACGTAACCTACAGCACAGTTTCAAGTGCTGCTTTTAAAAAGAGCAAAAGACATTTGATACAAATTGAGGTGACTGAACTTCACTTATCCTTTGCTTGCACAATAACAAAATATCTAGGAGCCTGAATGGAATTCATGAATGTCTAAGATTCTTTTTGAAAGATTAGTGTATTCATTCACTCAATATATGGTTTGCTTTAAAATAAATGAATGAAACGATCATATATTAATAAAAACAAAATATATATCACATAAAATGTATCTGATCCATAGTAGTTCATGCATTTGCATTATGATTACTGTTGTATTGATATATGACTCATCCAAATTTAATAACTATAAAGCAGAGTAATTGATATAACATTTTAAGCAGTTATGAAAACTGATGGGGAGGAGGGTTGCAATAAAAATGTGACTTGGAAATCATGAGAGAACATTATATAAGTCATAAAGGGTAAAAGGACAGAGATAGTACGTTGATGGAAAAAAAGTGTCTGAGTCTGGGTCTAGGTTCTTTGTGATTGTGAGTATGAGCAAAGCATGAGTACAAGGCATGATTCTATGTGATGTTGGTACTTCTTAGCATCAAACATTCTGACCTCGTATGAAAAAAGACAGATAATATATAAGAAACATTACAGATCTAGAATACACAACCATATAATAATGTCCATGGAGGATAGATTCTTTAACAAATAAATAAATTATACATCAAATCAACAAATCAATAAATAATAAGTCCATAAAAAACATGCTATTTAATAACATGTCACTGTTAAAAATTAAGACTTTTTAAGTCCAGTATACTATCACAAATTGAGTTTAACTGATCTATATATAAAATACTCTAGCCAAAAATGTCATGGCATTGTAATTAACATATTTTTTTGAAAAGGTATTCATCATTTCATTGTCAGTACCTATATTTTCCAATAGAAAAGGTTATTTCAATAATATGAAGTAATGGTAAAAAAGGAACAAAATACTGTACTCTTTTCAGCTTTGGCAACTAAATAAATAAACTAAACTTGTAAAAGTTTTTAACACAAAGAGTATTCTGTACTATTTTAATTCACAAATTGTGAATATAAATATGACCCTTAAGATCATAACTTGAAAGTACAATACATGTTCCACACTATATACAAACTGTGAGGTATTAAAATTTAATACACACATAAGAGAGGAAGAAATCCATAAAAAAATGTGAATAGATCTAAACTATATAAACCATATATATACTGAAAATATGAAATTATAATGCTAAAGGTAATATCTGCTTACCTTAGGCCTGTATGTGGTAATTCTTTATTCTGCCTAATGACAAACCAATAACACCAACTACTTTTATAAAAATTGATTTACATTTAAAGAGAAAGAAAGTGACAACTTTTTCTTATCATGACTTTAACTACACACTGCTAATATTCAAAAATTTCTAACACCTTGCAAGCTACTTTAACTTAAGCTAGGTAAATTCTCTGATGTGAATCAAGAATTTCTATTGTGTCAATCCGACAACTTAAATTCTACCTAAAGAACACAATAACTGGGGTGGTATAAGATATCCTCACTAGCAGATCTATTTACTGGTCACACAAACTGTGAGGAAAATGTGTCATAGCTTTGTGTAGCCGAGAGTTGAGAAGACTGGCTAATGTTCACTTGGGGTGTTGGACTGGTTATCATAACAAGAGGATTTGGATCTTCGCAACTAGAGGTGATTCCATTATTACTATTTGTGGACTTGCCAGACATTGTGACTTCCACAGTTGCATTGTGATCTGGATGAACAGATGATGGGGTTAAAGTTGTGGCTTCTGTCATGACTGGTATATCATCACTGGTGGTAGGAACCTGGTAAGTGACATAGGTCCAGCTGTGAGGAGCTGCTCCAATGACAGAGCCACCTGCTACACTAACACAGTTTCCAGGAAGGACATGACTTGGCAAAAGCTGTCCAGGTACCATCTGGCCTGGAACAATTTGGCTTGGTACAACCCCCACAGGATAAAGTGTTCCAACTGATGTTGTGGATGGCATTTGTGCTTGACAAGTGTAGGTCCTATCATGGCACACTGTCATGTCTCCTGGGTAGCCTGAAACTGGGGTAGATGCTTCAACCAGATGTACACTGACACTACTAGGTCGATTCATTCCTTCTTCATATTTATCGCCTTCTAGACTTCCAGGAAAGTCCAGCTTGCTGCCTTGAGTGTACATATACTGCGTCATACTTTCTTCCGGGAGACCAAGTGATGCTGCCAGGCTACTTGCCACAGTTGACAAAGCCTCAGCCTCTGATGATGAGTGTGAGTTTATGCTTGTTAAAGTTTCACACATTCCCTCAACACTCAAGCTCCTTTCTTCCAGGCTCCTGTCAGGTACATTTTGTGGATCATTAGAGGACAAGGTTCTTTCTTCCTGCTGTTGAACTTCTGTTGTTTGTTCCCCTGTGCATCCAGTTGAAGTTTGTGCTATATTATGAAGAGCTCTGTGGTTTGATTTACAGTGTGCCTTCAAATTATATGATCGGGCAAAAGTCTGGGGACAATATGGACACTTGTGGCTAATGCTTGGTTTATTTTGACACAACTTAGTTTGCATGTGGCCCTGCAGAGCTCCAAAAGAGCGAAATGCAACTCCACAAACAGAACAAGTGTAATTATCTGCATTGGCATGTTGTGACCTGTGTTTCAGTAAGGCTGCTTCAGTCATAGCAACATGATCACAAAGATCACATTTTGGAAATGTTATGTTTCTAGGTGTTTTGTTGTGTTCTGTATATAAATGATATGCCAACTCCAGCTTCCTTCCTGGTCTAAATCCACAAATGCTACACAGGCGTGCCTCACTCTTACTGTGTACATCTTTCATGTGCTGTTGATAACTACAGTAGTCACTAAACTCTAACGGCTCATTAAGAAAACAGGTAAAACAAGCATATGGTACACTCTCAACATTTGCTAAAATAGCACTGCTTTTATCTTTATGCTCATATAACACATGCTTTTTGAATGCAAAGTATGTTGTAAAGGATAAGTCCCTACATTCGGGGCAGTCAAAAGTTTGAGAACTTTGTGCTCCTCTTGTGGTAGAGCTGTCACCCTTGGGTACAGAACTTGTGGGACTTTTAGAAAGTTTACTCCCTGGCTTAGCTTTGGATTCATTTTCACTTAAAACAAGATACTGAACTTTGGATTTCACCAATTTTCCACTGCCTGCCTTGTCATTTCCTTTTTTGAGAATTTTAAGTCGTATGTTTTTCTTGTCTTTTACTAAATGAGGATATTTTTTCAAAACCTCAGAGATAATTTTTGCATGATTAGACATGTCACCCTGACTTACACCTTGACTAGTTGACTGGCTTGGGGAATTGCTATCTTTTTTGTTCTTATTTTTCACATTTCTGTGACTAGACTGAGATTCACTGGTCTCTGACTCCCCAAGAGCTAGGTTCACAAGAACTTTCTTTTTCAATGATAACGTAAGTTTGACAGGAGAAGATACATCCTCACTTGATCTGAAACTTCCAACAGTTTTTTGGACATCCAGAAGTGACTGTGATGGTTCTTTTGAATGAGAATAAGTTGCAACTTCATTAATTAATTCATCGTTCTCGTCTAGAGGAAAAGAAACACGCTTCTTTGTTCCTATCTTGTTCTTATCTTTTTTTCTTTTTAGTATTGATTTCACTGATGTGCTTGATTGATGCATTCCTAGAGACTCATTTTTAAGATCATCAGGTGTGTGAGATGAGCAATCTGATGTGACACAAGAGCCACTGTGCATGAAATTCATGCTGTTGTCACTTGATTCAAAGGATTCCTCTAGGTTTGACTCACTGTCATCAGAGTCTCTATCTTCTAATTGTCTGCAAATATTGGAAATTTTCTCCATTAAATCATCACCATCTCTTCCAGCATCATCATCGACTATATTTTCATTCTCTTGAGCACCCACTATGTGGCCTTTTGATCTTGCATTCAAACTTATGGGAACATCTTCTATGACTGTGATGGCATCATCCTCTGCACTGTGTGATGGAGCTGGATCATTAGATGTAGTGTGTGACATGAAAGTATATTGATCATGTGGTTGTACACACTGTCTTGATGTAGGTGAGCTGCCTGTAAGCCCATCTGAACTTGGTGAAACTGAATTGCATTTGGGAGAAGAGACAGTTCCAGATGTCGTTACATTAACAAACTTTTGCTGCAAATCTGAACTGTCTGCTGAGGTAGTATGTGTGGAAGATAAGAATGCTGTGGTAGGCTCCTGCCCTTGAATGGAAGTTGAAGGAAAGAATGAAGGAACATTTGAACTCTTTGAAGACCATGTTGCAATTTTTACACTAGCATTTTCAGACTCCTCCTCCAGCTCAAATCTTGTGGGTCTTGCTTGCTCTGCTGGTCTCTTTCTTCTACAGGAGGAAAAGGGAGACATGTGAATAAAAGGCATCTAGCAAAAGCTTACATCTTTTACTCTAACACAGAAACCTGATTAAAAAAATGGTCTAATTTACCTCTATATCCTTTTGTCTTTTTTCCAAGTCATGAGCAAAATTACAGAATTATCTTTTATACTTAACAAAAAGAAATGGCATATGTTAGTAAAATTATACATACATATACATATACATTGTATCAGTGTTGGCCAAACTGGGGTCCGCAACATAGAGCATAGGGGTACGGGAACAAACAAGGAACACACACGCCTCACAAGTATTTTTCAAGCATTTTGTTATTAACTCACCTTTTTTATTTGTGTATTAAAGTCAAATTTTTTTACCAACACTCCTGCAATACAGTCTTTTCATAATTAGTAAATTATTTGCATTATCCTAAAAAAAACAGTTTGTTTAGCCATTGTGTACATACAAGAAGGAAATAAAGGGTACAATAGGCTAAAATGTTTGGACAACACTGCACTATATACATATATATATATATATATATATACACACAACACACACACACACACACACACAAACACACACACACACACACACACACACACACACACACACACACACACACACACACACACACACACACACACTCACTCACTCACTCACTCACTCACTCACTCACTCACTCACTCACTCACTCACACACACACACACACACACACACACACACACACACACACACACACACACACACTCACACACAACACACACACACACACACACACACACACACACACACACACACACACACACACACACACACACTCACTCACTCACTCACTCACTCACTCACTCACTCACTCACTCACTCACTCACTCACTCACTCACTCACTCACTCACTCACTCACTCACTCACTCACTCACTCACTCTCATCTACTAATGCACATATAAATATATATATATATATATATATATATATATATAATATATATATATATATATATATATATATAATATATATATATATATATATATATATATATATATGTGTGTGTGTGTGTGTGTGTATTTTAGAGGAGCAGAAATGGATAAAAAAAATCTTAATACATACCTGACAGCAGCATTTGCCTGTGCAATTTTCTGACTATTTGTGACAAGTAAATATATACCGTCACCAGCTTCTTCTTCTTCTTCTGGTCCACTACCTGCAGCACCTGTGAGATAACCCCTGAGATGAAATGAACTGTCTATATACAAAGCATGCAAAACATAGTCTTAACATAAGACGTTTCAAGGATAGTTTATTTTTGAAGTTTTAGCAAACTTTGGCATCATTACACAAGAAACCTAATTATCTGACTCTTCATTGACAGATATTACAGACTAAAATGCTGGTGACTGAGGAAGTTGTCAATAATAATTAAATCTGTGAGAAACAATGCATAAAGCAATGGCATGGCCTGAACTGGATGTACAGTAGTAATACAGACAAAAAAATGTATGATTATGGATATGCATTTCTAGGAATTATATTGTATAGCCATAGATATTTTGGTTTTGACAGTCACACAATGATCTTGGTAAAACACAATATTTTGAAAAAAAGAAAAAAGTTTTACATCTAATATAGTAAGTTTCTTCTCTGGAATTAAATGAGGGTGTCATTAATACCTGCAGAATTTGTTGCACTTAAAACTCTATGGATACACTACAAAATATTCCATCAATATGGTCCACCAAAATGAAAACACTCAAGACTGTCATTAATTACAGCATCATCCAACAACAGCTAGATTTTTTAACTTGAAACACCGAAACTCAAATTTGCAAAAGGAATATTCAAGAGAGGGACATAATTCATACTTTTGACTTTCAGAGCCTCTCTGGAATGATTAGGGGCAATTTATGGTACAATTGAAACACCAGAATTTGAAGGTCAAAAATATCAAGAAAAGGGATTGTTTTTATCTGAATAAATGGAGCCACAAAAACATAAAACTTGCTATTACACTCCCTCACACAGAATAATGCCTATAAAATTGAGAGAAATACCAGTTGATATAATAATTCTTCATATCTTTGTCTCTACTGTGGCTGCAGAAGAATACAAAAAAGGAAGACTATTATTCAGACCTTAACACACTCATCATGGAACACAAGATATTCAATGATCAATTGTTATCTATGCAATTTTACCCCACTGGACACAGAAGCTTCACTGCCATCACATAGCTCAATATACGGGCCTTACGGGAACGTCCCTGAGAATGCCTACCTTACTCTACTCATTTTATTGTAAAAAAAAATATTGGTTAGAGGTAACTCATGGATTGTTTTTACATAACATAGAGTATATAATTACGCTTTGTCTCATATATCATTTTGACCTTGGCTCCCCATAGGGGGAGGATACCCCCCATTTTTTTTTTATCATTTCTGATTTGTCTATTTTCTATTTTATTTTTTATTATCATCTTTTTTAATGTTTGAAAAATAAATGTGTTAGACATCAAAAGTCATATGGCACTATGGTAAAGTATTGTGTCGGAAAGGGCAAAGGAGAGTTAAAGATTACAATGATATGTGTTAGATGTCAAAGGTTTGAGAGCGTTATAGGATAGTATGGTAGTGAAAGGAGAAAGAAGGAGCAAGTGAACTAAACAGAAATTAGTAGAAAGGAGAGGGTTAAGGAGGTAGGGCAATTGAGGGAATTATAGTGAATCTGTCACTGGGGAAGGTATAGGAAAAATGTTCTAGGAAGAATAGAGATAACTATTGAAAAGTAGGAGAAGCATCTGGGAGGGGAAGGTTTTAGATGTCAAAGATTAACGGGTGTTATAGGAAAGTATGGTAACGGAAAGGGAAAGGAGGTAGGTAGGATAAAAATGGACCATATTGGAGGTAGAGCGATAAAGTGAATCTGTTACTGGGGAAGGAACAGAGATAATAGGTGATAGCAATAGATATGGTTGTCTTAATAGTAAGGGATTAGGTATCTGAGGGTTGAGATAAGGGACCAGGAGTAGGTGAAGTAGTGTCTGGGGATTCGACAGGGACGGTGGGTTCTGGGGAAGGGTATTGTGATAAAAGAGATTCACGTGTGTATCCAGGAGGAAGTGGGAGGGATAGTGGGGAAGGATGGGGTTTTGGGTGGGTTTTGGTTTGGGTGGTTGAGAGGATGAGGTATGTGGAAAAGAATTAGGTTTTGGAGGGGTTTTTAGTTTGGTTGGTTGAGAGGATGAGGTATTTTGGGAAGGGATTGGTGGAATATAAGGGGGTAGGGCAACTGAGTGAATTGAAGTGTATCTGTGACTGGGGAAAGAGTAGGGACATTTATCAAGGAAAACAGAGGTGGCTGTTGGAGAAGTACGAGAAGAATCCAGGGGCCGAGAAAGGGAGAACGGAGAAGGTGGTGAAGTATCTGGAGAAGGGTCTGGAGAAGGACACTGTTGTGATAGAGGGGATTCGTGTGAGTGTTCAAGTGGAAGCATTAGAGAGGGTAGAGTAAGCTGGGAGGGTGTAGGAGGATGGGGGCAGGAGGGAACTTGGGGAGGAGGAGGATGGATACCTGCAAATACTTAAAATTTTGCAGGAGTAGGAACAGAGGGATTGGGGGGTGGATGAAGGAGTGGAGTGTTCCCTTGGGTCATCTTTAAGAAGTTTTGGATGTCTTCAAGGGTTTCCAGAGGGGAATTGGGTAAAGAGGACTGAGAAACAAAGGTTCTCTTATACGGAGGAGAAGAGGGGATAGACATCTGAGGAAAAGATGAAGTGGAATGTTTAGGTTGCCTGGTACAACAAACTAAAGTGAGAAGGAGGGGTAAGTATCAGAGAAGTGGTAGAGATTGGGGTATCTGAATTTAGAATGGAAAACAGATTTGACTGGTGGATAGGGTGATTAGACATAGGACACATGTTAAGGGTAAAGGGGAGAGACATTTGGTGAGATGCCAAAACATCTTGTGAACATAGTGGGGTAGCAGAGCAAAGTACTGTTTTGGAATAAGTTGAGAGAGAAAAACCTCGTCGTTGTGCTTCCTGTCTAGCTTCATGTAGAGTGAGGCCTAGTTTACATCTGAGGACTGCTACCTCACATTCAAACTTGTAGGCAAGGCAGCTCCTATAAAATACATTATGGGAGTCTCGAAAATGTTCACATGTATGTGACTGAGCAGGGCAATTGGAACGGTCATGACCAGGTTCGGCACATAGAGGGCAGTGGGCTGCGGAGTGACAATATTTGGCTGGGTGGCCAAAACGCTAAGATTTCTGACATCAACAAGGAAGGAGTCAATATTGTCGGACATGATAAGACAATCCACCAATATAAATCTCATGGGCGAGGTCTTGTCTATGGAAGCTAATCTTGGCAATATTGAAATGGGACTTACTCTTTCCACTGGGAGGAAGAGTGTATCACTGTACTACCACTGCATCATTTTCAGCAGGGCAGGTAAGTAGGTCATTTTCACAGTCTGACCAGTCCTTGTTGTTAATAGGACAAGCATTTGGGGGGATAGAACCAGTTCCAGTACAAATGTTAAGAGAAGGGTGAGGTTCGGCAGGAATGGGTTTGCCAGTATGGTCAGTTTGGGTAGACAGTGCATGTGCTTGGGATTCAGATGTAACTGTGACAATCTGAATGATCAGAGTGACTGTGAAAGTTAACCTTGCTTACTTGTTTCTGGAAGGACTGTTGAAAGAGAAGGGTACCCTCAGAATAGGGGGCTGTGGGGAGAATCACAAAGAATCGATCCCACTTGGCTGGGCCAAAGAGAGTACTCAGAAGGTTTGTAGAGGTAGAGTTAGTAAAAGGACAAGGGTAAAAGGAAGATAGGTGTGTGTAGAGTGGAGTAGTTCTGTGGGGGGAAGGACATTAAGAATGAAGAGTAGTAATAAGGGAAGAAGGGCTAAACATTGAAGAAGACTCTGCAGTAGATGGAGAGAAGAATGTTGGGAGAAGGGAAGGGATGCTTTCTGGAGGCTGAGTATTAACCTGGGTGGGTGTTTTGGAATAGTTAGAGTTGTTTGTAAGCGTCAAAAAAAGGGTATTAGTGTTGGTGGTTGGAGCTGTGATTAAAGGAGGGGCAGGGGTCGGAAAACCATCAAAATCAAATTCAGATCGGCTATTTGATGAAAGGTCAAGCTTTAATGCCCCTATAAAGGATAAAGAATCTTCATTATTGGCCATGGTGAGCCTCAATAAAATGGGGAAAAGAAACAGTCTAGCCCTTGGGGTTCCCATACGGGGTAAAGGCTAGACAATTAACCAAGGGAATACCCTGCCCAGGGCTCCTGGAGGCCGTTCCTGACTGACACAAAGCCAGCCTTTAATCATTCTTTCAGCAAGGCTCTCACACCTTAGGTATGGGATAGAAGAAGGGGATGAAGAAAATATGGTAGAATACAGGAGAGAAGAAAAGACGAAGTAAAATTAGTTGAGGCGAGGGCTGAGGCCCAAGGCAGGGGTGATCCCCTGCATTGGTCCTCAGTCTGTCTCTTAACCCATCAGCGACGGGTAAAAATTTTGGCAAGTTTACGTATGCACCGGCTTGTTGGCGCGCACCGGCAGTTTCCCCTGTTTACGCCCGGCTCGATCGGTAGTTTGCGAGCGACATATAGCACCTAAAAGCTTTTATTTTGCTAAAATTTATAAAAATATTAAAATTTTGAAGGTTTACCTTCACTTTAGGTGCCATTGCCTTAAATCTTTACCATATAAATGAAGCCGCTACTACTGGAGAAAAACAACCTCCGTCCGACGAGCCAGTAGCACGGGAATGGGTATGGCATGATGCCCCCGGCGTTTGGTCCACATCAGCCATGGCATGGACGTACGTGACACCTGGCGCCAATGGGTTAAGCCCTCCCACAATAACAATGAGCAAAGTACTTGATGGGTTATTTTTGAGGTTTATTTGTAGGTAATAACACATTTTAATCCTCATTTACTAGGACTAAACTCACTTTCATGTAAAGGAACAATTATTAATTTACCCCAGATCAATTTGATTTCTTTAACCCAATCACGCTGGGTGTCCCATATCTGAGACACCTGAAAAAAATAAACGCTCCGCGCGCAGTGTGACGCGCGGGCAGACAGACTCTGGGAAGCTCCGCAACCCAATTTTTGTAGCTGCCCGGATTTTTTTTATTTTGGCTACAAAATGTACCCGGCGTGAGTGGGTTAGTGAGGAAAAAATTAGAGAAAAAGAAAGAAAGAAAGAAAGAAAAAACAGCAACTAAGCATGGGGAACCTGTACAGAGCTGGTGTTTAGTCATTTGCATGCATTATCTTTGCAAATGAGAGAATAAAAATTATTGAATGCCAGGATGGGATTGGTTATCTAAGTATTTATGGCACCAGTGGCCTAGGGTAGCATCTGCATATTGCATTTTTTACCGGTAATAATAACTAAAATAGCTGTTTCAACTCTTTAGGAAGACTATGCATTTGACTTATTTTCAAAATTCCATATTGCTTTTATTTTAGAGCAGGTATCATTGTGTATGATCATCTTCAGAATAAAATGTGCTTATTTTTCTGAAGTTCACAAATCTGCCTCCCTGATGCCTTTTGTATTTAAGTGTTCTCTATGAAAGAAATTACTAGTTTCAAATTAAAACAAATTTGATAACAGGTTATGGTACCAACTGTTGGAAATACTATTATCATTATTTATACTTTAATTTCTAAACATTAGAACTTTGTATTCAGTACACATACAGCATCTCGATGGAAAGTAAATTCCATATGTTAATGAGCATGAAACACATTTTAAAAGAAAAATCCACAATATCATTATTAAATGCCATATGACAGGCTTGCAACAGGCTAAAGTCCATACTGGTGTACCTGGCACTCATTACTTGCATATGTAGTTTACCTGTTGGCAATTATGCCCTTGCTCCTCCCAAAAAATAACCTGGGCTGGACTTGAACAGTTGTTTGGTAGATTTCCCACTCATGTATGTATATCTTAGTCTAGTTAACTCCAAAAGAACATCGATTTTCTGTGATACAGCCTCCATGCTCATGATCCTGATCATAGAAATACCATCCTCCCTCGAGCCGGTGCTCTTCCAGTCATGGGTCACAGATGATACATTCCACTCCTTTATCAATGGAAATAATGCAAAATTCCCTTCTTAAATGCCTATTGACTAATCACCCTTTAAGGGCTTTGTGCACTTGAGGCTAGTCATTCCCGTTACCCCAGCCTTCAGCTGAAATTCCACTAAGGAAAGGTCCCTGTTACCCAGGCCTTAAGCCACAATTTCCCATGAAGGCATGTTCATGTTATCCTCCACTCAAGCCAATTTATTTTCATGATATGATGGGCACATTATCTGGATTGTAGGGGTTAACTTTAAAGCTTAAATCTTAATCCTGTAAATGCTCAGACAGAGCTAGTTAATCCTATCTATTAAGTATTAATATGTAACGGTGTCATCAACTCAATGGAAAACACGAAGGTGAGTTGCCATAAACCTTTATACTTAACAATAATAAAAAAAAAATATTGACATTTTCATGTCTATGATGTACTGTGGAAATTCATTAAGTATATGTTCTAACACGCTGTAGGATATTCAATTTGCAGATACAACTCTTAACAATGAATAGGAAAACAAAAAGAAACCCTTGGAGAATTCCAGGGTTTACAGACAAACAAAGCAATGCTATTTCCAAATTGGCAAAACATTCCCATTTTGGGTAATATATTAATGAAATGAACAAGAAAGCTTTTAACAACATCAATATTAAATCCTAAGTGGAAAGCATAAAGTTTATGATTATTTAAAGTCCAGTGATTATGAAGAAATTTGTTCCAAATAATTCTTGCTGGCTATACCCTGAAAAAGCCTGTGGTAAACACACACAAACAGGGGAAAAAAAAGAGAAAAAATATATGAACTATAGATGTGATTTTGTATATTTCTGTTTGTTACCTTTAGTTCACTAACCTATAAAAGTTAAAGACTATTTCATCATCATCATCATCTGGGGGCTAGCGCCGACGGGGGCGCATAGCCGCATCCACCCTTTGCTTCTACCTTTTGGAGTCCCTCATGACAAGCCACCAGGCAGGGGCTCGGCCCATCTCAAGCTCCTCACAACAGGTTTATTTGATCTGCCAAAGCCACGACCTCCTTGGTCGTTCCACAGGCCTCCTCCACCCAGGGCTGTCTCGTGCAGAGACAACCTGATGGGCAGGATAATTCTGGGGGAAGCGAGCCAGGTGGCCGTATAGCCTGAGTTGGCGATCATGGATTGTGCAGGTAACAGGACCTGTGCCAGTCTCACTGTGCAACCATGGGTTGGACACGTGGTCCTGCCAACTGTACCTCATGATCCAGCGCAATGACCTATTACAGAAGGCATCAAGACGTGACTCCAAGGCAGAGGATCATGTCCAGGTTTCACTACTGTATAGCAAAACTGGCATTATCAGGGCCATGAAGACACATACACAGTAGTATCATTATGATGTACTACTGCAATAGCCTGTATCTATCTATATACAGACTCATAACAATTTCTTTTTAAGACCTGGAGCCACTTGTCACTTACTGCACACTTCCTGATGTGTAGGCCTACTTGTTGTGTTAGTGATCAAGACAAAAAATTCTCCCCATGAATTTTACACAGCCTCTCAGATAAGATTACTTACCAGATTTTTTTTTTTTTTTTTTTTTTTAAGCACATGGCTGCTAAGTGAATAATTATGTAAATCAGCAAAAATCAAGGTCTAATGCTGTTTCTGAATAAGCACCACTAGTGAGTGAATTGATGTTAGCTGTTAACAGATACATGTACATTTACATGAATAAAGATGTGTCTTGGGCAATTTTAAGTCATTTTAAGAACGACATTTTTAAGACCTTTTAAGGCCTCAAATTCCCCCCAAAATATTTAAGACATTTTAACTCTTTTTAACCCATTGTTCCTGGATGTTGCGATCACGTCAAGGAAAAACTTGAGTTGAGGGGAGGGTGACGTGAACATGCTGTTATGAGTAAAGGCCAAGGGGATATAAAAGATTCACCATGAGTACACCAACCTCTTGGAGTGTGATTTGACTCATTTGGTGCTTAGAAGGGAATTTAGCAGTTTCCCATTGATAAAAAAATGTGAAATGTGATGTTTGCAAGCAGTGACTGGAAGAGCACCGGCTCCAGGGAGGAGGTCATTTCCATGCTGCGCACTGTATTCCTGGCCACCATGAACTGTGGTGCAGGTTGTATTACGTTAAATTGAAAATTATGAAAAAATGAGATATATGCCACACATAACCAAATGTTCCATATACATATATTTTTTTACTTGCACTGAGTTATTTACTATAAACAGACAGGATATGGAGTCTGTGCAAGGAAAGTAAGCTATCACCATCTGGATATAGCTAATCAAAAGGCAAATATGGACATTGGAAAATGGCGATAAAGCTAAAAAAGTTTACTCAAAATATATTTGCAAAGGGGAGGCAGAATCTTGTCACTGCTCATGGGTGTTCTTGTGCACCTAGCCTATGTGTTGTATGCCTGGGATGTTGGCCACTTACGTAACCCATTCCCCAGGTTTTCAACACCATGATTTCCGTGGTGCAACCAGATCCAAAGGGTTAAGGATGTGCCTGAACCCTGTTTTATTATAAAACATCAAATTTACAGGTAATCTCATTAAGGGATGTTCCTGGCAGCCTTGCTTTTTTAGTAAAGGTAGTGTGGATTGGATTAAACTTTAGTACAGCATTAACTTTTGTGACTCATACTGACAAAGCCTTTAGTCACCAATAAGTCAATAACAAGCCAAAAGTATCTCACATGTTTACCCATTTCCTTAAATTTCAGAATGATTTTAAAAGCTGTTTTATTGTTATCAGCATTCTAGTAACATTATAAAAACCATGATATCAATAATAATAGTATTGATTTTAATAGGATTTAAAAGAGAAACAATTTTTTCTGAAAAGTCAAGGAATGAGGAAATCACCCCCCCCCCCACACACACACACACGCACACACACACACACACAAAGCAATTTAGTTTGAACAATGAATTTCTTCAACATTATGTTAATGCAATATTCTTCTTGTATTCTTTTTTTTTATGCTACAAGCTTCTGATTTTATCATTCTATATTTCATTATGATCCAAGCACTCAGTGGCGGTTTGGCTATGGAAGTTAATGCCTGTTCTTGACATTCTGGAAAAATCTTCTATATTCTGGATATGACAATAATGAATTCCCTGGTGCTTCACAGGGTTTTAGGAGACAAAATGAACCAGGCAGAGGGCTCCTGCAACAGGGAGAAAGATGACAAAGGATGAGGAACCTTCAAATCCCCACCCCACCTTTTCCATTTCTTGCTCTTGTTGCTGATGGTAATAATGACATTCCTCCTCCAGCAGTGGTTTACATGCCAGTGGACACATCATTTCAGAGGAGGTGTGCATACTACTGAAGGAAGCACCTCAGACAGAAAGAGCTAAGGGTGATGTGTTGTATTTGTAGTGTCCCTGTGCCCAGCTATGTGCTTCAAGGAGTTCTATATACAGTGGAAAGTAGATCCATGAGCTTGTTAACCCCTATGGTCCAGATGACATTACAACCCCGCCATGGAAAAATCTGGGCCAGGTGATGCAAACTTGCCGTCAAGAGCGAAGGCCAGGGTGACGGAAAAGACTAACCACGAATGCACAAACCTCTTGAAATGTGATTTGACTCATTTGATGTTCAGAAGGGGCCTTCAGCATTATCCCCATTGATAAATGAATGTGGAATGTAAAGCTGTGACTGGAAGAGTGCAGGCTCCAGGGAGGATACTATTTCCATGCTGTGTACCGTATTCCTGGCTGCTGTTACAGGCATTGCAGGTTGTATGAAGGAAAATTTAAAATCACCCAAAAATTAGATCTATGACACATATAACCAAATGTTCCATACTTTTTTATTGTGAAAGGAAAATAATTTTTTACCATCTGGATAAAGCAAATCAAAAGACAAATATAGACATTATCAAAAAGGCTAAAAAAGTTTACACAAAATAACTGTAAAAGGGAGTCTTGTCACTGCTCATGGGTGTTAGTGCGCACCTGGCCTATGCACCGCACACCCAGGATAGTGATGAAATTTTGAAGAACTGGCCTGGTAATATTTTGTAATGTTCATCAGTGACCATGATGGTAAGAGCTTAGTTAACACTATATATAAAATCTCTATGTATATGTATTGTTGAGGATGAATATTCTTCTCCAGAGATTTTCTATTATTCATATTATACTACCAACGTTAACTAGAATGAGCTATTAAAGGCGTGGTTCAACTGGCCTTGTATATGCACAGGTCTGGCTATAAGCACTCTTATCTGGGCCAAATTGCGTCACTTTGGAGAAAAATCTGGGGGCTGAGGGGAGCCACTGTTAACCTGATTTAGAGTGTTCTTTTCTTTGTATATCTCTGGGCTTTCCAGGGAGCAATTAATAACTATTACTTGTAATTAGTTTTAAAAAGTATCAATATCTTAAAGTCAACAAAAGTTATATTAGAAATTTCACATGAAACAGTTAGTTAACTATCACAAAATTCATTTTTTATTACCTAAAAACTAAGAAAAAAGAACTGATTAATTTGAAACAGGCTCTACACTTGCGTCGACAGTCCATCAGACTAGTGTTATGGAGTCCCTAAGTTTGGTAGGGGTAGTTGGATCTGGGTTGGGTTGGGTTTCTTGAAAATTTATGCATTTATCTTTTACTGGAGGAAAAATGAAACATCATATTTTGACATTACCTACTGAAATAAGCCACGGGAGGATAGAGGTGTCTTATGATAACAAATTCCTACCAATATGAGGGTTTTATGATGAAAAAGAAGAAGAAGAAAAAAAAAAAAAAAAAAAAAAATCATCATTCAATTTTTCATGTCTATTTCAATATGTGGTAGAAATAATTCTATTTTGACATAAACATCCTATATATAACTTTCAGATTAAACAATAATATATGGGCAGTGGTGAGTCTCTATTTATTAAAATAAATAATAAAAGTTGTTTGTTTAGGATACTTTAGTCGATCATATGGCCCTGCAGCGGCACAGAAAGCCAGGTGACATTTTTCATACTTTGCCACCAGTAAGACTTTGTATATAAATAATAATGTCGCTACTTTATACTAAATATATTTAACAGAAGAGTATAAAGGCTAAAAATCCCACATAAAATGTGATGTAAGCCTGTAATTAATCAGTTTGTGCTATGACATTTAGAAAAGAAAAGTCCATGGCAAACAGACAGTGGTGAAATATTTCAAAATATCAATGTGTTTTAAATGATTATTTCCAATAAATAAAACAATAATTCAAAGTTACTCAGTAACTACAAACCACTTGTTACTCTAACTGTTTCTCGTTATCTCTGCACAACTGTACAAATGTGCATGCATGTACACATGTCTACATGTACAAATGTCTACACATGTACACATATTAACAAACACATTTACACATTTACATACACATGTACACATATTTACATACACAAGTACATGCATACATGTTTTTATATAGGGCACATATGTGTACACATGTGTATGCAATTTTACACCTACATAGACATGAATGCAAATGTAAGCATATGTAGATACTAGAAAACCTAAATACAAGTGGCCTGAGACAATTGATAACTGTGTTTATCTATATGTCATGTTACAGAGATTAGCGTATATTGAGGTGCCATTTTAGTTTATGTTGTAACTCTGGAACAAGTCAAGACCTCTTCATGCAATAAACAGCATTTGAAAGAGAATTGTGTGTTCTTTTATAATTAATTAAATAATATATTTTCATTGAAGGAATCATTCAGAAAATTAACAGAAATATTCACAATTATTCCGCAAAATGTAATTTTTGAGCTTCTATACCGCTATTTTCAAAGAGTTTATATCCGATGTAATATTTGATCACATCACTGGAAAGCTAATGGAAATCTGCGAAAACTGACTACGGAGATTTTTATATCTTTGATCATATTTATTTTTGGCAAATTTTAAAAATTTTCATGATTTCTCCGTTGAAGGGAGAATTACTGTACACATTTACCTATGTGTACACATAGATACATGTTTATATACACATGCACTCAAGCACAGATGAGCATATGTATATATACATGTATGCATATGTGTGCACACGTAGACAAGAGTATACATACTTTCAAACAGACATGGACCAACATATCAACACTTGTACATGTATGAGAAAACTAATGCAAAAGTCTATTACTCACAATAGCCCTGTTTCTGCATGGGGTCATATTAAAAAAAAATAGGAGTTTTCAACTTTTTGTAGGAGTCATTTTACTAATTTTGTTATAACTTGGCAACCAATCTCCATATTCTCCGACAATTATATGATTAAGACTGGTTAAGCAAAAGACATGTGTGGTCTGGTAAAGAGTTTTTCACAGTTAAAACACCACACCTGGCTGAGCACTCATACACAACTTAGGTCCCAGAGGAAGACAAAGCCTATTGAACAGCACTTTAAGGGGGCCGTCCTGAATTTTCGCCAAATATTTAAAAAAAGGCTAAAAAATTTGGAAAAAAAAAAAAAAAATCCTGTAATCTACTAGACTTTGGCAATCCCGTGACATAATATTTCTACTAAATACGTAAAAATAAAAGAGTTATAACTAAATCTCTGACCCCATCCCCCTTCCAGTTCTGATGCTTACTTTGTCATGTCTGTGCAAATATACTCAACAAATTATTATTTTTTTGCATTTTTTCAAATTATTTTGGTATTCTCTGGTAGCTAGCTGGCAATTCTGCTTACAGCACAGCTGACAGCCATGACTAAGAGACAAGGCGGGCAGTCACCATGAGAGAGCCAGATCAGGAGGTCACGTGTCAATGCCTCGGGGCGACACCATCCCTGATGCGCCCTCATCACACACTAATAGGACACTACTAATAGATATTATTCCTGTAACTAATAAACATAATATGAGGAGAAATACATCTTAATCATAGCTGCAGCAGTTGTTTATTTGTATGAAATGCCTCATGAGGCACTGCGATGCCTGTGGTAACATGCAGTACTTCTACAATCATGCGCTCATTGCCATTAGTACCTGCAAAAGGGGGGGACCAGGTACCAGGTACACTTCACAATACCATAGAATACATCAAGATTGATGCAAAGATCATCATCATCATCATCATCATCATCATCATCATCATCATCATAATAATAATAATAATAATAATAATAAAAAAAAAAGGGGGAAAACGATCCTCAACTTTAAAGCGCGATATTTCAAAACTACACCTTTGTCAACATTTTCTTATATATCTCCATAGCTACTTGGGCGATTCTAATGGGGTTTGGATCATTTGGAAGCTGAATAAATTTGCGATTTTTTGTGCCTGGGGATTTTCATTTCAGATGATAGAAGTCCATATATTATACATTATATTCCTAACACTGTACATAAAAAAAAAAAAAAGTAAATAAACTTCATTATCTAAATGACATGAAATTTGGTAGTGTAAATTGCAGTATATGTATATACAACATATTAGAAAATTGCGAAAATCCCATCATAATTAATAAATTTCACTCTCAAAGAGGACAGCCCTCATAAGGGAGGTGAATCATTTCTCTGACTCAAGAATTATAGTGACCTTGGGTAAGTGATTAAAGCAACAACAAATAATTTTGTCATTTCTTGCCAGTGTTCATCTTCTATGGCATATATGGTTCTTTCAGCACATTATGGATGTTCATTGTAAGGACACATAGGCACATAATCATAACAGAGTTGAATGACCTTGAATGACACTTGCTAACTTTTGAATTTAATAATTCCATAAATTGATTCAATCTACAATTACTATGGAGCCTGTATAGTTCAATCTTACTGCCCATTTGTTTCCTCCATATACAAAAGAAATAGAAGAGTTTAGGACAGATGAAAAGGATAACTGTCATTCTTCCAACAGAATGGTTACTAATAATAGTAATCAGTCTCTACCTAGTGGTAAATTTTCTCCTAGACCTCATTGTTTTAATCTAGATCTACCTCTGAGTGAAATTGAGGGTAGAGAAAGTGGTTTCAATAGAAAAAGGCCTAATGTTAAGGAATCAAGTCTTAGTCAAGCCAAAAGCCTAGTCTAGTCTAGTATCTCTAACAAAAATTCTGATTATATTATCATTTCCAATTATCTTTAGACCAATATGAGATTCAAGACTTTTGGGAAGTACATGAAATAGATTTAGAGTTGATTCCATTTAATAAAGTTAAAAGAAAGAATGGAGTAGTTCTGAACAGGGTAGATGATGTTATTGTTAAGTGTTTTTCCTTATCAGGAGGTCAATCATTAGTTTTTCAATCTGGTAACTTCATTCAAGTTCAGAAATCTTGCCTGGCTTTATGATTATATATAAAGGTTGAGCATCTATGGTTTTCCCTTGGTGAAGTCTCTATTAGAGAATGTTATTAATGCAAGAATTGAGCTTAGGAAACATCTATTTCTCATGACATTTCTGCATCTATGAGAGTTTTGCTTTTGATGATCCCACTAGCTAAAGTCCATTGGGTAAATTAGACACTGTATTGGATAAAATTCAAGAATCTAAAAGTCTAGTTTTGATTTTCAAAGACCATAGAGCACCTATCCATGGATAATTTAAGTCTGCAAAACCATGTTCTCATAAATCTTTTCCTCCCCCCCCCTAAAAAAGAAGAAAAAAAAAATCAGACAGATCTTATTGGTCAAAATTTAAACCCAATTTCAACAGGTCAGGTTTTCTCACAATGGTCTATTCAGTGTTTTCATGGAAGAAACTTTCATAGAAGAAGCAAGAACTGGTTCCTATTTCCACCTAATTCTAAATGACACTGTTTCAAGGTCACCTATCAGGATGGCAAGACTTCTGGTCTCCACGATGGCCATGCAAAATGATTTCCAGGAGTCCCACATGGCCCTGGATTAACAAGAAACCATCAAGATTACAGTTTCATGTCTCTCGAAAGAGAATTAAACTGTCAATCATTCAGAGAGTAGAAGAATTTATTCAACAAAAAGTGAGAGGAATCAGAAGAGTTTTTCAAAACCACATTTTTGAAGTTCCAAAAATAGATTCAATAAAGTCTTGATTAGTGCTAGATATCAGCAGATTAAAGAAGTTTATAGTCAACTACCCCACTTCTGTCTGACAACTGCCACCAATATTCAGCTGGCCCTTTTTAAGGAGCATTTATGGTTTCAATATACATGAAGGATGCTTATTGGCATATTCCAATACATCCTAGGTTCAGGATCCTGGGAATCAACACTCTTCTCTTATTTTAGCACCCCCAGAAGAGTGCAGGTGAATGACTGACACAACTTTGAGGATAGGTTCAGAAATGAGTATTCTTTTCAATCTTCCAAAATCCAAAAAGAGACAACAGTCCTGGATAGGCCAAGTCAAATTGTTTCTCTTTAAGAAGAAAACTGGAGGTGTTGAAACATTTTCTGATCTTTTCATGCAAAGTCAATGTTCTAAAGGCAATAGGAGAGTTACTATGTTATCTAAATTATGCAGTAGACATAAATAAGTTTGGGTCATCTGCAATTAAGAATAATAATTTTAGAAGGAAGATGTTTTCTATCGATGACAAAACTGTTTCTCTATCATATAAAATGCCTTATCAGCTGATGGTTACAGGAGAATTATCTGGAATTAGTGATGCCTTGAGTTCTTCTAAACCAATCATTAATGATAAGGACAGATGCTTCAGAACTGGAACTTTCAGATCTCTGAAGGGTCTGAAGATTTAAGCAAGTGGACAGATCAATTCCTACACAAAAAATATAAATGTCCTTGAACTTTAGATATTCAAATTAGCTCTAGAATACACCCCAGTATTCAATCAAGTGATATACATTGTATCAAATGCCAAGGGTCTACTTGGTCTTTAGAGCTTCTTTGAGTTTCAGAAACTCTCCTGGAACTTGCAGCCCAAAAACAATGTTCCCTGAAGGCATCTCATCTTGTGGGAGAGAACTTGTGGGTAGATGCCTTGTTCTACAACAAGGGTTAAACAGTGAACTGGACACAAATATAAAAAAAAACTGGAAGATTAGTTTGGACTACCAGAAAAATACCTGTTTGCTTCCCAATTTATCATCAAGACCAATTTGTTTATAAAGAAGTCCTAACCCATATTAGGAGGAGGTCCAGATGCAGTCACAGTAGAGTGGAACAGATGGAATTACATTTACCTATTCCCACCCATTCTAACAAAGATTATGCTTCAAGTAGTGTCTCACTTAAAGGGCTTATGTGAAGTATCAAATGAAAATTTTAAATAGGGAAAAATAGCTCACAAACCATCTCTCTAATATCAGTAAAAAAGGAAATCATAAAATAATTCCCAAAAATTGAGAATTTATTGATTTATTTCGATTTTCCGAAGTCAAGTTATATTTTCCCGCGAAAATCCCGGAACCCAGATGTATGACGTCAATTCCAGAACACGATCACATCATTCTCTGCATTCAATACATCGTACATGGCGGACTCACTACAAGACTACAGCGGCAGTGAAGTTTCATCGGATTATTCCGATGAGGAGATTGGTATAAGTTCTTCAGAGGGTGCCTACGTCTTCGAAGAGTTGGAAGAAGAGGAATATCAAGGGTTGATGGTTGTTAGACCGTACATGCATGAGCTTTGGATGTGGAAGTTGTGCCAAACCAGCCAGACATGTAGTGGCATCAAGGACCGAAGAGATTGCATGAATGGTGATTTTCTAAATATTGTTTGATGATCGAACGTGTGATCCCACTTCTATACTGTACAAAATTTCTGAAGGCTGATCAATCTCCTGTCTGCACCTGTGGCACAGGCCTACATCCATTCATGAGTGGAGGGGTATCAGTATTTATTTGTGTTGTGCTTTTTGGGGTGTACCTACCCTACCTCTGTGTAGTAATACAACTGTACATCGTGATGTACATCAATCCATATTGGATCAGACATCAGCTGATGATAGCGTTCTCGAGAAAGTAAAAAACAGCATGTTCCTAATCATGTTTTGTTAATATGGGCCTGATGATAGGCCTGTATGTCAGGCCTACCCAGCGCTTATTTTATTAATTGTTCATAAATGATTTGATGTATATATTCATGTACTGATTACATCAAGATACACCTCTTCATCATTTTGTTATTATGTACTTTATCTTCTCTGGACAATTTATGATAACCACTGATGATAAAAACAGTTGAAGTTGTAGTAGTAATTATAATGATAAAAGGAAAAGGATGAATATGAAAATGAATATGATAAAGAGACAGGGAGATAGAGATAGCATGTGAAATAGAGAGAGAGAGAGAGAGAGAGAGAGAGAAATGCCAGGGATGGAAAAGAAAGAAAAACAAAATGTGTCAAATGCAGATTATTTTAATGAACCAGGAAAAGTTAATGGAAAGGTAAAGAAAAAGAGAAGGACACACACACACATAGAAAATGAGAGATACACAGACAGACAGACATAGACAGAGGGCAAAATAAACTGACAGATTAAATTTCAATGATATGTTTTTCTGGTTTTGCTTATTTTGCATAACTGAAAAAATGTTTATAGCTTGAAATTGGGACCATTCTGTGATATTCTATACTCGAGGTGCACTATTATGTGTATCACGCTATTCAACAAGGTTCCCCCTGGTTCTGGGAATAACATCACTACCGGGGATTGCCGAAGATTGCTGATGTTTGTCATCTTCGTTTCTAAGAGCGTTGCTTTGGGAGTTTTGGGAATACCAGAGGGTCTCTTCGAATTTTTTTTTTTTTTTGCATGAATAGGCTAAGCATACATTATTGATCAATATTCAAGGAAAAAACAATGCACAATAATTACTTCACATAAGCCCGTTAAGGGGGCCATCGCCGTAGATTTTTGACGAATATTTTCAAAAATACTTAAAAAATTGAAAAAAATGTTGTGTAATCTAGTAGGCTTTGGCAATCCACTGATGTAATTATTTCTGCTAAATATGTATGACTAAATATCTGACCCCACCTCCCACTCCGATGTTTACTTTGTTGCGTCCGTGCAAATATACTCAACATAATTTTTTTTTTTCCAGATTTTTTCTATTCATTTTGGTATTTGCTGGTAAATAGCTGGCAACTCTGTTTACTCATCAGCTGACTGCCAAGACTGGGACTCTGGGAGACAAAATGTTGCCACCTCCTACCTCCACAACACCACAACACTCATCACACACTAAGGAGGCACAACTAATGGTAAATGTTATTTTTGTATTTAATAAGCATAATATGATAAGAAATAATTCTCAATCCCAGCTGCAGCAGTTGTTTATACATATAAAATGCCTCATGGAAGCCTGTGATGACACGCAGTACTTCTGCAATCATGTGCAGTTATTGCCATTAGGGGGGGACCAGGTACCAGCTACACTTCAGAATACCATGTGGATGCCATAGAATGCATCAAGATTGACTCAGAGATAAGAATTTTAAAGAAGAAGAAGAAGAAGAAAAAAAATTGAGGGAAAAGTATCCTGAACCTCAGAGCCTGTTATCTCAAAACTACAACTTTGTCAGCTTGGATGGTTCTAATTGGGTTAGGGTCATTTAAAGCTGAATAAATTTGTGATTTTTTGGATTGTGGATATTTTCATTCACGTAACAGAAGTCCATATATCATAACTTAAGTTCATAAGACTGAATATATAGAAGAAAATATATTCCCATTAAACTAAGAGGAAATTAACAATCTGTCTATTCAAGGTTTTAGGTATTGCTATAGAGTATATGTGGCATTTTTTTCAACAAGTTAGGTCTATGGATAAGAGCGAAATATAAAATTTCGTGATTTTTCAAAACTCATAAAAAAAATACCTTTGTAGTTTATTATTCAAATGATATGAAACTTTATGGCGTTTGTCACCATATATGTATATAACATATTAAAAAATTGCGAAAATCCAATTATAAATGACAGACTTTGTTAATTATGATTGGATCTTCACGATTTTTTAATATATTATACGTATACTACAATTTACACCACTAAGTTTCATATCATTTGGATAATGATATTAAAAAGTTATTAAAAAAAAAAAAAAAAAAAAAAAAAAAAAAAAATCTCACATATCCACTGACTGAACTTGTTGAAAAAAAAAAAAAAAAAAACACATATACTCTATAGGCCAATCTAAATTAGTAACAATTCGGATTTTGAAATTTAGCAATCTTAGTTTAGTGGAAAATTCTCTTTTTATTGTGTGTGTTCTTTGTTATAGAAACATATAAAATATGGTGGGTATGGACTTTTATCACTTGAAATTGAAATTGCATCGTTACGAAAATCAAAATCTATTCAAGCTTCCACCAAATCAATCTGAACCCATTAGTTGTGGAGAAACAAAAAAGAATGTTGACAAAGGTGTAGTTTTGAGATATTGAGCTTTGAAGTTGAAGATACTTTTTCTTCCAATTTTTTAAAGAAATCAGATCTATGCGTCATCTTGATGCATGCAATTTATGCATTATATGGCATTCACATGGTATACTGAAGTGTAGCTGGTACCTGGTCAAGGAATTGCCAAAGCCTACTAAATTACAGGAATTTTTTTTTTCGAGTATCTTTAAAAATATTTGTCGAAAAATCATCGCGACGGCCCCCTTATAGATGTTTCAAGGGCAAGTAATATTGATAACTCCTTTATGGAAAGCTGAACCATAGGTGGCTGCACTTCTCAGCTGGTGTCTACATCCAATATCATAGAGACATGAAGTCATTCAGAACACTGAATTCCTAACAGTTCATAAGCTGCATGAGTCTTCATGTGAGGAATTTCTTCACAATTTTTTCAATCTGAGGGTAAAACAGAAGGATTCTGTAGTATCAGATATTCTTGAAGCTTTTACTCAATCCGCTACTAAACAGTATGAATCAGGTTGGAAATTGTTTACGTCATTCTTAAATCCTACGATCCAGACGATATGACCATCATGTCATGAAAAAAATTGGCTTGAGGAGTGGTTGACATGAACATGCTGTGTGTGGGCCAGAGTTGACGCAAACTTTCCACCGTAAGCATTTCAGCTGAAGGCCAGGATAAAGGGAAAGACTTGCCTCAAGTGCAACTCCATGCCTCCCTTTTACAATGATATTTTCACATTTAATGTTTTTTGTTTTTTGCCATTATCTAATGTCTATAATTGTTTTTTTTTTTTGCTTTATCCAGCTGGTAATAGAATGTTTTCCACATACTCCATATCATCTCTCTAGGTAGTCTGCAATAATAAGAATAATAACAAGTAACATTTTGTTATTTGAGTCATTTAATTTATTTTTTTCGTAATATTCCATTTTCTCTAATACTACCTGCGTTGTTGGTCATGGCGGCCAGGAATAGGATGCTGAGCATGGATATGGCATCCTCTCTGGAACCAGCACTCTTCCAATCATAGCTTATGGACAGTATATTCCACAATCATTTATCATAGGAAATAATGCAAGACTTCCAAAAAGCCAAATTACTCTAATCAACTTTCAAAAGCTTTGTGCACTTGTGGCAAATCTTTCCCATCACCCCAGCCTTCAGCCAAAATAATCATAAAGACAAAGTTTATGTCACCCCCGCCCCAAAATTTTTTTTTCCTATGATGGAATGTTCATGTCATCTTTGCTCCTCAAGCCAAATTATTTATGACATGATGGCCACATCATGCGGATCGTAGGAGATAAACAACCAAGACAAATCTTCTTGTATGAATCTTCAATGATATCCTGTTCAGGTAAATAATTTTGCTTTATTGTCTCTTTCATTAACTATCTTTTTTTACCCCTTCTATTTCTATTTGTTAAACAGCATTCTACACTTCCACTGGATTAGTAATAAAATAAGAGGTTCAAAGATATGAAAACCCTATTTTCATGACATTATGTAGGTTCCTTCCCACCCGGTAAAAAGAAAACATTTATGTCCTTTGAAATTGCTTTCTATGTTCTGACATACCGAGTGGGAAGATGAAGACAGACGGCATGTCGGGAGGTTAGCAAATGTGTTAGTTCTATTGTGACAAACATAGGGGGGGGCCTTTATTTGGGAAATATTCTTTTGCAGGAAGTACTTTCTATGTGCCAACTTGAATGATATGAAGAATTCTACACCCTCACTGCACACAGTAAAAATGAGGTGTCATATCTTCAAATCTCATCTTTTTAAACCAAAATCGAAATGAAAAAAAATAATCATAATCGGTTCTGTGACACTACAACACTGCTTGTATACAATTACCTGGTATACACTTCTGTTAGTATGGAGTATATATTACAATAAAAGTCGGTGATGTCCTTCATAGGACATATGATATAGCTAAGATAAGCCTAAAAAATAAACATTAGTGACAAATGAATGCAATTCTTTTCTATAAATAAACCACCCACTCAAGTGCTCTGAAACTTCTCAAGATAAGATGACTGTAAATGCCACATACATAGAGCATTCAGGCAGAAACACAAGTTGTTGACTTTGTTTCCCAGAAAGACTGCAAGGCAGAACTCTCGACCAATCGACAGTGGGTTATGAAATTGTCAAAAGTATACCTATTCATGATATTTTTTGATAGCCACACAAGATGCTTTCCATGTATTTCTTCTTATTTTTTGTTAATATAAACCTTGCATGTAGCTTGACTTTATTGATTTTCCATTAAAAACCCACTGAATTGACCCAATGACTATGTAATCACTTGTGGATCATATTGAAAAGACATCAATTAATTTTCATGAAACGTGTACATGTGTTTTTATGCATCCAACAGTCTCTTCAGAACACTTGACAACTAACTACCTCTTCATATGCTGATGGTGCATGAGTTTTTTTCTTTCAAATCAGATAGGTATCATTGCCAGGTGTATGAAACATATTTAAAAGAATAGAAAATGAGCTCTAATTCATAACCGCCCATGAAAAATCTTATCAAATATACAATGTCTGATTATCATTTTTGTGTACTATTTTACCACCTAATCTTTGGAAAGATTATGGGAATTATAGCCAGAACTGGGCATATTAAAAAAGAAAGAAAGAAAGAAAGAAAGAAAGAAAGAAAAAAAAAACACTATGACAATCAACTGAATCATGGATATTCATACCTTCAGGAATTTCCTTTGAACTTATTTCTAGGATATCTGGAGAGGTTCTTGCTTGTAGTTCATCATCTGAAAAGGACTTGTGTTGTTTGTCCGACGATGTGGTGGGGGATGTTGGCACTCTTGGTATGCTTCCTTTGGTGGCTGCTTTTGATGGCTGCTGCTTCTGATGTCTTGATTGTCTGTCTGGGGTTCTCCTCCATACTGGCAGTCTGGAAATGTAAGTGAAGTAATTAGGCATAGCAGGATGATTAATGGCAAACTATATATCAAAAATATTCTAAGTGAGGTTTCATCATGTAGAAAGTAGGGTGATTGTGGCAATCACTGTAATATCAAAATTGCCTTACACATTATACTGATCAGTTTCACAAGACAAATCTTGCATGAATGCCATAAAAGGTACAGAGAATATACAGCTTACAATCCTATAATTTCCAGTAGCATCAAACAAAACAGACAGAAAGAAGACAAACACCTGGAAAAAAGTTCAGTCTAATACTGAATGTTACTTTTGTTTTATTTGCTTTCCATATAGATTCCTCTGTAGAGGAAAAGGATCATCCTCCATCATTCTGCACAAACATGTATACTTTCTTTTAGCACAAGTTCTTATTTCAAACAATGAAAGAAAATATATGAAAAGAGATCAAATAATTTCAGAAATTACCTGTTTGCAGAGTTTCTTGAGGGTGTCAGGTAAGGGAAACGACGGTCCATTAAACGTGTTAGGAGAGAAACTTGAAGCCTCTGAGCTGCATTGTAAATAGCAGTCATTTCACTACGAGATCCCCTAACATCTAGACGCCCACTGTATATAAACCTGTGTGGAAAGAGCATATACAGTGATAATTGTACCACAACAGAATGTAAAGCAAAAAAGATGAAATGGGGAAAAAAAATAGCAAAAACTAATTTACACAAGGATATTACCTTATGACAGGTTCTACACTGGCATAGTTCAGTTCGGGTGGCATGGCAAATTCTTCACTTCTTTCAACAGTATGAGGTTCAGATACAAGAGATGTGCAGGCTGACACTATGGTACGATGAACCTGAAACGAAGATGTATATATATATATATATATATATATATATATATATATATATATATATATATATATATATATATATATATATATATATATATAATAAAGTATTATTATGTGATAAAGATAAAAGAAAGTTGACTAACAATATATTCAAGATATCACACTTAAAGTATATCAGAATTCCCCTGCAGATTTCTACTAAGCAAATCTGTTTAAAAATGGCTCATTATACTTCTAGGAGATGCAAGAAGATAAGACAAAGAAAAATAATAGATTCATTTTAAAATTACTTATCTAATCAAGACTCTTATAAATAATCCACCTGAAACGGATTTTATTTCGGTCACCGATAATGCATAGACGTGGAAATAAAGAAACCTATTTACCTCTGCTAAGAGTTAACATTTAACGACAACTTTAATAACCCCAATAGCTACACACCGCTGTTTTAGGAGTTTTCTGTTTGTTACTTCACCTTATGAATGGTAGATATAAATATAACCAAAAAAAACACACATATAACAATCTCTGAAAACAAATTTACCCATAGTCTTATAAAACATCTAGCATTGCCTCGAAAGTGTGGTCAATGTCTTACGCCTCAGATGCCATCTACCTCATATCTCACAAGCTTTATATGGAGTTATGCATTTGATTCTTCTTCTTGGATAATTTGCATGTAATGCATTAAGACTGGACAAAATGGTGAAAATTGACACACAATGATGCAAGGCTTTCCCATCGCTTATCGCTGATAATAGCAATGATGAACAATGCATAGAACTATGCAGTGTGATCGAAAAACCTTAAAAATATGCATATTCAACAAAACTTATAACAATTTCCCAGTAACTGTGACAAAGGCTAAATACAGGGAATAGTATACACACATACTTGAAGTACCTCAATGCTTGTTTGAAATATAATATTTCAGATTGATAAGTAACGATCAATTCCATTCTTGCTCCTGATCAAAAAGAACCTTCTAGTCTGTATGCAACAAATAGGGCTCCCACAGTTGTCAACACGCAGAGACTTGTGTCACTTGGCTTACGGAACCCCCCCCGCCGTTGAGAGCCCTGGTATGGGCAGAATAATCTTATAAATTTCTCCCCTTACTTTCTCGGAATTTTAACACTTTAGTGTAAAGGGGGATTGGAACGAGGTAATAAAATAGTATGATTCAGTCGAGGAGAAAAAGTAGGGGGGAAAGGTGATATTCATCTTTCCTGCTTATCCTCTTCGATAGGGATCTGCTCCTGCCTTCTTTCTAAATCCAACTAATGGAATTAGTCGCGCATGTTCTTCTACGAGCGTCTTGCTCTTCGAAGAACCACCTTCCTTCTCTTATAGTTTTTTTCTCCTGTTCAAAGCGAAATCAGCGTGTAGTGACTACAACCCTATATTCAATTTTGCCTCTTAGAGATTTGCTGTTATGATCCACAGAAATACAGATCTATCTTGTGATTCATAAAGATTGAAGGAGGCTGGAAGACAATTGGAAAGATAGGTATTTATTAAGCGAACGAACTATGACTGGGTGTATGGTCTTTGGCATACTGACCTTCTCGAGAAGATCAGTCAGTTGTTGAGAGGCCATATCACACTTCCATGGCATTAGTAGATTGAATAATTACGGGTCAATAGCTCGGTAGAAGATATGGAAGTGAAGTCCAACACATGTCTGGATAGCTTATTCGTAGTCTCAGTGGGATGAAGTTAGAGTCTTGGTCTTCTAAAAGTTTTGGCAAACTTGGAGAATAACCACGCATGTACCTAGAAATTCTGGGCCTGTAGTAACTTAGGAATCAAAGACCAACCACTTAATTTGAATAGACCAAAGGATTACAAGAAGCAACAATAAAATGATGGTAATGATTAAATAATTGATGATAGGTATTGTTGCCAATACATTGACATTTTGGCCCACACAGATATTCCGCAATTGCTTCGTTGTATTGGAGTACTGTGACCTCCCCACCCTGTAAGGTCAATGATTAGAAATATATTTGGATAGTTTGAGAACCATTGAAACCCAACCATTCTATTTGTTTTATATAAGATTTTATAACTTAGAACCAACTTTCCCACAATTTCAACTATATGCTCTATTACCAAGTTTTCAGTATCCGACTTAATCAACAGCGCAATACAAGATCATAGTATCTTCAATTAAAACCCAATACAAAATCAATCTCTTACTATCACAAAACTGAGCTTCTATAGTCATTTCTTCCTCTGAGTAGTTTCCAAAATTACGTCTACTCAACTCTAACTTCTTTGCTATTCTCTCCTTTTCTCTCTTCTCACATAAAATCTTGCGAGAGAGAATCCTTGGAGAAATCCTTATTCTTCTCCTGGTGTCTTCTTCCCTGTTTTTTGTATGACGAGTTTCTCTCGTTCTCGAACGGCAGCTTCCAAGCCAAGTGTACTCCAGAAATTTTCCAATGGCAGCAGACAGAGCAAACCTCGCTAATCGATCTTATGTTATAGTAACGCGTAATGCAAGTATCAAGCCTTTTTCAACAGCTGTACCAGAGTTTTAGTACCTACATTCTCATTGATGACCAGATCAGCATTTGAATATCGGTGCCTGAGACTTCTTGTTCTTGATCGTTCTTTTTTGGTACTTCTATTTTTCATTCCCGATGAGTAAGTTTTCTTAACATAACTAGCAAGATTCTGGTCATTATCGCAGCTTGCAGTAACTAAGCATGACTGGAGACTCCCAACTTTATCACAACTGAAGGCATTACCAGACTGATCACAATGGATCTCTGAACTAGGGTCTGTACTTGTTGCTGCATTCACATCTGTATTAGTTAATTTTGTACTGGAACTTTTATGTCTGATTCCCTCCTTTGATTTCTTTCTCCTCTTTGTTCCTGCAACTGAAACTTCTGAAGTAAGTCCTTCCTCTTCCTCTTCAACAAATTCTGTCTGTTCATGTCTACGTTTCTTTGAACTTTTATTCTTGGACTCCATGTTGCCTTAGTCTGGAAAAGTATGGTTAACTTGAAATATCTTACACAGACCATGCCAATATCATATAACAAAAATGAAAAGAAAAAAGAAAGAAAGAAAAATGCAACATCTATTTCTATATCCAGAAAAAATTAAAGTAAAAGAAAACTTAGACAAGAAATCAATATCATATTTTATTTTTTTCAGGAGAGAGATTACAATCACCAATGATAATGATCCAATTTAAGAGCTTAAAAAATGAAAAAGAAAAGAAAGAAAAAATGAAAGAGATATGGATGGATATCTGGAATGAAGGGGATGTGTTCTGTCTTCAGGGATTAGGAGGAAGGGTGTAGGGGGTTATGAGTAAGAGGGGGATGGATATCAGGGGGATGGATATCAGGAGAATGGATATCAGGAGGGTGGGTATCGGGAGGATTGATATCGGTGGTGGACAGATTTGAAGGGGTTAGGTTGTGTTGAAAGGGAGTAGGAGGAAGGGGTGTAGGGGGAATATGAGCAGGAGGGGTATGGATATCAGCAATCACTTAAAGTGTGGAGGAAGCATGAGTTATGGAATTTTGTGTCTAAAGCATATAGTTTTAAATATCTTCCATTGTTTCTGCAGTGGAGTTGGTTGGAGAGTTTTGTGGGACGAAGGTTTTTATTATGAGGGGGGGAAGAGGAGACTGGTGTCTGAGGAGTAAAGGTAAAGGTAGGTGGAGGTGAATGTGTGGTAGGGGAAGAAGGGGTGGAACATTGAGTCTGTCTACGGCGGTAGTGCGGGGAGGGGAGGGGATGGTGTCGGGGCTGTAGTTGAGATTGGCATGTCTGGATTTAGAGTGGCAAAAGAATTGGTCTGAGGGAGGTAGAATATAGAAGTGGAAGTGGGGACATCTTGGGGTGTTGGGGGAGGGGCAGAGCGAGCGATGTTACTAGAGTATGGAGTATGAGAGAAAACCTTGTTGATGTGCTTCTGTCTGGTTTCACTAAAGTGAGACCNTAGGGGCACTGCAGGGGCCGACGGAGGAGTAGATCTCCTCAGTGTAAGGCAGGCTGAGGACAGGCAGGTGAGGAGACTCATTGGGAGGGGAGTCATGGTAGAAGGTAAGTCGCGCCCTGGATAACGCGACGTCTAGGACATGGCGAGGATAGCCCAGTTTCGAGAACGAACGATGCAGGAAGTCGATCTCTCCATCCAAGTACTGGGAGTCACATATGCGGAGGGCAATGAGAAACAGCGAGGTGGCAACCCCTCTCTTCACATGCAGCGGATGGTACGAGAAGTGTATGTATACACTGTGCTAGGCTTCCTATAGAAAAGGAGAAAATGAGAGAGAGATGAACAAGAGTGTCCAAGAAAGGCTTGTCGTCAAGCATTCCACCTTGAAGCGGATGGACGAGAGAGAGAATTCAGCTGCGACAGGAAAATCAGGAAAACAGGGGTTCATGGGACCAGAGAGCGAAGACGTCGTCGACATATCTCAGCCACATGGAAGGACGAGGGGAGATGGAAGGGAGGAGCTCCGACTCGAAGAACTCCATGTACAGGTTAGCCAGAACAGGGGAGAGACGAGAGCCCATGGCAACACCGAACGTCTGTGAGTGAGAACGACCCTCAAAGGAGAAGGAATTCGACTCCACACACAGACGAATCAGCTGGAGGCAGACTTCGGTGGGAAGAGGAAGACGAGGAT
>NW_020870990.1:200685-203185 GCF_003789085.1 Penaeus vannamei | reverse complement strand
GTGGTATTATTCTCTTATCTCTTCTCCCTCTTCCATAAAGCTGCCATAATATGTGCGTGTGTCGAAGAGGTGTTCAGGGCTTTCTCTCCCCGTCCCCCTTCACTACACCGCGCCCTACCCCTCCCGCTCCGCTGCCCGCCCTCCTCCTCCTTCGCTTTACAAACCACACGCCGCACCTCTCCCCCTGCCCCCATGCCCAAGATCCGACCTCCTCCCTCCCTTCCCCCGTCCTCCCTCCTCCTCCTCCTCCTGTACACCCGACCTTCACCCTCCTCCGCTTCGGACCCTCGCACCNAGAGAGAGAGAGATGAGAGAGAGAGAGGAAGAGAGAGACGAGGACGAGAGAGAGAGAGAGAGAGAGAGACGAGGAGAGAGAGAGAGAGAGAGAGAGAGAGAAGAGAGAGAGAGAGAGAGAAGAGAAGAGAGAGAGAGAGAGAGAAAGAGCGCAGTAGTTATGTTAGACACGAAGCTGAGTCAAGGTTACATCCGTTGCATGGAGGTTCATCTTCCAGCAGTCCGATATAAAACACACTTATTGTTAAGCTGACGTCCTTCAAGCACACTGAGGACAAGAATAATATCCTAAAAGCCTACAAGCGATTATGAATGCGATAAGAAACGGTGCAGTCATCGGACACAGGACACGCTTCCGCAACGAGGCTCTGGGCTCTGTTGCACGCGCCTATTTGATTAGGAAAAGCAATTAGTCCAAATTCATGACATCAAAAAAGGTTTTAACGTTTGTTAAAGAATGGTGAGGATCTCGTGCGAGCATTTTTTCAGGGAAGAAACGGGATGAGAAAAGGTAATTTAATTTTTTTCTTGTAAATCTAATGTATTAATTAAGTTAGTGAACCATTTTTTACCATCAAGAGTCTGAAACCATAAATAAATGTATATGCAGATGCCACCTGGTGGCTGCCAGGCGTAGCGCCGAGGGTCCGTATGGCGGTTAGTATCGCGGTGCGTGTCTCAGAGAACGCTTCGTCCTCGTCATTCCTCGACTGAAGTGACAGAGTGCCACTGAAAATATTTTTTTTACAGGTATCAGATATCGTTCATTTAACCGGAGTAAATCTTGATAACATGTAATACAAAGGTAAAGTTAAAAATGGAACACATATTCTGGAAAGCAAATGACTATTTGTGTTGTGGATATATCTTATGTTTGATATATTGATATTCAAGATAATGACATGTTGAACATTCATGAAATACTATTCCCATTAGCTGAGATTCCTAATCATAATGGTGAAGACAATGATAATGATGGGCGTGACTAAAACAGTAATAATGTTTGTGTTAAAACAATCATGTTTATTATAATTATCATCATTTTTGTAGGTAGGCCTACTGCTGCTATTATAATTTTCTGTTTTTGTTATTGCTGTTGTCCGTTATTATCATTTCCGTTTTCATTATTATTATTATTATTATTATCATTATTATTATCCTGATCCTGATCATCGTCATTATTACTATTATTAGCAGTAGTAGTAGTAGCAGTAGCAGTAGCAGTAGTAGTAGTAACAGCATAAGTAATGGTAGTAAAAGTGTTAGCCTGGGAGCCCAGAAACATTTGTTTCACATCTCGAGTACAAAAGGTTTGAGGCCTGGAATGTATGCATCTATGATAGGAGACCCCAAAAAGGCAATTCTTAAGTTCCGCAATACTGTACGGCAACTAGGGGGGGGGGCACTGAAGACCCCCTAGATTGATTCACAATTTGAGTACATCTTTCAAACTTTCTTAAAATGTTCTCTGTATGAGTGGAAGTCAGAATTCCCAATTCTTAAGTTTTCAATTTGTGTATTAGGTCGCTTAAGAACGACTTAATTAACGCTAATTAGCAATTTTAATTCACAATTTGAGTACATCCATGAAACATATGACAATGTGTTCCTTAGGTCATCCTAAATCAAGATCAGTCATTCTGAAGTATCCATTTCATGTATTAACCCACTTCAGAAAGCAAAATGTACTCACTGACCCCCGTCCCCCGGTACCAAAGAGTATATTTTGCATTTTTAAGTGGGTTAATGCATGAAATGGACACTTAAGAATAGCTGTTCTTGATTCACGATGATCTATCGAACAGTTTGAGACCAATTTGAAAGATGTAGTCAAATTGAGAATTAACACTCACCTTGCCAGGGACGGGGTCAATGAGTACATTTTGCTTTCTGAAGTGGGTTAATACATGAAATGGATACTTCATAATGATAATGATAGTTACAATAATAACAATGATACTGATAACAATAATGATAATAATGATAATAATAAGGATAATAATGGTGAAAGTAATAAGGATAATAGATAAACAATGATGATAATGACGACAACAGCAACAAAAGCAATAGATGAATAATGGTATAATGGATAAATAAGTGATAATAATAGTTATTATAATAACACTAATAATGATAATAACCACGGCAATGATGATAATAATAATAATAATAACTAGACACAGATAAAATGAAAATATTCACAAAT
>NW_020870990.1:180685-188185 GCF_003789085.1 Penaeus vannamei | reverse complement strand
AATTAACACCCCACACGCTCTCAGTCCACTAAAGTAACACCCGGTATATAAGTATGCAAGGAACTTCCCACTGAGCTGAGGACGCCGACAGGAAGAAAATAGCGAAGGAGGGAGAAAGAAAGTATTAAGGAGGCGCTTGGGGGGCTTAATGACAAACATCTTTTAGCCGGAAGCAACGGGGTAATGGGACAAGAAGTAAGGTAAAAAATTATGGATCATCCGATGCGTTGGGCAGCGTGTTGGAACGTTGCGGAAAAGAGGAAGACGGCGGGGGTAGGAAATTGCGAAGTTGCAGTGAAGAAAGGGTTAATTGATAATTATTGATATTGATATTCACAGCAGATGGTTTGGTTATTGATAATTGTTAGTGTTGCAAATGGTGAAATGTGAATTAAATATATATTATACTCTGTGAAATGATCTTATTCATGGCATATTTAACTGATTGTGATAATTAATTTCTTTACGTTAATAATGATGTGTTGTGTTCTTGTATGCAACGTGTCATGTCGGTATGACACAGGGATATACATATGCAACATTGTGCGCTAATGTATGCACGCCAGAGATAACTAAATGTCATTATGCAGCATTTCATATGCAATGCAAGGTAATTCGGAAAATTATATGGCTATTTAGCACATGGACTACACCATGCTCAAATGCAGGCAGTATTGTAGAAAACAAAAATGCAAGTTTAAATTATGTAAACCTGTGTGACACAGATTGCAACAGCCATAATGCAGAGCAAAATTTATGTGTGGTAACTAATGTGGTGCACGCAATATTAAAGCGCATATGTGGTAACGTACTGTACTCTATTGCAGTGTTATGACGTGGTATCCTGTGCCTCAGAAACTCGGAATGTTGTTATAGCGAATCCATTTCATCTGCAAATGATTTGTATAAGCGCTGCTCGCCCCACAAGACAACCTAATCTATATATAAGATCGTATATTTAAACTAAGTAAAGTAAATTTTCTTTTTGTATGCTATGATGATATTTAATAAAAAAAAGTTTTCGTTGGTTAACATGCTTCTGTTTTGTAAGACGAACCAAGTATCCGGCGAAGAAGAAACTTAAAGAAGATTTTCTCTGAACATCTTCCATCTTTCTCCCCCTCTTCCTCCTTTCTCTCGGCCTCTCCCATTCCCCCTGTCCATTCTCTTGCCTTAGAAACCTTATGGGACCCTTTTGCTGTAATATAAACGTCATTAATAGCAACGTATATATTACATCCTCCATTTAATTAATAATAATGTACAAAACATAGCTCCTTCCCATCGCTTTTGTACCATGTGTGTGGACGATTCCTCTCTCTCTCTTTCTTTTTTTCCCTTTCTCTCTTTCTTTTTTTTTCTCTACTACCCTCCCCCCCTCTCTCTCCATCTATCTATCTCTCCTTCTTTCTTTCTCTCTTTCTCTTCTCATCTCCCCACTCTCTCCCTCTCCCCCCCCCCTCCCATTTAATTGATAATAATGTACAAAGCATAGCTCCTTCCCATCGCTTTTGTACCATGTGTGTGGACGATTCCTCTCTCTCTCTTTCTTTCTTTTTTCCCTTTCTCTCTCTTCTTTTTTTCTTTCTCTACTACCCTCCCCTCCCTTTCTCACACTCTCTCTCCATCTATCTATCTCTCCCTCTTTTTTTCTCTCTTTCTCTTCTCATCTCCCCTCTCCCCCCCCTCACTCCCATTTAATTGATAATAATGTACAAAGCATAGCTCCTTCCCATCGCTTTTGTACCATCTGTGTGGGACGATTCCTCTCTCTCTCTTTCTTTTTTCCCTTTCTCTCTCTCTCTTACTACCTCTCCCCTCCCTTCTCCACTCTCCATCTATCTGTCTCTCCTTCTTTTTTCTCTCTTTCTCTTCTCATCTCCCCTCTCTCTCTCCCTCTCTTTCCCCATCTCTCTCTCCCCCCCTCTCTCTCATTCCCTCTTTGTCCATCTATCTCTCTCCCCCTCTCAGTGTCTGTCCCTCTCCATCTCTCTCTCCTCTACCCCCCCCCCTCTTTTCTCTTGTCTCATCTCCCCTCCTCTCTCCCTCCCTATCCCTCTCCCTCTCCCTCCTTCCTTCCACAGCAGATCGGAATCCCCAAACAACAGGATTTTACCCATTTGTATGTTGCCTTTGCCTTGCGGGAACGGATAATGAACATTGATTCATGTTGCTCTGAACCCTTCCCTTTCTTCCCTTTCTGCTTCCCTTCCAAACCACTAGCCTGCACTCTGGGGTAAAGATTATATTTGTCTTTGCTGAACGTAAGGCTGTCTGTCTGTCCGCCATTCTATCTGTTTATTTCTCTATCTCTCTATCTGTTTGTTTGTATGTCAGTCTGTCTATATGTGTTTATTTATCTATCTGTATATGTATGTGTGTGTGTTTATAAATACATGGCATGGTAAAATCTACGAGGATTAAAACAAACAAACAAAAAAATACATAATTACATTATTTGTAGAACTTCAAAAGAGTGACACATTATTCTCTTAACTGATAGCAACACTTTCGTCATCATCACCATTAGTATGATTAGCATTATTATTACTTTTATCCGGATTCGGTAATTTTTTGAAAGGTTGCATCACTACTCTTATTGTTTACGGACGTCACCTGTGTACCTGAGAAAGAGGATTTTGATGTAATTCTTGAAGTGTGAATATCTTTATTGCATCAGTGACTAATTGCCTTGGCGGAGGTATGCGCTCTCTGATTCTAGTTATTATGGTTATTTTTTTATAATATCTCTTTTCATCGTTATTGTTGTTATTATTCTTATTATTCTTTTTTACAATTATTTCAGTTTTTATCACGATTATTATTATTATTATTATCATTATTATTATTGTCATTATTATAATTATGTTATTATTATCATTATCATTACTAATATTATTTTTATTATTGTTATTATCATTATTGCTATTGCTATTGTTATTGTTATTGCTATTTTTCAGTTATTATTCTCATTAACATTATCATCATGGATATCATTACCTTTATCATTATCATTATTATCACTATTATGACTACTATTATTACCATTATCATGGCTATTATCACTATCATCATCATCATTATTGGATTATCATGTTTAAGATTCTGAAAGGGTTAAGCAGTTATTATCTAGTACCGAGAAAGTGATAGAAGCAAAGAAAGTCAAATATGATTTTTCAAAAAAAAAAAAAAAAAAAAAAAAAAAAAAAATACAATGCAAGATTTTCTTTCCTAAATCCTAAACACAGAAACAAATATAGTTAGATTTAAAGATATATAGTATTTCCCACAACAAATAAAAAAAAAGGAAAAAAGAAAACGAAACCTATATTGAACTTTCTAAGAGAAACCGATAACTGGAAATAAATAGAAAAAAGAGAAAAGAAAAAATTACTCGATACAAGAAAGAGCAAAACAGAAGAACACTGCAAGAAGGAGCTCGGAAAGAACACGCAAACTTTAACACGCAAGAAACCCAGATAAAATGTTCTGCAAATTAACACCATCCTCTCACGTACCCAGTAAAATGGCTTAATACAAGAAGAAGAAGAAAGAAAAAGAAAAAAAAAAAGAAAGAAAAAGAAGAAAAAGAAGAAAAAAAAGAAAAGGAAAAGAAAAGAAAAAGAAAAAAAAGGAAAAACATAGGGAAGATTTTGTTAAGGTAACTTCCTTGCTGGAGAGAAATTATGCAGAAGAGGTGTTATTTTGGCGTTAATGACAAATAATTTTAGGAGAAAAGGTACGATATAAGAACACTATCGGAAAAAAGCAAACTTTAACACGCAAGAAAAGATAAAATGTTCTGCAAATTAACACCATCCACTCACGTAAAAAAATACAAGAAGAAGAAGAAGAAGAAGAAGAAGAAGAAGAAAAAAAAAAAATTTTTGTTAAGGTAACTAGAGAAATTATGCAGAAGAGGTGTTATTTTGGCGTTAATGACAAATAAATTTTACGCGAAAAGGTACTATATGTCGGGCAGTATGTTAAAACTTAGGGATAAGTTTTAGAGCAGGATAATGGTGTAATGGAGAGGAAATTAAAAGAAAGAGAGAAAGAAAAAGTGTTACGTATTCTAGAAAAAGACACAAAACACAAAGTAAAATAAACAAAGAGGAAGAAGATAAAAAAGATAAATGAAGTAATATAATTCTGCATGAAGTGCGGTTCAGAGTAATGTGATAGTGAATATGATAGTGAAATTTTGCATTCACAAGCAAAATTCTTATTACTCTCACTCGTATTTCCATTTGCATGTTGTCTGCAAGCACTTTACAGATGCTAATTTTATGAATATTTATCCGGTTTCTCTAGCACTTTATTAAACGAATTAAAACGCTTGGATGTACTAGGCAGCTGCTCCAAGTTAACTCCTGGACTGATATCATCATTATCATCATAATTGTTGTTATTTATCCTTATCCTTATCTCATTTCTCTTAGTAGTGTTGCCGGATTTTTAACAAGTTTTCGTTTTTTTTTTTCATATTTGATAACGTATTATCAAAATTGTAAAAAAAAAAAAAGTTATCTCCAGGTTTTGGGGTCATGACAAGATAAGAATTATTTTATATTACAGATAGATAGATACTTTGATAAACACACAGGCAGACAGGAAGACAAACAAACAAATAAAAAGATAGAGATAGAGAGAGAGAGAGAGAGAGAGAGAGAGAGAGAGAGAGAGAGAGAGAGGAGAGAGAGAGAGAGGAGAGAGAGAGAGAGAGAGGAAGAGAGAGAGAGAGAGAAAAGAGAAAAGAGAAGAGAGATAGAGATAGAAGATAGAGAGATAGATTATAGAGAGAGAGAGAGAAAGACAGAGAGAGAAAAGAGAGAACTGCTTTCTAGCGAGATACGCCATGTTCAAAGTTCATCCGGGTTGCATCAGATATTCCCGGAACCAATGCATCTACCTTTGCATTCTCGAATATTGAAAATTCATATTCGCATTCGTGAATGTTGAAAACTATCCATTCGGCGTATCGCTGGTTTATACACGCAACATTATTGCATGTGCAGAAATAGTAACCACCTATTGTTATGTACTGCGTGATTACGAATGCATTATTATTCAACAAATCATAGGTCTACTTAGTGCATGTCCTGTTTCATGCTAAAATTCAGGCTGCGCAGTATGGAAATGTTCAATGGCATTATGTAAAGCTGCATATTACATTCATTCTGTTACGATGACAAGTAAACCTGTGATATAATTGATAAAGCGCACTGATATTAAAGCAAATCTGCACTATGTTTGCGCACAGTGCAATATTTTCCATTAACGCATTATCCATATTTCATTATCGCTTTGTATCGAAGCTACTTATTCCTTAAAAATTCTATCATTTAAAAGAATTAAATAAAAATGCAAGCACATCAACCTCGTCACTTTGCAGAACGAATAATTTAACAAGCAATCAGTATTCGTCTACAACGTCTAGGAGAGAGAGAGAGAAAGAGAGAAAGAGAGAGAGAGAGAGAGAGAGAGAGAGAGAGGGAGAGAGAGAGAGAGCGGAGAGAGAGAAGAGAGAGGAGAGAGAGAGAGAACGAGAACGAGAACGAGAACGAGAACGAGAACGAGAACGAGAACGAGAACGAGAACGAGAACGAGAAAGAGAAAGAGAAAGAGAAAGAGAAAGAGAAAGAGAAAGAAAGAGAGAGAGCAAGAGAGATAGGAAACAGGAGAAAATGGGAAAATGGGGTGAGGGTAAGGGAAGCGAACAAAGAAGAAGAGAAAAAGGGACTAAATCTGCGTGAGGTCACTCAGTACCTCTTTCTCCCTCTCCATCTCTCTCTTCCTCTATCACCCCCCCCTCTCTCTTTTTCTCTCTTCTCACCCTCCCCACCTCCCTCTCCCTCTCCCTCTCCCTCCTTCCTTCCTTCCACAGCAGATCGGAATCCCCAAACAACAGGATTTTACCCATTTGTATGTTGCCTTTGCCTTGCGGGAACGGATAATGAACATTGATTCATGTTTCTGAACCTTCCCTTTCTTCCCTTTCTGCTTCCCTTCCAAACCACTCGCCTGCACTCTGGGGTAAAGATTATATTTGTCTTTGCTGAACGTAAGGCTGTCTGTCTGTCCGCCATTCTATCTGTTTCTTTCTCTATCTCTCTATCTGTTTGATCTGTTTGTCTGGCTGTATGTCAGTCTGTTTATATGTATTTATTTATCTATCTGTATATGTATGTGTGTGTTTATAAGTACATGGGATGGTAAAATCTTACGAGGATTAAAACAAATAACAACAAAAAGAATACATAAAGATAGAGAGATAGAGAAAGAAACAGATAGAATGACGACAGACAGACAGCCTTACGTTCAGCAAAGACAAATATAATCTTTACCCCAGAGTGCAGGCGAGTGGTTTGGAAGGGAAGCAGAAAGGGAAGAAAGGGAAGGGTTCAGAGCAACATGAATCAATGTTCATTATCCGTTCCCGCAAGGCAAAGGCAACATACAAATGGGTAAAATCCTGTTGTTTGGGGATTCCGATCTGCTGTGGAAGGAAGGAAGGAGGGAGAGGGAGAGGGAGAGGGAGGTGGGGGAGGGTGAGAAGAGAGAAAAAGAGAGAGGGGGGATAGAGGAGGAGAGAGATGGAGAGGGAGAAAGAGGTACTGAGTGACCCTACGCGATTTAGTCCCTTTTTCTCTTCTCTTTGTTCGCTCCCTTACCCTCACCCCATTTTCCCATTTTCCCCTGTTTCCTATCTCTCTTACTCTCTCTCTCTTTCTCTTTCTCTTTCTCTTCTCTTCTCTTTCTCTTTCTCTTCTCTTCTCGTTCTCGTTCTCGTTCTCGTTCTCGTTCTCGTTCTCGTTCTCGTTCTCGTTCTCTTTCTCTCTCTCTCTCTCTCTCTCTCCGCTCTCTCTCTCTCTCCTTCTCTCTTTCTCTCTGTCTCTCTCTCTCTCTTTCTCTCTTTCACTCTCTCTCTCCTAGACGTTGTAGACGAATACTGATTGCTTGTTAAATTATTCGTTCTGCAAAGTGACGAGGTTGATGTGCTTGCATTTTTATTTAATTCTTTTAAATGATAGAATTTTTAAGGAATAAGTAGCTTCGATACAAAGCGATAATGAAATATGGATAATGCGTTAATGGAAAATATTGCACTGTGCGCAAACATAGTGCAGATTTGCTTTAATATCAGTGCGCTTTATCAATTATATCACAGGTTTACTTGTCATCGTAACAGAATGAATGTAATATGCAGCTTTACATAATGCCATTGAACATTTCCATACTGCGCAGCCTGAATTTTAGCATGAAAAGGACATGCACTAAGTAGACCTATGATTTGTTGAATAATAATGCATTCGTAATCACGCAGTACATAACAATAGGTGGTTACTGTTTCTGCACATGATAATGTTGCGCTGTAATAAACCAGCGATACGCCGAATGGATGAGATTTCAAACATTGAAATATGTCGCAATATGACATTTTCAATATTCGAGAATGCAAAGGTAGATGCTTATGGTTCCGGGGATATCTGGATGCCA
>NW_020870990.1:146431-161431 GCF_003789085.1 Penaeus vannamei | reverse complement strand
TAGATGGCGTTTGTATTGTGTATGTTATCAACAGCTGCTAATAGGATTATCATTGGAACAATTACCATAATTATTGGCACTAATTTTGTTGTAATGGTAATTGTTATTGTTATCATTGTTTTCATTTTTGTCATTATCATTATTATTATTAGCAATATCAAATCAATGTCATCATAATCATTATTATTTTTGTTATTGTAATTATTATTAACATTATTGTTATTATTGTTATGAATAACCTCATTCCAATTATTATTATTATTATTATCATTATTATTATCAAGTGCCTTATTTCCATTATCATTATTATTATTATTATATTATTTTGTATTGTTATTATTATCATTATTATTGCTACTATCATCATTAGTTTTATTATTATCACTCTTAGTGTTATTATTAGCATTGGCATTACTACTCATCCTACCACTGTAATAAGCATTATCACTATTATCATTATGATATCATTATCATTTCTAATGGGAATAGTAGCTGTAGTAGAACTGGTGGGATCAATAACCATCATTATCATCATCATCATTATGGTTGTTATTACACACACACATACATATACATAGACACACACAAGCACGCACACATATACACACATACACATACAAACGCAAACACACACACACACACACAGACACACGCACACACACACACACAAACACACGCACAAACACACACACAAACACTCACACGTACACACACACACACGCAAACACAAACACTCACTCACACACACACACACACACACACACACAACACAAGCACACTCAAGCACGCACGCACACACAAGCACAAACACTCACACACACACACACACAAAACAACCTCCACCAATACATTCCCCCCCCGTCGTTGCAATTGCATAACTGCTTAGCCACGAGCGAACACAGGCCCACAATCAACGTCTTATCTCCAGCGGTTGATCCCTTATCGTACAATGGAGGGCGGCAGAGTGACGTGTAGGGCTGGTGGAACATGTGGTTTATAAGGCCGTTATTTGTTTGTGGTTCAGTGTTATTTGTGTTTGTTTGTTGGTTGGTTGGTTGGTTGTGTCAACATGTTTCATTATTATTTTTGTTATTTTTGTTTTTGTTTTCTGTTTTCTGTTTTCTTGTTAATGATATTGATACGAGTGCTATCATTATTGTTACTATCATTATTATTGTTGTTGTTATTATTATTATTATAATTATTATTATTGTTGTTGTTGTTGCTGTTGTTGTTCTTGCTGCTGCTGCTGCTGTTGTTATTATTTTTGTTGTTATTATTACCATTATTATTGTTATCTTTATTATCATTATTATTATCATTAGTATTTTCATTATTATAATCATTATTGTTAATATCATCATTATCATCATAATTGTCATTAGTATCATTATTATTACCATCTTTGCAACCACCATTATCATCATCGATAGTATCATGGAAAAATTGTTATCGAGAATGAATATCACAAAGTACAGTACAGTTGGTGCAGAAAAAAATATATAGTTGTGAATTAGTAGCTTTACAAAAACAGAGATTCTAACTAATGCGTGCGGTTAAATGTTAATTTGATTTCTGGCTCAGATTTAATAAAAATGCGTCAGTCATATATCGCTGTGGAGTTATTTACATTCATTTGTACTGTTTGGTAGCATTGTGTTATCACGTTGGTACAATGGCTTTATGGTCACCTCTGATATCATCAATTGCATTGTTGTTAAAGTTTTAGCGTTGCCTTTGCGGTGGGTAATCCGTTCAACAGATACAATCCTTTCATCATACGCTACACACACACATGTATATATGTATATATATATATATATATATATATATATATATATATATATATATATATATATATATATATGTGTGTGTGTGTGTGTGTGTGTGTGTGTGTGTGTGTGTGTGTATGTATATATATGTCTGTGTGTCTTCGGTCATTGTGCTTACCTGCGTGTGTGTGTGTGTGTGTGTGTGTGTGTGTGTGGTGTGTGTGTGTGTATGCCAGTTACATAATTTGCGATAAGATCTTCTGTCGAAAATCCTTATTTGTATGATAATCTTCGTTTACTATTATCTAGCAAACCTTGTGATTTTACGCGATCTATTATATTTATTATTGCTAGTATTATGGTTATTAAAGTCAATGCTTCATCGTCATCGCACACCCACACACACACATATTTATCTACATGGGTGTGTGTTGATTAGGGAATATATAATAATTTATCAGTGCTCCATGATCCTGAGATATACAGTATATCTCTCTCCAGAAAGACTAGATCATAATATATGACATTTTTTACTCATTAAGCATTAGTTGAAGTTGATATCGGTATAAATGTCCGCATAATTTACACCAGTCTCAAAAAAAAAAAAAAATCCTTACCCTCGTTTCTCCTTCGTGCAGGTCACAGATGAGGGGAAGGAGGGCGTCGCAGGAGAAGCCCCCCTCCGGCAGGTCTTCCACAGGCCGGTCCAGGTCAGCCTCGAGAGCCAAGGAGAACCTCCCTCCTTCTCGCGGCGACTCCGAGTACGAGAGGGAAGTAGGAGGCGAAGAGGAAGAAGGGGAAGGAGAAGAGGGGGCGAGAGGAGGCCAGAGACGAAGGAGCGACGAACAGCAAGAGGACCCGGCAGGAGATGGGTGCCTCAATGTGTCTCGTCTGGCTGGGCAGGTGAGGGCCGAGTTCTGTGGCTGTGGGTAGTTGTGTTCGGTTGTGGATCCACGTGCGTTTGTGTGTCGGGAATAAAGTATCGGTATATGTGTGTATGTTTTGTGGCATTGCGTTTGTGCGTGTGTGTGTGTGTGTGTGTGTGTGTGTGTGTGAATTGTGGCATTGTGTTAGTGTGCGTGTGTGTTTTGTGGCATTGTGTTAGTGTGTGTGTGTGTGTGTGTGTGTTTTGCGGCATTGCGTTTGTGTGTGTGTGTGTGTTTTGTGTCATTGTGTTTACGTGCGTTTGTGTGTGTGTTTTTAGTTTATAAACTTTTCCAAAAATTTCCCAATATGATTGAAAAAATCATGGAGGAATCTTCCGTTCATAATTTTTGTAACATATCCGGAAATAACCATGTATTTCTCGCCACGAATTCGAAGGCGATGTCCAAGGAGCGGAAACGTGTCGAAATGAGGTCACAGACGTCACAATGTAAATTAGGTGACTTTCCTGTACCCCTCAATTGACAGATCCATCTAATTATTGCCATCCTTACGGAGAGCCACTGAAGTGTTCTGTCAGGAGTGCCTCAGTTAGCTCTTTTCTCATTGTGTTGTTTTCATTTTCTTTCTCCTTTATTTGTATTCTAATCCTGGTTCCTTCTCTTCTCCCCCCCTTCCCCGTCAGGTGCTGGGAAGGGGGAGGAGGGGGGATGATGCGAGTGGGGATCCTGCCGGCCTTCACCAAGAGCAGCAAGACGGCCTCTCTGCCCCGCCACGCCACAGTCATGTCCTCCCGCGGCTCTCACACCCCCGAGCTTCCTTCGTCCGCCGCCCCCACGCCCCCGCCGACGCCCGAACGACAGCCCTCGACGGCTCCGACGCCTCCGCCCACGCCCTCCAGTGCCCACAGGCCGCCCGTGCCCGAGTCCCCGAAGCCGAAGATTAAGGGCGCGGGCGGGCAGAAGCGGGCGGCCTCCGTGTCCCCGGCGAGGGAGAAGAGGCGCTCCTTGCGAGGCCTTTCGAGGGACCGCTTCCCGCAGCTGCCCCACCTCCCGTCCATGCCCAAAGTGCCCTCGATGCCCAAAGTGCCCTCGATGCCCAAAGTTCCTGCTATGCCTAAAGTTCCTCCAATGCCCAAAGTCCCATCGATGCCCAAGATGCCCGCTATGCCCGCCATGCCCAAGATGCGTCCCTTGCCGCGCGCGCCTTCGCTCCCGCCTCAGCTGAGGAACCTCCTGGGCAGGCGCGACGGCGGGGGCAGCGAGTCCCGCGACGACAACCCCAGCAAGCCGTCGCGCCGCCCGGGCCCCGTCGGCCGCACCTGGGTCAAGGTCTACGACGACATCACCTTCATGGACGACGACAAAGACAACGAGCTGTACCCCGTCCTGGCCTACACAGGTCGCCCTCAGAGTGTCCCCGAGGCCGCCCCTCTCCCTATGGCGCCCACGCCTCCTCCTCCGCGTTCGCATGCCCGTCAGCCCTCTGTCGAGAGCGAGTACGACAATGTGGTGAAGGAGGAGCTGCAGCGGGTGGTTCCCCAGGCCGGAGACAGTCCCAGAGAAGTCCCCCACTCCCAGGGGCGTGGCAGGGACAGGTTCCGAGGGCGTCGCCAGAAGAGGACCGACACGCCCATCACCGTAGGGCACCCAGGGCCCGACGACGAGGTCGAAGATGCCCGCATGACGGCGCTCGAGGCACAGATCCTAACCTCAGCCTCGAGCTCGGCGCAGAAAGAGGAAGAGGAGGACTACATCATCCCTCAGGCCCTCAAGCCTCACAAGCCACCTCGAGGCATCAAAGTCTACGACAACATCGAGATTAAGCCCGCTGAGGCTCAGCCCGCTCCCTCTGCAGTCGAGGACGAGCCCGTGAAGCCCCAACGCGGCATTAAGGTCTATGAAGAAGTAATTATACGACGTCAGCAAATCGAGAAAGAAATGGAAGAGAAGAAAGAAGCAGAGAGGAGAGAGGAAGAGAGACGAGAGCAAGAAAGAATACAGCAAGAGAAAGAAGAGGAGGAGAGAAGAGAGCAGGAGAAAAGAGAGGAAGAGCGAAGAGAAGCGGAGAAGAGCGAGGAGACGAAGACAGATGCCATGGAGTGTGACGACGTTCCCCTCCCGCCCCGCCCGCAAAGAGGCATCAAGGTCTACGAGTCCATCCTTCTGAAGCCGAGTGAAAAGACAGCGGAGAAGGAAGAAGAAAAAGCAGGAGGCACGGAATACACCTTCCAAACGACGATGGAACAGACGGTGGAAGTGATGGACGCGTCGGAGGTCGGAGGAGGAGAGAGCGCGAAGGAGTCGGAAGAGAAGGAGAAAGAGGAGGAACAGACTCCCCCCCGGCCGACTCGAGGGAACAAGGTGTACGCCGCCGTCCTCATCCAGCGACACGACGCCAGCGACCAGGCCGTCGTCTCGCAGGTCACCCTCACCTCCACCTCCTCCACCACCACGACAACCACGTCCGAGGTCAAGGCCAGCGAGACCGAGACATCCGAGGTCAAAGTTCAAGCGGCGGATGTCAAGGTGAGCGAAGGCGAAACGGCGGAGGTCAAGGTCGACTCGGAGATGGTAGACAAACAGGAAGTGAAAGCTGAGGCAGATTCCAAGGTCGAGGCAGATTCCAAGGTCGAGGCAGAGTCCAAGGTTGAGGCAGAGCCCAAGGTCGAGGCTGATTCCAAGGTCGAGGCTGATTCCAAGGTCGAGGCTGATTCCAAGGTCGAGACAGAGCAAAAGGTCGAGGCGGAGTCCAAAGTAGAAACAGAGCAAAAGGTCGAGGTAGATTCCAAGGTCGAGGAGGAAGTGAAGGTAGACGCAGACGCCAAGGCCGGACCGGAGAAGACCCCCGAAGACGTTGACGAAGATCAGAACAAGGTTCCTCCTTACGCCCGTGTCCACAAGAGCGGGGGCGTGAAGGAGCTACGCCCGCTGAGACCCGAGGAGGACGATGAAACGCCGCCGCCCATCCCGCCCAAGAAGAAGGGCCTGAGGACTATCTCGCCCCAGACCCTCGAGGCTGAGCCGCCCCGCCCTCCGCGCCACCTCAAGCCCCGCCTGAAGAAGTCGCAGCAGGTCGTGCTGGTGAACGGCGAGGTGTCGTCGCCGTCGCGCCCCCCTCGCGGCTCCAAGCTCTACGCAAGCGTGGAGGTCACGCCTGCGCCGCCCAAACGCCACTCCAAGGTCGTCCGCATCGAGGAGGTGGTCACACACATCAAGGACGACATGCTGGACGCGTCCGCCCCCGCGCGCGCACGCCCAGTCAAGCCCCTGCGGCACGCGCACGCCCACCACGACCCGCCCCCGCGCCGCAAGAAGCTCCGCACCAGCGAGGGCGACGAGGGCGACGACGGAGGCGCCGTGAAGGCCAGACTCACCGTCGACCCCACTCGACCGACCGCCAAGGTCGACCTCAGCGCCGACTTCGAAAACTACGAGAACGTGGACCTGAGCGAGGCGCGGCCCCAAGCCACGACCAGATCCCGCACGCGACCGCTGCCTCCGCCGCCGCCGCCGCCCAAGAAAGGCAAGATCCAGCAGAGACACCAGCAGCTCATGCAGCAGCAGCAACAACAAAAAACATCAACACAAGCTGAATCAACTGAGCGCCAGGGCAGCCAACCCCTCCGTGGCGCGGCCGCCGCGTGCGCTGACACGGGGGCCGGGAGCGGCGCGGTTGGTACGCCGGGCGAGGAGGCGGGGCCTTCTCAGCGCAATCACGTCGTCAGTGTCACTTCAGCCTCAGCGACGACAAGAGCAGGTGCGAAGGGGACGCAGCCCGACGGCAGCAGGCTTGAGACGGACATCGATGACAACCTGAAGACCATCGAGAGTTCGTTCGCCACTCTAGACACGGTGTTGAAGTCGCTGCAGAACTACTCGCAGACTTCCCCAAGGCGAGTGCTGCTGGGCGAGGGAGGCGAGGGTGCCACCAGTGCTCTACCCACCTCCGCCGACGCTGCCGCCACAGCTGTCTCGCAGGAGGGCCCTGCCTCCCCCCACGCCCCTCCTCCCTCCACCCCCGCTCAGCAGGAGCAGGGGAAGGACACAAGCACACATGATGTAAGCCAGCAGGGCGAGCAGGAGGCGAGGAGCGAGAGGCAAGAGGAGGGCAAGGCGCGGGAGAGCGCGAGCGAGGCGGCGACAGCAAAGGAACAATCAGCTGATGCGAGCCCCTCCCCCGCCCCCGCCCCGGCTGACGGCCCCCCCGAGGCTGACGCTACGGCCCACGTGACAAGCACCGAGAGTGAAGTGAAGCCCGAAGTGATCGCTGAAGTGAAGTGTGACTCACAGGCTGAAGTGAAAGTGCTCGAGGCTGAAGTGAAAGAAGTGCAATTAGACGTGAAAGAGGCACATGTCGAGGTAAAGTTAGAACAGCCTGCAGTGGAGGAGGTTCTGATACAGCCTGTAGCGAGTGAAATTCAGGAAGCCAAAGCTGAAGTGAAGGTAGAACAATCTGCGCTGAAGGAGGCGAAGGAGGAGCAACCTGAGGTGAAGGCTGCCCTTCCTGAAGTGATCAGTGTTCTCCCTGAAACGGTAGAACCACAAGTTGCGGTACAGGAACCTGAAGTAATACAGGCAGAAGCAGTACCTGAAGCACAGGCCGAGGCGAAGATAGAAGAGAAGGAAACAACGCAAGAGAAAAAGGAAGAAGAGCAGAAGGAAACAACGCAAGAGAAAACGGAAGAAGAGCAGAAGGAAACGAAAGCAGAAGAACAGAAAGAAGCAGAAGCTGAAGAACAGAAGGAAGGAGCAGCAGGAGGAGAAGAAACAACGAGGAAGACGAAGAAGAAGAGGAGGAGCTCGGCGAAATCGGAAGGGAAGACCGTGTTCCAGACCCTGTACCAGGTGGACGCTCTCAAGAAGGAAATAAATAAGGCAAAATCGACGTCGACGGAAGGAGGAGAGGCAGCCGAGGAAGTGAAGGACGGAGAGCAAGAACACGCAGAGGAAGTTCAAGTTAAAGAACAAGCCAGAGCTGAGGAAGACAAGGTAGAAGAACAAGCGAAGTCTGAAGAAGTTCAGGCCGAAGAAACAGCCACAGCAAAAGTCGAGGAAATAGATAAACCCGTTGAAGAAAAGGCTGAAGAACAAGATAAGACAGAAGTTAAAACTGAAGAAGTTAACGTTGAAGAACAGGTGAAAACTGAAGAAGCAGAACAAGTGGAACCAAGAAGTGAACACACTGCTGAAGAAGCAAAGGTTGAAGAACAAGCGAAAACTGAAGAAGAAAAAGAAGGAACTAAAAAAGCAGAAGTGAAGGAAAGAACAGATGAACAGAATGAAGAACAAACGCTTGCAGCAGAAAAAGAACCAGAGAGTATAGAAAGTCAAACAAAAACTGAAGAACAGAAAGTAACCACAGACGAAGAGGCGAAAACAGCCGAGAGAAGAGAAGAGACCGAGAAGACAGAAGCAGCAAGCGAAGAACAAAGAGAAGAAAAGAAAGAGGAGAACACAGTAGAAGAGAGTGCGGCTTCACAAGACCCCGAAGCCTCGCAGGAAGAGAAGAGAGAAGAGACGAAAGAACAAGAGAAAAAGGAGACGCAGGAGGAAGGCGCGAGAGCAAGAGCCGCGCCCCCAGCAGCGGAGGGCGGAGATCTCGCCTCCAGACTGGAAGGTATTCGAACCGCGCTCGAGAGTGTTATTTGCAACCTTCCAGACTCCTCCACTTCCTCATCCTGCACCGCTAACAACGCTGGGCCAGCTGCATCTGCATCTTCTAGCACCTCTGCACCCGCCGCTAACAACGGTAACAGTGTGGATGGCTTGACCCCGCCCACTAACCCCCAGGCCGCGCCCTCTAACATAACTGACCAAGGTGGCGTCGAGGCGAAGCAGGGAGAGAAGGACGGCGTCCCCGCCCCTTCGAGTCCACCTGATGTAACCACGCCCCCTAGAACATCCCCGAGTGCGTTTGATGATAACAACTTTGATAACCGTGTTAGTTGTGTTAGTGATACTAGCGAAGCCTCTGAACCCCCTGGCCTTCCCGCCGAACTAAAACCCCTCCCACGAAACCCCCCCGACCGCCCGGAGTCCCCTGGTCAAAGTGGTGACCCCTGTTCCCCTTCCGCCACTGAGACTGACCCTGTCCTAACCCGTGGTGAAGCCCTTACAACATACCCCCCTGAAGCCTCACACCATTCACACACTTGCACGGAAGCTTTGGAAACCCTGGTGAGTAGAACGACCCCTGTTAGTGAAGCTTCATTTACACTTCCCCAGAACATAGACTTGATCAAAGGCTCGACAACCGCTGACAGTGAGGCGTTAGTCAACATCAGCTACACCACAGTCACAGATAGAGAAACCCCGTATAGTGTTAGTGAAGCCTCAGACGAAAAAACAGATAGTGATATTTTAGATACAGGTAGTGAAACCCCAGACACAAGTAGGGAGATTACAGGAACTCTCACAGTAGCCATTTACGCCCCGCACACACTCATTAAAACCGACACAACAGACACTGACGCTGTGAATGAACCCCCACACACTGACAATAAACCAACTGAAACTCATATCGAAACTTCAGACACTGTCACTGAGGCACAGGACACCGTAAAACTCCAGGACACCGTAAGTGAAACACAAGACTCTGTTGCAGTTACTTACAGCACTGGTACTACAAAACCCCTTGTCAGTCCTGAAAGCGAAACTCAGATTATTGCAAGAATAGACCCGGTAGAAAACCAAGCCACAGACGCTGGGAAAGAGGACAGACATTTTGGTAGTGAAGACACTGTTAGTGAAAACACAGACACTGCTAAAGAAATCACAGACATTGTTAGAGAATCCACAGACACTGCTAAAGAAACCACACAGTTAAAGACAGACATTGTGAGAGAACACAAAACACATGGGAAACCACAGACCCAGAGAACCACAACCACACATCAGAGAATGCTAAAGAAACCACAGACATTGTTAGAGAATCCACAGACACTGCTAAAGAAACCACAGACATTGTTAGAGAATCCACAGCTAAAGAAACCACAACATTGTTAGAGAATTAGAAACCACACTCCACAGACAAGAGAATCCACAGACTAAAGAAACACAGACATTGTTAGAGAACCCACAGACACAGCTAAAGAAACCACAGACATTGTTAGAGAACCCACAGACACAGCTAAAGAAACCACAGACATTGTTAGAGAACCCACAGACACAGCTAAAGAAACCACAGACATTGTTAGAGAACCACAGACACAAAGAACCACAGACATTGTTAGAGAACCCACAGACACAGCTAAAGAAACCACAGACATTGTTAGAGAACCCACAGACACAGCTAAAGAAACACAGACATTGTTAGAGAACCCACAGATAAGAAACCACAGACATTGTTAGAGAACCCACAGACACAGCTAAAGAAACCACAGACATTGTTAGAGAACCCACAGACACAGCTAAAGAAACCACAGACATTGTTAGAGAACCCACAGACACTGCGAGCGAAACCACTTCCGCCGTTAGTAAAATCACAGATACCGTCAATGAAACTGTAGATATAGTTAGAGAAACCGCAGACACCGTTTTAGAAACCACAGGTACTCCTAGAGAAACCGCAGACGCCGTTCTAGAAACCACAGATACTCTTAGAGAAACCACAGACACAGTTAGAGACCCAGCAAGCACTGTTCAAGAAGCTACAGATGCTGCCATTGAAAACGAAGGCACTGCTAGCATAGTCACAGCTGCAATAAGAGGAACCAGCGACGCCATTCGGGAAACTACAGATATTGACAGTGAAACCACAGACACAGTTAGAGAAGCCACAGACACTGTAATTGAAACCACCGGACCTGCTAGTGAAGCCACAGACACTGTTAGTGAAACCACAGACACTGTTAGAGAAGCCACAGACACTGTAATTGAAACCACCGGACCTGTTAGTGAAGCCACAGACACTGTTGGTGAAACCACAGACACTGCTAGAGAAACCACAGACACAGTTAGTGAAAACACATACACTGTTAGAGAATCCACAGACACTGCTAGAGAAGCCACAGACACTGTAATTGAAACCACAGACACTGCTAGAGAATCCGCAGACACTGTTAGTGAAACCACCGGACCTGTTGGTGAAACCACAGACACTGTTAGAGAATCCACAGATACTGTTAGCGAAACCACAGACACTGATAGAGAAATCACAGACATTATCGGAGAAACCAAAGACACGGGAAGGGAGACTGCAGACGCTGTTAGTGAAGTCACAGACACTTTTGAAGAAACCACAGGGACTGTTAGCGAAACCACAGACGCTGACGGAGAAACCACAGACATAAACCACCGAGTCTCCGTTAGTGAAACCGCAGACGCTGTAGGCCAATCGTCAGAAACAGACACAGATAAAGGCGATCTTGAATGTAAACCCTTAGTTACTGTCAGTGAAACCCCACAGTTTGAAATCCAAGACACCGTAAGTGGATCCACAGATTTTGAAACCTTAGATACCCTGAGTGAAACCCCAGATTTTGAGACCTTGGATAACGTCAGTGAATTTACAGATTACGAAACACTAGACACCCTTAGCGAAACCACAGATTTTGAAACCCTTGATAATTTTAGCGAGTCTGCAGAATTTGTAACATTAAATACCCTTAGTGAAACCCCAGATTTTGAAACCTTGGATAATGTTAGTGAATCCACAGATTTTGGGACTTTAGAATCTGTCAGTGAAACAGATTTCGATCCCCCAGAAGTTGAACTCGTAGACTCAGGCAGTGAAACCCCAGAATACATAACACATGACAGGAGTAGCGAAACAACAGACATAGTTAGAGAAACCTCACAGACTGAAACCCCAGACTGTCTCACTAAAGAAACTCCGGCTGTTGTTAGTGAAACTCCAGACACTGATACGCGAGACTCTGGTAGACAATTATCAGACACTGTTAGTGAAGCCTCAGTTATTGTTAGTGAAACCCCAGACACCTTAAGCGAGACTGCAGCTTTTGTTAGTGAAGCCTCAGACACTGTTTGTGAAATAGACACTTGCTGTAAAGACCCAGACACTGTCAACCAAACCACAGACACTGAATCCCCTGTTATTGTTAGTGAAGCCCCAGACACTGTTAGGAACACCACGGAAACTGCTAGTGAAGCCTCAGACACTGTTAGGGAAGCCACAGAGATTTTTAGTGAAGCCTCAGACATTGTCAGGGAAGCCACAGAGATTACTAGTGAAACCTTAGACACTGTCAGAGAAGTTACTGATATTACTAGTGAAGCCTCAAACACTGTCGGGGAATCAGGGGAAGCCACAGATGAATCCAAAAGCCTCAGACACTGTCACTGAAAATGCCAAAAAAACAACCACCCTTAGTGAGAAGCAACTTTAAGGAATAACCCCTTACACGTCCAGAGAAAACTTAAACTCAGTATTAAAACGCCCTGGACTCTGTTCAAAAGACCTTTGCGCTTAGATGAAACACTCTGACACTGTTAGAGTTATCCACCCATATGCTAATTACGTGAAGACCCAGATACCGTTAGCGAAGCCTCACATACTGTTAGTGAAGCCTCACATACCTTGAGTGAGGCTTTGACAGCTGCTTCTGTAGACAGCCAAAGTGTAACCAACCCACAGAATCTCCCAACCTCCCTACCTCGGAAAAAAACCTCGCCAGTGCTTCCGAAACCCCTCCCGCTTCCCCGGAACCCTTTGTCGACGACCACACTCTCACCACCACCACTTCCACCACTACTTCGGGTAACGACCAATGCGCAACGACCTCCTCCTCGCCCAGCGTCGCAGACCTCTGATCGCGAACTGGAACCTCTTCAACGGAAGTGGTGCGTTGACTGGGTGTTCTCTGGTAGCCTGTGTCGTAGAGGTGCTTGTGTCCATAGACTGTAAAGTAGACTGGCTCGACTCGACTTGAGTTGTGCTCTTTTCGTAGTGACGTAGCTGGCGGATTAGGTGCACAGAGAGTGCTCTTATCTGCCTGTAGTAGCGTAGAGGTGTTGTTCAACGAGCCCTTAACCTGTAGTGTAGACGCGTGTCGGTGTGTGGTTTCCTTAGGCAGCATTAATCTGAGCACGACCCGGCCCAGAAGCGGCTCTAGGGTGTTGACGGGAGCCACCTGGGCCACCTGCCAGAGGGACAGTCGGTGCCTTGGTAGGACGGGGGAGGAAGACAGAGCCAGAACGGGAAGAAAAAGTGTGTACAGAGATAAAGGCTGAAGAAAGACAAAAGATTGATAGTGAAACATATTTTTGATTTGAGTAGTTGAGACGGCAAAATATCTCTCGCGCGATAGGGTCGAGTAAGGGCACCCTGGAGAGGTCACGTGACTCGCCCGCGACCCACCACCACCTCGGCCTCGAGGACGACCCTCTGGACGACCCGAGGCTGAGCGTGGCGGCGTTGCGGCCCCGCTCCTGGTCGGGTGGCGAGGCTGGGATGACCTCCGGGCCCAGGCAGGAGGACGAGAGCGACGGCGAAGGTGAGCCGTCCCCGTCCCTTTCCTTCGGCGTCCGGAGGTCGCTAAGGGCGCTCTTCGGCTCCCTCGGAAAGGGCAAGGGGCGAGAGCGGAAGTCGGCGCCAGAGACGCGATGGGCCGGAGCTCCGCGGGACGGGCGGAAGCCGAAGCCGAGCGAGAGACCGCGGAGTCAGTTCTACGTCGAGCTTCCCAGCGACACGACCTGCGACTCGTCCGCTCCGAACCCGCAGCCTGTCATCGTCGTCACGCCCGCGCGCGCCCAGACTCTCCCCGCCGGCCTCTCGCCTTCGTCCATGCTGTGCCTGCCGCCCGTGGCCACGCGCCCGCCGCCCCTGCCGTCCGTGGGGTCCCCCGCTAACCGCTTCACACTCCGCTCCCTCGCCACACGCCAGACTGGGTAACAGGGAAGCAGGAGGTGAAGGCCGCACATGCGCACCAGGTCAGGACCTCACGCAAGGTCATGAGAGGCGCGGCAGAAGGCCGCTCAGGCAGCTGGGCGTGTTAGTCATACCTGAGTCACTACACGGAGGACGCCGGCCTACAGGCGGAGGCTCGTTACTCGCCGACGAAGACTTTCCTCTTTCCGAGAAGCTCCAGCGATTCCGCCATGGGAGAGGCGACCTGTCCAAGAAGAGGAGGAGGAGGAAGAGGAAAATAAGTTGAACACACTGTGACCGCCCCTGTTCACCACAGATATATGAACGTGGTGTCGGAACTAAATCAGGTTGTGCTAAAATCGCTCAGTTTACGGAGATCGCAAGGAGGAGGAGATGAAGAGCGCTTATTCAGAGCGAGTGTTTGTGACAGTGATAGTGATAGTGATAAATTTATACTTGAGATAGTGATCACTATGAAGGTGTCGGATATGTGACAGCTGAAAGAATAGCGGAATCAATTAGATAAAGTGAACTGCCTTCAGTGTATATGTTTGGAAAAGATAGTGTTATATGGTAACACATACATTGATAAGTCGACGCGAGAAAGAGAGAGACACACGTAAAGGGATGGTCTACAATACTTATGTACCTGATTAAAACGAATTATTATAAATAATAGTCAACTATGAATTAGTAAACTGTATATATTATGTCGTGGCATGGATACATTTTAAATAGGATGATAAATCTAATATTGGGTTATTTATCAACTTATCTAGCCGACAACCTCACTCGATATTACCTATATATAGTAGGGAGTGAGTAGTGTACAGTCACATATATATAATATGTATAATATGTATAATATATATATTATATATATACTAGATCTGTACACATCAATATAGAAGTTATATCATACCACCGTTTTATATATGAGTAATCACATACGATCTACCGTAATATGACTAATTATTATGAATTATATGTTATATCAATAGTAGATATATATATGTCATATGAATTATTACGTATTATACCCTGGATAGCGATAACACGTTACTATTATAAGAAAATACACACACAATACTAGTGCGTAATAATATATATATGATAATAGAAATATCTATATAGCTGGTGTTATATCATAATAGCGAGATAATAAGCAAGCCTACCCCCCCCCCTTACCCCCCCTACTAGTGGGTATGCTGAAGAGCACTCCTCCCCCACCCGCGCCCCCTACACCCCCTCACCCCCCCCCAAGTCCCCCTCATACCATATACAACCCCTCGAAGACCCCCCCCCCCCCCACGCCCCCCCCCTACTCGTGCCCCCCGCCACCATCCCTCACCCAAAGACTAGAGCCGGGGGTGCGCCTGAGGCGACCCCCCCCGGCCCGCATGAGGCTGCCCGCGTGGGGAAGCGTATTGAAAGGGCTACTGGCCCGCCAAACGACACACCCCCACCCCCCCCCCCTGCACACTCCGCCGCCCCCGCCTCTGGGCTGCCGCGA
>NW_020870990.1:136431-141431 GCF_003789085.1 Penaeus vannamei | reverse complement strand
TACGTTCCACTGTCTTTTATTTTTTCTCTCTCCCTTATCCATATACTTTCCACTGTCCTTGAATTCTTTTTCTCTCTCCCTTATTCATATACGTTCCACTGTCTTTTATTTTCTCTCTCTCCCTTATCCATATACTTTCCACTGTCCTTGAATTCTTTTTTCTCTCTCCTTATTCATATACGTTCACTGTCTTTATTTTTCTCTCTCCCTTATTCATAAACGTTCCATTGTCCTTGAATTCTTTTTCTCTCTCGCTTATTCATATACGTTAGGAATTTTTATGATTACATATGCAATAGATCTCGGGCGTGGAAGTCAATATACAGAACATACGGGTGTAGAAATAAGGGTAAAAAAAAAAGTTATTGGTTTAACTACGACGTAAGTGTAATTAGTTTACCATCGGCTGCAGCTGCCTTGGTCGAAGTTGCTGCGGAGAAGAGAGAGACGGGGAGAGGGAGGGGGAGAGGGAGAGCCAAAGAAAAGGAAAGGAAAGAGAGAGGGAAAAGGTAAAAAGGTAGAGAGAGAGAAAATGGGAGAAGAGAGAGACGGGGAGAGGGAGGGAGAGAGGGAGAGGGATAGAAAAGAACGGAAAGAGAGAGAGAGGGAAAGAGAATTTGAAAAAAAAGAAGGTAAAAAGGGAGAGAGAGAAAATGGGAGAAGAGAGAGACGGGTGTGAGGGAGAGGCAAAGAAAAGGAAAGGAAAGAGTGAGAGGGAAAGAGAATTTGAAAAAAAGACAAGTTAAAACGGGAGAGAGAAGGAAAAGAGAATTTAAGAAAGAAAAAATAAAAAGCGAGAAAAGGGAAAGGAAAATTTAAGAAAGAGAAGGTAAAAAGGGAGAGAGAGGGAAAGAGAGAAAACAGAGGACAAGGAGAAGGAAAGGGAAATGGAAGAAGGCGCAAGGGAGAGACGGAGGGGGAGAGAGAGAGGCAAACAGAAGTAAAGGAAAGAGAGAGGGAAAGGGAAATTTAACAGAGAAGGTAAAAATGGAGAGAGAGAAAAGTGAGAGAAGGGAAAGAAAAAAGAGAAGAAACGGGAAATGGAAGAAGGAGAAGGCGTAGAGATAGGAATAGAGAGAGAGACACAGAGAGGGAGGGAAGGAATGAAGGAAGAAAGGAAGGAGAGGAATGAGAAACATGGAGAAGGATAGGGGAAGAGAAAGATAAACAGTGAGGGAGGAAGAGAGAGAAAGAGAGAGAGAGAGACATACAGGGGCAAAGAAAGAGGGATCGAGTTGCCAATGATGGTTTAAGAGACGATTTTTCGAAACCATGCGGGTGTCCCTCTCCTTGTCTGGAATTTTAATAACTGGCTTCGCGACATAATTTCTGCGCTCTACTATGTCTCCTTTATTCTCTTGTGGCTCATATCATTATCATTCATATAGGCCATTGTTTTTATTATTATTATTATTATTATTATCATTATCATTGTCATTATTTTATCATGATCAATATCTTCATCACTGTCACTATCATAATCTTTATATTTATTGATAATAATATAATTGTTGTTATTATCATTATCATTACTGTTATTGATATTACTATTACTGTTATTGATGTTATTGTTGTTATTATTATTACTATTGTTATTATTACTATTATTATCATTATTATTGCCTTCATTATTATTATTATTGTTATTGTTATTACTATTATTGTTATTATCATTATTATTATCGTTATTGTCTTCATTATCATCATCTTCATTATAATGACCTTTTTGGTGTTGCTATTATTTCTTTTGTATTACTCTCAAACATATATTTTTTTCTTCATCTGACTAATTACTATATAACAGGTGTTGTAATTATCACCGTCATTATCTTAATTACCGTTGGGTCGTTACCCTCCATTGCAATTTGGAATGTCTGTTTATAAATGTATGTATATATGTATGTATATCTATATTTTATACATATATATGTATATATATACATATGTGTGTGTGTGTGTGTGTGTGTATATATATATATATATATATATATATATATATATGTGTGTGTGTGTGTGTGTGTGTGTGTGTGTGTGTGTGTGTGTGTGTGTGTGTGTGTGTGTGTGTGTGTGTGTGTATGTGTATGTGTGTGTGTATGTGTGTGTGTGTGTGTGTGTGTGTGTGTGTGTGTGTGTGTGTGTGTGTGTGTGTGTGTGTGTGTGTGTGTGTGTGTGTGTGTGTGTGTGTGTAAAGAGAATGAGAGATCGCCATGTACGCTAACGTACACACGCATACCCACACACACACACACACTTACTTACACACACACGTGGTCCATTAACTCGTACAATTTCATGCACTAGTAAAGTACAAGTGTTCAGATGCGACAATTTTCTCCACCCACAGCAGCTCACCCCCCCCCCCCGTTTCCCCCTGCCCCCACCGTGGCCGTCACCCTACACACACACACACACTTGTTATGTCACTCTCGGGGCATTTGGTGTCAGTGCCTTTTTCTCTTTTTGTTTGTGTTTGTGCTTATTTATCTTCACGCTTTGCTCTGTTTTGTCAGTTTGTCTTCGTCTGCTGTCTGGATGTAGGGATGTCTGCGCTTTTTCGCTAAATTTCTGTCTGTATGTTTATCAATATGTTTATCTGTTACTGGCTGCTTGTTTTACCTATTGACGTATATCAGTATTTTATATTATTTTATATTTTTACATTAATGAATGGTACAACACGTGTTCAATGTAACGATGAGTTCTTCCGTCATTTAGCGCTTAAACGCTAGGTTGAGCAAGCGGTTATTTTCGTACACATGTGTGCCAGTCTACCTGTTTATGAATATAACTTATCCAACTTCCCAACTTACAGTTTTAACTGTCACATTTTACGATGAATAGGAGACAGAAATCGCAAAATGAAAAGAAATGAATAGAAATCGCAATTACTTCTCGCGCATATGATTTAGCACTTAGTGCTAGAGTACGTAAGCGTTCGTATGTGTACGTGCGAGTGCGTTCGTTCGTCCGTGCTTTCGTAAACGTCCAGGCGATGAATAGAGCCATTAGTGTCTCGTGGTGGGGTGGTGGGGGGTGGGGGGCGTTGGGGCGTGAGTGTTGATCTTGTGCTGAGGTTAGGTGCGGGGGAGGGGGAGGGGAGGGAAAAATGTAACGGATTTGTTGCGCGGAAATGGCAGGCAGAGGAGGGACAGAGGAGAGAGAGAGAGAGAGAGAGAGAGAGAGAGAGAGAGAGAGAGAGAGAGAGAGAGAGAGAGAGAGAGAGAGAGAGAGAGAGAGAGAGAGAGAAGAGAGAGAGAGAGAGAGAGAGAGAGAGAGAGAGAGAGAGAGAGAGAGAGAGAGAGAGAGAGAGAGAGAGAGAGAGAGAGAGAGAGAGAGAGAGAGATTTTTACTCTTGAAATGTTTATTGTCAAAAGCTTACATCTCAAAAAGATGAGAGAGAGAGACAGATAGATAGATAGAGAGAGAGAGAAAGAGAGGGAGATAGACAGATAGATGGAGAGAAAGACAGATAGATAGAAAGATAGAAAAAAAGAAACAGGAGGAAGAGAGAGAGAAATTGCACAGGAGAGAAGAAGCAAAGCAGAAGAGAGAGAAAAAAACCAGAAACTGAAATAAACACAACAAAAATTCAAACACGCCAGAAAATTGAAAAGAGAGCGAGGAGGAGAATAAGGAAACCGAGGCTGAGGAGTGAAGGGACATTTCCCGAGTCCCGGATGTGTCACTTTTCGGGATAATGCGAGAGGGAGAGTAATTATAACGTATGTTGTGTCGACTCCGCCCCTCGCCCCTCGCCCCCCATATGTTTATTTTCCTTAGTGTTTCTCCTATTTCCATTTTTTTTCCTGTTCCTCCTCCTGTTCTTATTCTTTTCTGTTTCTCTTTCCTTTCGTGTGGTTGTGTTTCTCGATTTAGATGTGCTTATTTTTATTTCAAATCTCATTCAGTCTCTCTCTTCTTTCTTCTTCTTTTCTCTCTTTCTTTCTCTCTCTCTCTCTCTCTCTCTCTCTCTCTCTCTCTCTCTCTCTCTCTCTCTCTCTCTCTCTCTCTCTCTCTCTCTCTCTCTCTCTCTCTCTCTCTCTCTCTCTCTCTCTCTCTCCCTCTCTCTCTCTCTTTCTCTTTCTCTTTCTCTTTCTCTTTCTCTTCTCTCTCTCTCTCTCTCTCTCTCTCTCTCTCTCTCTCTCTCTCTCTCTCTCTCTCTCTCTCTCTCTCTCTCTCTCTTCTTCTTTCCCTGTCTTTGGCCCTATTTATATATTTCGCTATTTCCTCTTTCTACTTTTCTCTCTTTCGTCCTCTCTTCTCTCTCTCTTCTCTCTCTCTCTCTCTCTCTCTCTCTCTCTCTCTCTCTCTCTCTCTCTCTCTCTCTCTCTCTCTCTCTTCTCTCTCTCCTCTCTCTTCTCTCACTTTCTCCTTCTCTCTCTCCTTTTCCCATTTCCTTTACTCCTCCCTCCCCTCTTCCCTCCTCCTCTCCCTTTCCCTCTCCCTTCCTCCCTTCCCTCCCTCCCTCCTCCTCCCTCCACTATTCCCTCCTCCTTCTCTCTCTCTCTCTTCTCCCTCCCTCCCTCCCTCCCTCCCTCTCCCTCTCCCTCCATCCTTCTCTCTCTCGTCTGCCAGTCACTCGCCTTCTCTACTCTCCTTCTCCTTTCATTCCCTTCCCCCATTCTCTCGTATCCTCTCCCCCTCGTCGTGTTCATTGCTGGGACTGTGTGGTATATATTTAGCTACATCACAACCACCAAAAAAGGTGCCCACAAGAAAGGCAGAGAGCACTGCCATCGGAGTGTAAGCGATCCTCTCTTAGAACACCGCACCAAGTCTTCAACACTGACCAGCTATCTTTACCTTGTTATTGTTCCTTCTTATAGCTTGCTAGGCCCCTTTTTCGCCCCGTTCTCTGTCTGTTTTTAGTCTGTCTGTTTGTATCGCCCTCTTTTTTTTCTTTCTTGCCGTCTCTCTTTCTTTCTTTCTCGCTCTCTCTCTCTCTATCTTATCTATCAATCTATCTAACTATCTTCTATCTATCTATCTATCTATCTATC
>NW_020870990.1:117500-119115 GCF_003789085.1 Penaeus vannamei | reverse complement strand
TCTTCTCCCTCCTCCTCCTTCCTCCTCTCCTCTCTCTCCCTCCTACCTCTCTCCCTCCTCTCCTTTCTTCTTTCACCCTCGTCTTCTCCTCCCTTCCTCGTCTTCCTTTCATTCTCCTCTCTCTCTCCACTTTTTTTTCTCTCTTTTCATTTTTATTTTTACTATACTTTTATTCCTTTTCTATCTTTCTCTTTTTTTTATTTTTTTCATCTGTCAACTAACTATTCATCATTATTTTAATTTTCTTTTAATTTCCGTTATTTTTAATTCAATTTATATTTTTATCTATATTTCATTTATTTATTTTTTCATACACCATCTATCTTTTATTCTTCTTCTTATTTTTCTTCTTCCCTCTTTTTCATTCCTTTTCATTTCCTTTTTTATCTTTCCAAACCCCCCCTTTCTTTCCTCCTAAACTCTCTTTCACTTTCTCTCCCTCTCCTCCTCCTCATATTTTTTTTTTCACTCTCGTCCTCTCTCTTTTTTTCTCTTCCACCGCACTTTTCTCTTCTCCTCCTTCTTCACCCAACCCTTAAAAATCCCTCCATCTCCCCTAACCTCTCTCCAACCCCGCCCTCCCTTCCTCCCTTCCAACCTTTCCTCCACCTACCACCCATTCTACCCCCTCTTCTTCTCCCCCTCCCCCTGCCCCCCTCCCCCTCCCAACCTTCCTCACCCACCTCCTTCTACCCTCCTCTTCTTATCCCTCCCTTCCTCTCTTCCTCCCCTCCCTCCCCTCCCTCCCTCCTCACATTGTCCTTTTTAAACAACTCTGTCTTTTATATTCCCTCACATTCCACTCTAACCTCCCTTTTTTTAATAGCTCATCCACTCATACACTCTACTCTCCTTTTATCTATTTTCATTTTCTTCTTCAATCTTTTTCATGTCAATATTTCTTAAATTATTTTATTTTTATGTTAATTTTTTTATTTTTATTTTTTATTTATTTTATCTTTTATTTTATTATATTTAATATTTATTTTTAATTTTAATTATATTTTAATATCATACATATATATATATTTATTTATTTATATTTTTATTTATTTTTTTATATTTATTATTTATAATATTTTATTTATCATTTTATATATATATATATATATATACATATATCATATATATATATATATATATATATAGATATATATAATATATATATATTATATATACTATTATAATGAATGCATACTTTATAGTACATATCTTATATTTGATGACTTAAGTAGGTTGAGGATTACGTTGAATACAATCAAACCAAACAATATATTACAAGGTGGTTAAAGAAGCGGTTGGTGGTTTAGGGGGAATAAATTGAGAGAGAGAGAGAGAGAGAGAAAGAGCAGAGAGAGAGAGAGAGAGAGAGAGAGAGAGAGAGAGAGAGAGAGAGAGAGAGAGAGGAGAGAGAGAGGTGAATGACGTGAAGAGAGTGAGAAAGAAAGAGAGAGATGAGAGAGAGAGAGAGAGAGGAGAGAGAAGAGAGAGAGAGAGAGAGAGAGAGAGAGAGAGAGAGAGAGAGAGAGAGAGAGAGTGAGTGAGTGCAATGAGTGGAGAGAGTGAGAAAGCAAAGAAAGAGTGAGAGAGAGAGATAGATAGATAGAGAGAAGAG
>NW_020870990.1:77500-102500 GCF_003789085.1 Penaeus vannamei | reverse complement strand
GCAATTCCCTGTGCGCTGCGTACAGTGAGCGTGATTATACACGCACGTACATCAGTTAATAAGAAATGACGAGAGAGCCATAAGGGAAAGAACAGAATGCTAGATGAAGCGAAAAAAAAAATAGAAAAAAAAATGGAGGAATGATACGAGGAAAGATTTTTAGAAGTATAAGCATAGACGCCTGATCTGCAATTGCAATTTTTGAGACGCGTAATATCGTGTTTCGTAGATGGTTGCAGTCGGCGCGCCAGATGGTGCTCGCGAGAACCTTCGAGAAGATTGCTACTTTTTTATGCAGAAGTTCTCTCGCTCTGCCTCGGATTTCGCTTTTGTTTCTCGGGAATGAAGATATGTACAAACCTAAATGCCACACACGGACATACACGCACACGCACGCACGCACATACACCAGACCAAACACACCACACACACCACACAAACACACACACACACACACACGCACACATGTATATAGATAATATAGTATATATATATATATATTTATATATAGATAGAGAGATAGATAGATTCATCTCTCTCTCTCTTTCTCTCTTTCTTCCTCTCTCTCTCTCTCTCTCTCTCTCCTTCTCCCCTTCTCTCCTCTCTCTCTCTCCTCTCTCTCTCTCCTCTCTCCTCTCTCTCTCCCCTCTCTCCTCCTCTTCCCCTCTCTCATGAATTATTCACCTACATCCCTCCTCCGCATCTTCCCTAACCCAAAATCCCCCCCTTTACTCCCCTTCACCCCCTCCCCCCACCACGCGTTGCCTTGACAAACCCCAAAACAGCCTGGAGGCAGGGTAGGTGGGATGGAGGGGGAGGGGAGGCGGGAAGGCCGTTAACTGCACAATTGGCGATAACTAACTGTTTTCTAATGACTCGTCACGCGAGAGGTTTAGCATTCTATTGACACGCTGGGTGTGGGTGGTGGGGGGAGGTGGTGGAGTGGGGGGTAGACTGTGGGAGGGAGGCGGAGAGGGAAAGAGAAGATGAACGGAGGAGTACGGATAGATGGATAGATACAGATATATAGATATAGATAAACAAATACAATAGAATGCCAAACTTCCCTTAAACTAACATTACGCCAACACACACACACACAACACACACAACACAACATCACACAGCACACATAGACGCTGTCCGCCACACACACACGCCCGCAAGGGCGCACTGAGAAGAGAATAGAGAGAATGAAGAAGAGAAATAAGGAGGATAGAGAGAAAGAGGTCGAGCAGAGCACGAGAGAGAGCAGCACAAAAGAAAGACGCCAGGAAGACATAGCAGATATACACACAAACTAAAAAAAAAAAAAAAAAAAAACCAAAGCCCCAACAAGCAACCACCCAAACGACCAAACGACCGAACAGCCCTCAGCTCGCCCATTACGCCCGCTCCCCGTCTCCTCCATAAGCTTACGCACTTCGCCGACCGACCGACAGAGTGCGCTGACGTCGATCTTGCGGTCGCGGCGGAAGAGCAGAAGCCGAAGGAGATAGAGCGCGTTCCTTGGAGGCAGGAGGAGGCGTCACCGGGAACTCGAAGGATCTTGAAGGATGGAGAGGAGAGGAAGGGGATGGAGAGGGCGGGGGGAAGAGGGGGGGCGAAGGGGCGGGGATGGAGAGGGGGGGGGGATGAAGCGGGGGGATGGAGGAGGGAAGGGAGGAGCGAGGGGGTTGTTGTTTGTTTTTTTGTTTTGTTATCGTTTTTTATTTTTTTTTTTTTTTTGGGGGGGTTCTTGTGTATGTTATTTTTCTGTTTCTGTTCATTTGTCTACCTGTTTGGATGTCTGTTAGTCCTGTCCATGTTTGTCTATCTGTCTCTTTCTCATCACCCTCTCCCTTCCCCCCACGCTCTCTCCCCTCCCTCACCCTCTCTCCCTCATCTCCCCCTCCCCCCCTCTCTCTAACTGTCCATCTATCTAAGCAGAAATGCATAAAAATGACACAGAAGATGAGAACAGACCAAGAAAATATTCAAAAACATCGTACCACTACAGAGACAGTTACAGTTCATCTTCGCAAACTGCCCGAGTTTTGCATTTAAAAGATGTAAACCGGTAATTATTTGTCTCGGAGTGAGGTCAGTAAAATACAGATGCACAAAAAAAAAAAAAAAAAAAAAAAAAAAAAAAAAAAAAAAAAAAAAAAACATTCAGCGTAAGTGTACGGTAGATATTCAATACAAATATCGGTAAAGACAAAAAAATATTTCATAATATTTTTCTTAAAAGTTATTTTTGTATTAATACAGAAGAATGAATTAATTTCTAGTTAACAGTAACATGCACCTGATTACAGTCGCTCTGCTCTTGCCTCCAACATTTATATAGTAATCATTAGATCCAAGTGTGTCGTAATTATCACAGTCAAAAGACCCAAAAATACCTTTTTATCGCCATTTAAACTTGTAATAACATTTTTAAAGTATATGTTAGACCCCCTTCCCGCTGGCCTCCCTCCCTCCCTCCCCTCTCCTCTCCTCTCCTCTCCTCCTTCATCCCTCCCTCCCTCCCTCCCTCTCCCTCCCTCCTCCCTCCTCCCCTCCCACCTCCCCCTTCCTCCCTTCCCCGCCCCCCCCAATACCAACCTCACGCCCCCCCGTAGTAGTTGTCGCCTTGCGCCCGTGCCATGACAGACGTAAACCACAAACTTCTTTTTAGTTCTTCATCCCAGACAGAACACTTAAGCGCCGCGTTCTTGAAATAGCTGTGGAGGCTGCTCGGCTAAACCGCATGAAGAAGATGAAGCGGAAGCGAAGCGGAAGAGAGAAGAGAGAGGAAGGGAGAGGGAAGAGGGGAGGGAGGAGAGGGAGGGAGGAAGAGAGAGAGAGGGAGAAGAAGAGAGAGAGAAGAGATAGAGAAGAGAGAAAGAAGAAAAAGAGAAGAGAGAGAAAGAGAAGAGAGAAGAAAGAGAAGAGGAGAAGAGAGAAGAGAAGAGAAGAGAAGAGAGAGAAGAGAAGAAGGAGAGGAGAGGAGAGGAGAGGAGAGGAGAGGAGAGAGAGAAGGAGAGGAAGAAGAGGAAGAGAGAAAGAGAAGAGAAGAGAAGAGAAGAGAGAAGAGAAGAGAAGAGAGAAGAAGAAGAAGAGAGAAAAAGAGGAGAGGAGAGGAGAGGAGGAGAAGAGAGAGAGAAGAGGAAGAGGAGGAAGAAAAAGAAAGAAGAGGAAGAATAAGAAAAAAGAAAAGAGAAGGACCTGTGAGAATGAAAAAAACAACAACAGTGATAAGAAAAAAATCATGAAAAGTAGACCCAACCCTCAATAAAATAAAACTAAANCTTCATCCACAGACAGACCACTTAAAGCGCCGGTTCTTGAATAACTGTTGAGGGCTGCTCGGGTAACCGCATGAAGAAGGATGAGGGAGGAAGGGAAGAGAGAGAGAGAGGAGGAAGTTGAGGGAGAGAGGGAGGGAAAGAGAGAAGAGGGAGAGGAGGAGAAGAGAGGAGGGAGGAGAGATAGAGAGAGAGAAGAGAGAGAGAGAGAAGAGAAGGGAGGAGGAGAGAGAGAGAGGAGAGGAGAGAGAGAGAGAAGAGAGAGAGAGAGAGAAGAGAGAGAAGAGAGAGAGAGAGAGAGAGAGAAGAGAGGGAGAGGAGAGGAAGAGGAGGGACAGAGAGAGAGAGGAAGAGTGAGGAGAGGAGAGAAAGCAAAGAAAGAAAGGAGAATAAAAGAAAAGAGAAAGAGAATAATAAAAAGAAAAAGAAAACTGAAAAAAAAAAAACAGTAATAAAAAAAATAAAGTAACAACTGTAATAAATTCAAAACTACAAAACACCAAAACGTAGAATAAAAGTAACAGTTCTTGTTATTCAAAACACAGGCTCCACTTTGCACTTCTCCGTTTATCCAAATTCCCGGCTTAATGCATGAACAACCGGAGAACAAATATTGACTCTTGCAACTCGCTTCACGCCGGAGAACTTAAATATGTTGCATGATACATTGCTCGTCTTACGTTTTTTTCTCTCTTGCTTTCTCTGCTTCTTTTCTTTTTTTTCTCTTTCTCTGTCTTCTGTCTTTCTTCTGTTCATCTCTCTTCTTCTATTATTTTTTCTCTGTTTCTTTCTTTTTTTTTTCTTATCTTAATCTTTTTTTTCTTATTTTTTTCTTTTTTCTTTCTTTCTTCCTTTGTCTTTCTTCTATTTATCTTCTCTTCTCTTCTAACTCTTCTTTTTTTTTAAGGAATAGATTTGGAAGAGGAAAATGTAATACACAATAAAAACAAAAACATGAAAAAAGTACAGAAATAGACGGCAAAATAATAGATAAATAACACCACAGGAAGTCAAGAGATCAAAGTTACAGAAGAAAATAATAGATAAATAGACACGAATGAAAGTAAGAAATAAATGGTAATCCCCCCCCCCCCCCAATAAAATCAATCGCAATAAAACCAAATGAAACAGACAGACCAAAGAAGAGAACCCCGAAAGAAAAAAAGGAAAAAAAAAAAAAAAATATAGGACCTCCTCTGCTCGCAACCCTCTAAGACGTTCCCTCGCTCGAAGAAACCTGATGCTGTGTCATCATTCTTGTCTTCGCCGCGTGTCCTCAGGTGGCGCTCAGCGTTGCGCCTCCGGCTCTGGTCTGGCGTCGTGTTAAATCCGGGTATAGGTGGATGAAGGGAGAGGGAATGGGTGGGGGTGATATGGTGTCCATTTGGAGTGGGGTAAGGGAGAGGGAAGGGTGGGATGGGGGGTAGAGGGACGGAGGTGATAATGTGTCCATGGAGTGGGAGAAGGGGGTAAAGGGGGGGGAGGTGGTAAATGGGGGAAGGGGAGAGGGAAGGGGGGGTGATATGTGTTCCAAGAGTGGAGTGGGGGGTAAGGGGAGGTGATAATGGGGGAGAAGGAAGGGAGGAAAGGGAATGGTGGGATATGTGTCCATTGGAGTGGAGTGGGGGTAAAGGGGGAGGTGGATAAGAGGGAGTAAAGGTGGTAGGGGGGAAGGTAAGAGACTGGGTATGTGGCCAAGGAAGAGGGGGGGAGAGGGAGGTGGATAAAAGGGGTAAGGGGAGGAATCATCTTTTTTTTTTTTTTGGGGGGGGGGGAATTAAAGGATGTAGGAAGGGAAGAGGAAGGTGTGGATAGAAGGAAAAGAGAAAGAGGACGATAGAAGGACAATAGAGTGGCCGAAAGGCTGGGAGGGAAAGGGGACTAAAGCGGGATAGGTGTACGGGGAAAGGAGGAAGAAAACGTGGATAGGAAGGAAGGAGGAGGCCAGAGGTGGAGAGCGAAGGGTGGAAAGAAGATGATCGAAAGAGAAAGAGCGTAAAGGAAAGAGAATCAGCTAAGGACGCAAAAGGAAGGTATGTGCAGTGAATGAAAGGAAAGGAGGAGAAAGCACATAGGAAAAGGAACAGCGGATGGTAAAAGAGAGGAGATAGAGGAAAGAAAAAAACAACCTTCTTGAAGATTTTTCCTGATTTCCTTCTTCGCTGACAAATAACACTATTACATCTGTATATTTTTCTTCTTTCTTTCTCTCTTTCCCTTTACTCAGCGCTAATATAAACGAGATAAAACAATAAATGTCGTTAACATTTTTGTTAAACGCCATCGCTATGAAAACTTCCTTTCGAAAAGAAATTGCAAGACATTTATGGTGTTGCAAATTTCCTCGTAGAATTGGAGATTTGCAATTTCAGATAAAGGCAGCCTGCAAATCGTGAGAATATTCTCACAAATACCCTTGTGTAGAAACGGTGTAATTGCAAACAAGTGTGGGTAACTACCTTAAAGAGTATTGTTCTAATAGATGAAATATTTTGAGGTATTTTATCAGATCGAATGGTCTTGTGTTATCAAATCGAATGCATTCTTATGGTATTTTATTTTACCAGATATTTTTCTTAAGTTATTTCATCCTACCACATGTTCTTATCTGAGTTTATCTAATCAAATATCTTCAGTTATTTTACGAGACTAAATACTTTTCCATTTAATTTTCTGTGCGCAGTATTCCTGACTAGATTTACAACAATTCATACATTTTTATTGCACTCTATTAAAGTTCCCCCTGTAAGATTTTTAGAAAATGGAAGACCATTAGTTCATACGCGAAAAGGAGTGATTGGTCTGCAAACCTAAACTGTATATTGCAAACTCAAACACGGTATTTTGTGGAGAGAAAATGCGAGTTTGTTGGTAAGGAAACTGTGCATATCAATCATTCTGAGTTTGCAATGGAAGATTTATCATTCTGATCATTATCATTTTCTCTTTATGTTAAATCTTGATTAAAATGTGTATGTAGTGATAGAGCAATATCAGAATTAAAACTAATGTGTAATTACAGTATTTAAACTACCTCATTCATTTTTATATAAGAATAAATCATTTTCTAGAGATGAGTGAGATTAGTGGTATTACATTATTCAAGAGTAAAGGGTTTCTCGTATCTAATTCTAAGGTTCTTGATTTTCTTAAGATTTCCAAATCAATGTGATGTACTTGCAAGGTTTGTATCAAATGTAAAAGTAAATGGGTTTGACCACTCTTGCAATCTCTCTCCTAGTTAATCTCATTCTCAGTCTCTGTTTCTCTCTTTCTCTCTTACTTTTCTCCTTTCTGTCTCCTCGCCTTCCTTCCATCGCTCACTTATTCCTTCCTCCCTTCCTCCCTTTCTTCCCCCCTTCCTCTTTCTTTTTTCTTTCTCTCTCTCTCTCCTCTCTCTCTCTCTCTCTCTTCTTCTCTCTCTCTTCCTCTTCTCTCTCTTCTCTGTCTCTCTCCTTCTTCTCTCTCTCTTCTCCTCCTCTCGTTCTCTCTCTCTTCTCTCTCTCTCTCCCATCCCCTCTCCTTCCATCCTCCTCCTTCCATCCCTCCTCTTCCCATCCTCCTCCTTCCCCCATCCACTTCCATCTCCCTCTTCCCTCCTCCCTCTTCCCATCCCCTCCCCTTCCCATCCCCCATCCTCCCTCCTCCTCCTCCACATCCTCTCCGCTCCTCCCCTTCCCTACCCACCCCCTCCTTTCCCTCCCTCCTCCCCCTTCCCTCCCTCCCTCCCCCTCCCCTCCCCTCTCTTCCCTCCCTCTCCTTTCCTCCTCCCTCCACCCTCCCCTTCCCCTCCCTCCCCTCCTCCTCTTCACCCCCTCTCTCCCTCCCTCCCTCCCCCTCCCTCTCCCTCCTCCCATTTCCTCCCTACCTCCTCCCCATCCCCTCCGTTCCCATCACCTCCTTACCCCCTCTCTACTTCCCTCCCTCCTCTCCTCTCCTTCCCTCTCCATTTTCTCTCCTGATGAATAACCGAGCTGGTGATTTCCACAACAAAAACAAACACCACAGTGATATCCTCCTCATAAAGATAAACCTTTACTTTTTTGTTTATTCCTCCATAAACAAGACAATCAGGAGTGGTTATCATGTCAACGCGTCACAGTAGCTACTCAAACGATCCTTAAGACGAAGAATAAACGTCGTTTTTCTTGGTCGTAAATCAAGGAGAGGAATTAAGAAGGGGAAGAAAAAATGTGCGAGGAAAAAATTATGTGAATGAGAGGATGGATTAAAAGATAATGGTAATAATGAAGGTTTCCTGTGCAGCGGCATCGTCTAAGGCGCCGATTAGAATAGCACACTGATAAGTGAAGATGGTAATGATAATAATTATAATAATAAATATAATGATAATAATTATAAAAATAATGATAAGAATATTGATATTGATGATAATGATAATAATAATTATAGTAATAATAGTAATAATAATAATAATAAAAATAATATTAATAAAAACCTCTATCTTTCTCTCTCCAATTTCTTTCCTTCCCTCCTCCCCTTCTTCCTTCTTCCCCTCCCCCCTCCCTTCCTTCCCTTCCTCCCTTCCTTCCCCTCCCTCCCTCCCTCCCTCCCTTCCCTTCCTCCCATCCCTTCCTCCCCTTCCCCTCCCCTCCTGCAAGCACTGAAGCGAGCGAGAGATTCAAGAGCAGCGACAAGACGATAAATCTCCCAAGACCAGAGGTCCAGGGCTTTTAAATGGCCAATTAGTCGATCATTGTTTACCTCCGAGAGATGATGTCAGCTTCCGATTAAGATGAATGTCAGCATCACAGTAGGAGACCCAGTTGACGTGGGTGTTGATTTTTTTTTTCTTTTATTTTTTCTATTTTTTTCGGTTATTGTAATGGGATTTTGTCGCATTTTAATAAGATTTTATTCATAATTATTATTATCATCATTATTATCATTATCATTATTATCATTATTTACTTATCTATTTTATTATTCTCATTTTTTTTTTGGGGGGGGGGGTTTGTTGGTTAAGAATTCCCTGGTGTTGCACGGGAATTGCAGACTTGTTTGTTTTTGACAGTTTACTTGTAGTTGTGTTTGGAATTTTTTTATCTTATCTTTTTTTTTTTTCCTTATTCCTTGATTTTTTCTCTATTTCTGTTTACATACATGCATGTGCATATATCTATAAATCTATATCTATTTCTAACTATCTTTTCTATTTATTTTGTATGTATCTATTTTCTCGTACTCCTATATGTATCTATCTATTTATCATATATATATATGTGTGTTGTGAGTATGTAGTCTATGACTGTGTGTATATATAACAAATATATATATATTATATATATATATATATATATATATATATATATATATATATATGTAAATATGTATATGTACATAAATATCAGTCTATCCTCAATTCTTACTTTCTGTTGGTACTATGACCCTTGTCGCCCCCCATCCCCATCACCCTTTCACCCCATCCCCTATCACCCTCCCCTCCCCCTATCTCCCCTCCCCCATATCCCATATCACCCTCCCTCCCTCCCCCTATCCTCTATCACCCCCCCCCCGTCCCCCTTTCCCCTTTCACCCTCCATCCCAAGACTTCCGGCGTAAGAGAACAACAAATATATATTATATATAATATATAACATATCCTGAGCGCAGACTCGGCAGGAAACCGTAAGAGCGTTTCTCCGCGAGTCTCCTTGATGTGCTGCTTCCGAGACGTCGTGTGATGTGTATTTTCGTGTAAATAAATCGCGTCTTGAGATTTTTTACTTTCATTTGGAAGAAGAACGAAGAGCGTGGAATTGCGGTTAGTGTTTTGACGTCTTTAAAACACATATTAAGCATGAATGGCACTTCGTGTATATTATATAATATATATATATATTATATATTTATATATATTATATATATTATATAGAGAGAGAGAGAGAAGATAAGAAGAGGAGGAGAGAGAGAGGAGAAGAGAGAGAGAGAGAGAAGAGGAGGAGAGGAAGCGAGAGAGAGGGAGAGAGATGAGTGAGAGATAGATAGAGATACGCGAAGAAGAGATGAGCGAGAGACGAGAGAGCAATGTATAATAAGAGCGCGAGTAGAGAGATGGAAGGAGAGAAAGTGGACCACATCGAGAAGAGAGGATGAGAGTGTGTAGTGTGTGGTGGTGTGGGCGAGAAGCTGGGACACAAGAGGAGGAGGAGGAGGAGAGCAAGGAGAAACGATTGAAGAAAGAGAGAGAGTGACAGGGATCAGAGAGAGGAGAAGAGGAGAGAGAGAGAGAGAAATCATTCACCAACAGATAACAAAACGCAAAGCACCCGACCATACTGTCTACACGCACATCCACACTCCTCTCGAGACATAACGAACGCCGCACACACAGAAACCCGAGAAAAATAACACCGCACAGTTCGGAAATCAAACGACGAAACAAAAAAAATCGCGTTTCGTTCACCTGCAATTCATTTCGGACAGACACAGTTCGCGCGGTCACTTGCCATAGAGCGAAGGGATGACGTCATGCGCTAAGCTGGCGGTGGAAGGTGGATATAAACGGATTAAAAAAAGAAGAAAAAAGTCCGTTAAANGGAAGGGGAAGGGGAGGGATAGGAGAAGGAGGAAGGAAGGGGGAAAGGGGGAAAGGGGAAAGAGGAAAGGGAAGGGAAAGAAGAGGGAAGGGAGGGGAAGGAGGAGGAGAAGGGGGAAGGGGAAGGGAAGGGAGGGGAAGGGAAGAAAGGGGTAAGGGGAGGGGAAGGGAGGAAGGGGGTAAGGAGGGGAAGGGGGGAAGGAGGAGGAGAAGGGGGGAAGGGGAAGGGAATGAGAAGGGGGAAAGGAGGAGGAGAAGGGGGTAGGGGGGGGAGGGAGCTGCAGGGCCGTGGACGTGACCTTTTAGCGGCGACATCTGGCTCGGGGTCTTGATATCTGTCCTTTAAGTCTGACCTTTTTCGGAGCTTTAAGCGTGACCTATGTTTCCTTGACCTTGTCTGCGGTTTTTGATTCTCACTAAATCTTTTTGCTCATTTTATTTTTTCCACTTAGCGAATTGTAATTTCACTATTAAACGATCAAGACGATATAATCCTAATCTAACGTTGCCAAATCTTAACAAGCAACCAAACGGAAGTTAACGTTGCTAATCTTAGATAACAGAGATAACAAACAAAGACAGATATTGATGTTGCCAATCTTAGCTAACAAAGATAACAGCCAAAACAGAGATTAGCGTTGCCAATCTTAGATAGCAAAGATAACAAGCAAAACCAGAGATTAACGTTGCCATCTCTACTAGCAAACTAACAAGCAAAAACAGATGTCAGTGTTGCCAATCTTACCCAGCAACCAAAGAAACAGGTCATCATTACCAATTATAACTAATGAATTAACGCAAAATTTAACACCACGTAACAACAATCAACCCCAGAATTTAGCGTTGTCTGTCTAACAACCAAACAACCAAACAACACAGGCTCCGAACCTCTTTTCTTTTAAAGACGACCTCTGTTCGTAGATTCCAACTCCTTTTCTCCAAGTCTGACCTTTTGAACCCTTGACCTTAAGAATCACGCGAATATCAAGCTGCACAATGCAAAATCAACGAGCTGTGCAACTGAAAGCCTTGTTGCATTGTTGACCCCCAAGAACCGTGGTCGTTGTCATCTCCACAACAGCTGTGTCGTAGAAGGTTCTTTTTCTGCTTATAAAGTGTGTGAAGTGTGACTATTTTACTTTTCGTTATGAGGAAAATGATGAGGAGGAGACTAGTAATCGTAGGAATGATAAGAAGGGATAATGATGATGATGATAGAAAGATATTGATGATGATAAGTATGTGAGGAGGAGAATGGTTATGACGATAATGATAATTGTTGTGATATTAAAGTGATAGTTATTGTTATATGATAATAATAATAATAAGGATAACAATAATAATAATAAGGATAATAATAATAATAAGGATAATAATGATAATAATAAGGATAATAATAATAATAATAATAATAATAATAATAATAATAATAATGGTAGTAGTAGTAGTAGTAATGATGATAACAATAACAATGATAACAATGATAATGATAACATTCAAAATGATAACCGTAACAATAGCTCCAATGATAACAAAAATAGGAAAAATTATATTTAAAGATAAAAAACAGAAAATACTCAGAGAACTCAATCTTCATCTTTCTATTAAAGAAATCAATCTTGCCTCGAAAAACTTGTTTTCATTCGTAATTAAACTCGTGTAATCAGCTCTAATCACAGTAAATGTAATTATTATTATTATTATTTTCATTATTATTATTATTAATTATTATTATTATTATTATTATCATTATTATTATTATCGTTTTATTATTATTATTACTATCATCATCATCATCATCATCATCATCATCATCATCATCATCATCATCATCATCATCATCATCATCATCATCATCACCATCACCGTCACCATCACCATCATTATTATTATTATCATCATGCCATTATCATCATTGTTGTCATTCTCATTATCACTGTCATTGTTGATATCATTGACATTATCATGACCATTGTTGTTTTTTGTTGTTATTGTTGTTATTGATATTGTTATCATTATTATCATTTTCATTGTCATTATTACCATTATTGCTATTGTATCTATTATTACTAATATTTATATCATTATCATGATCATTTGTATCATTACAATTCTTATTATTATCATTGTTATTGTTATAATCATTATTACTACTATCATTCTCATCATTATCATTTTATCATTATTATCATTATTATTATTACCATTATTCATATTATTACTGTTATTGCTGTTATCATTCTTGATGCTGTTATCATTATCATTATTATTATCATTATCATTATCATCATTATTATTATAATTATTGATTATATTATTATCGTTATCATGATGATGTTGATGATGATTATCATCATCATCATCACTATTACTATTATTATTATCACCATCATTGTTATTGATAATATTATCATCATTACTATTTTTATTGTTATCGTTACCATGGTTATAATCATATCAATAATAAAGTTATTAGTAATGGTGTTAGAAATGATAAAAGTTATAATGATATAATCATAATGATAGTAATGATATTAATGATAATGATGATGATTATGATGATGATTATGATGATGATGATGATGAGGAGGAGGAGGATGTTGATAATGGTAATGATCATAATCACTATCATTATCACTATCATCATTATGATTATCATTATCATGATCATGATGATGATAGTGATAACAACAATAATAATGGTTGTAATATTGATAATAATGATAATGATAATGATGACAGCAGTGATGATAATGATGAAAAGATAATATACTAGCTATAACTAATAATCATAACAATAATGATAGTAGTGATAGTGATAATAGCAATAGTAACCATAATGATGATGTTATCATAATTTCCATTACCATTAGCATGTATCATCATTCTTGGTAGCAGTAGTCTTCTTGTTATTATCGAAAATATCATTACCATAATAAGTAAGCACATCCCGATCCAGGTCTGGTAGTGAAATCGGGCGGACGCGTCCAGTAGATTTATTCACGACGATTACACGCCTGACTCGGGGAAACAGCAGTGCTCGACATCAAAAAAAATAATAAAGTAAAATAGAAAAGTCTGTTGCTAATAATAGAATCTCCATGTCTATTGCATGCGGTGTCTTTGAGACGGTCAAGACACTCCGGCTTTCTTGGTAGCCTCTGTGGCGCCGCTGTTGTCTCGTCAGGCTTAGGAAAGGCTCTATGCTGCATACATATACACATGTGAGCATTGCGGGGCGGGTTGAGGGGGCTCTGTTGATATGGGGGGAGTGTTTTGGTTTTTGTTTGTGTGTGTGTGTTTGTGTGTGTGTGTGTGTGTGTGTTAGTGTGTTTGTATGTGTTTGTGTGTGTGTTTGTGTGTGTGTGTTTGTGTGTGTGTGTGTGTGTGTTAGTGTGTGTGTGTGTTTGTGTGCGTGTGTTAGTATGTGTTGTGTAGTGTGTGTGTGTGTGTGTTTGTGTGTGTGTGTGTGTGTGGTGTGTATTTGTATACGTATGTGCTGTTGTTTATATATGTTGTATGTATGCATGTGTGTTTGTTGGGGAGGATGGCACTGTGTTTGTATGTTAAAAAATACATGAATATTGCGAGTTCATAGAGAGAAGTATACATGAAAACAATAACAATAGAAATTAAATCTGATAACCGAACTAAACTTTAAAAAAAGAAACGCAGATTCAAAAAAACCGTCAACGCCAAACGAGGAATTCTGAAACTATTGCAAAACCATTATGAAAATTTTTCGTTCTTCTTGGCGAGAAAATCGGAATAGTCTACAAACACACACTCGAGACATAACATATAACTCTCCATTTTACTTGATGATTTGACTCTCCTCTTTGACCAATATGACTCCTTTTCCTTCAACAACATCAAGAGGTAATTCCGAAGGGTTAGAAAAGTTAACTTGTAGATAAGGAAATATTTTTTATGCCATAAGAATCTTTATTTTTATATTTTTTCCTGTCAATTTTGGGTCTGATTTTATGTAAAAGGAATATTTTTTATGCCACAAGAATCTTTATTTATATATTTTTTCCTGTCAATTTTGGGTCTGATTTTCTATAAAAGTGTCGAAAGGGGGGGGGGTGTTATACACGATAAGGTTCATTGCATGTTCTCAAAGACGACGAAATAGAAGATCTGAAAAGCGGTGGAGTTTTGTTGAAAAGTTTTGATGCCTTTTGAAATTGGAATATTGAAAGGAATGGTGCATTGAGAATCATGCTGGTAATCATAATATTGATAGTTATGACAAGAAATTGCATGATCATGATTATAACAATGATGGTTATAGTTATTTTGTTATTATCGTTATTGTTGTTATCATTGTCGCTATTATTTTTTTTTATTATTATAATGATTATTATTATTATTATTATTATTATATTATTATATCATTATTATAATATTATTATTTCAGTATTGCTATTGATATTATTATTATTGTTATTTCTATTATCATCATTATTGTCATTATTATTAGTAGTAGTAGTAGTAGTAGTAATAGTAGTTGTAGTATCATTATCATCATTTTTATTGTTATTGATATCATTATAATCATTATTACTGTATTCATCATTATAAACGTAGTGATGATGATTATTGTTATCATTATCATTATTATCATTATTATTATCAATATCATGATTATTGTTATCTTTATTATCATCATTATTATCAATATCATAATTATCATTATTGCTGCATTCATTATCATTAAAGTGATAATGATATTGATAGTGATTTTAATTGTAATAGTGATGATTATAATACTGATGTTGATAGTGATTATAATAATGATAATAATGTGGTGATTTTGATGATGATGATGATGTTGATGATGATGATGAGGAGGAGGAAGAGGAGGAGGAGGAGGGAGGAGGAGGAGGAGGAGGAGGAGAAGTGGTGGTGGAAAAGGAGGAAGAGGAAGAGGAGGAGGAGGAAGTAGGAGCAGGAGGAGGTGTAGGAGGAGGAAAGACGCGTTATCATCCCAATAACAATAACTTAATATGATGATTATGATACTGATGATGATGATAACAACAAAAATAGAACCAAAATACCTCTAACTTGATCAAAAAAAAACACGACACACAAGCAAACAGACCTCAGAATAATCCATCATCCCGTCTTCATCAAAACCTAAAGACAGATGCAAGAAAATGTAAGAAATATCGCCTCTCCTTTACGAACGTTTACAGACCCCTGAGCAGCTGCAGTGAGGAAGTATAATTGGGCAATAGTGTGCGCCATGTGAGAGTTGTCTGTTTGCTGTCTCGGAAACCCTTTTAAGTCTTGGCAAGGAAATTAACTATAAAGTAAAAGAGAGAGGGAGGGGGGGGGCTGAGAGAGAGAGGAGGGGGTAGGGTAGAGAGAGAGAGGGGGTGGCTAAGAGAGAGGAGGGGGTATGGATGAGAGAGAGGGGAGAGGAGGGAGTAGGGAGGAGAGAGGAGGGGTAGGGATGAGAGAGAGAGGAGGGGTAGGGCTGAGAGAGAGAGAGAAGGGGGGGGTAGGGGTGAGAGAGAGAGGAGGGGGGTAGGGTGAGAGAGAGAGGGGGGTAGGGCTGAGAGAGAGAAGGGGGGGTGGGGATGGCTTAGAGAGAGAGGGGAGGGCTGAGAGAGAGGGGGGGGGGGAAGAGGGAGGGGGTAGGGCTGAGAGAGAGGGGGGTAGGGGTGAGAGAGAAGAGAGAGGGGGGGGGTAGGGGTGAGAGAGAGAGGAGGGGTAGGGGAGAGAGAGAGAAGGGGGTAGGGCTGAGAGAGAGAGAGGAGGGAGTAGGGAGAGAGAGAGAGGAGGGGGGTAGGGCTGAGAGAGAGAGAGAGAGAGGAGGGGGTAGGGTGAGAGAGAGAGAGGAGGGGGGAGGGATGAGAGAGAGAGAGAAGGGGGTAGAGAGAGAGAGAGGAGAGGGGTAGAGAGAGAGAGAGGAGGGGGGGAGGGGAGAGAGAGAGAGAGGAGGGGGGTAAGAGAGAGAGAGGGAGGGGTAGAGAGAGAGAGAGAGGGGGAGGGGAAAGGAGAGAGAGGAGATAGGGCTGAGAGAGATAGAGAGAGGGGGGTAGGGCTGAGAGAGAGAGAGAGAGAGAGGGGGGGGGGTAGGGTGAGAGAGAGAGGGGGTAGGGCTGAGAGAGAGAGAGAGAGAGAGAAAGAGAGGGGGGGTAAGAGAGAGAGAGAGAGAAGGGAGCAGGGAGAAGAGAGGGAGAGGTAGAGAGAGGAAGAGAGAGGGAGAGGGAGAGAGAGGAGAGAGAGAAGAGAGAGAGAAGAGGGGAGAAGACGAGAGAGAGAGAGATTTATATGGCTCCATTTTCTTTCGCTTTGGGTCATTTTGTTTGCTTTATGAATGTCCAATAAGTGAGGGAAGTTGTTAGTGTAGAATGAATGGTGTTTAGTCATCTGGTAATGTTTTCTGACTCTCCTTTTGTCTGTAACCTTGCTGCGTGTGTGTGTTTGCGTGTGTGTGTGTGTTTGTGTTGGTGTGTGTGTGTGTGTATTGCGTGTGTGTGTGTTTGTGTGTGTGTGTGTGTTGTGTTTGTGTGTGCGTGTGTGTGTATGTGTTGTGCGTGTGTATATGCATGTGTGTGGTGTTTTGCGTGTTTGTGTGTTTGCATGTGTGTTTACGTGTGTGTGTGTGTTTGCGTGTGTGTGTGTTTGTCTGTGTGAAAGAGAGCCTGCGTACATGTATGTACCTTAGACGGTATAAACATTTAGGTATATAAGTACACACACATCGGTCCTCTGTGCGTCTACCCATCTACTAATCTCTCCATCTATCTCCCCCTTTCCCCCTGGCATCTAAAGCCCCGAAGAGGAAGCGGATGGGGGAAGGGGGGAAGGGGGGAAGGGGGCGAAGGGGGGAAGGGGAGGAAGCGGGAGAAAGGGGGGGAGGGGGGGAGGGGAGGACGGGGGGCGTAGGGGGAGGGGGGGGCGAGGAGGAGGAGGGAGGCGAAGGGGACGAGGGGAAGGGGGAAGGGGTGGAGGGGGGAGGGGGGGTGCAGTAGAGGCATCCGCAGCGAGGTTTCCTGACCGTCTTGTCAGTCGGGAGAGCGTCTTCGAGGGATTGTGTTTAAGGCCGTTTATCATTGTCCTTTATTATCCTTTGTTATTTCTTTCTTTATTTGTCTTTTTTTTCTTTATCTATCTATTTCTCTTTCTTCTCTCTCTTCCTATTGTTATTTTCTTTCTTTGTCTTTTATTCTTTATTTATTTATTTCTCTTTCTTCTCTCTCTTCCCCACTTTGTTTCTTTATTTATTTTGTTTCTTTCTTTATTCATTTCTCTTTCTTCTCTCTCTTCCCTACTTTGTTATTTCTTTCTTTATTTATTTTGTTTCTTTATTTATGTATTTCTCTTTCTTCTCTCTCTTCCCCGCTTTGTTCACTTTCTTTATTTATTTATTTTGTTTCTTTATTTATGTATTTCTCTTTTTTCTCTCTATTCCTCACTTTATTGTTTCTTTATTTATTTTGTTTCTTTCTCTTTTCTTCTTTTTCTCTCTCTTCCTCACTTTATTATTTCTTTATTTATTTATTTTGTTTCTTTATCTATTTCTTTCTCTTTCTTCTCTCTCTTCCCCATTCCATTATTTTTTTATTTATTTATTTCGTTTCTTTATCTATTTTTTCTCTTTCTTCTCTCTCTTCCCCACTTTGTTTTCTTTCTTTCTTTGTGCTTATTTAGGTCTCCTCTGTCTCCTTTTTCCCCTTTTGTAATGCCTTTCACTATTTTTTTCCTGTCTCCCCTTTTCCTTTTTTCTTCTACATTCCTTTTTATTCTGTTTGCTTGTCATTTTCCTTTTGCTCACTTTTAATTTTTTTTTTCTGTTTTCTATATCGTTATCCTCCCCTGTCCTCTCCTCTCTCTCTCTCTCTCTCTCTCTCTCTCTCTCTCTCTCTCTCTCTCTCTCTCTCTCTCCTCTCTCTCTCTCTCTCTCTCTCTCTCTCTCTCTCTCTCTCTATCTATCTATCTATCTATCTATCTCTATTTATCTATCTATCTCTCTATCTCCTATCCTCTCCTCTCCTCTCCTCTCTTTACTTTTTTCCCTTTTCCCTTCCCTCTTTTCTTCTTCCGTCTCCTCTCTTCTCTCATCTCTCTCTTCTTCCGTCCCCCCTCTTCCATTTACTCTCCCCCTCTTTCCTCATTTTTCTCCACTCTCCTCCTCTCCTCACCTCACCTTTTTTTTTCTCTCAGCTATTTCTTTTCTATTATCGTCTCACTCCTCTCCTCACTTCTTTTATCTCTCCTCTCCTCTCCTCTGTCTCCTATATTCTATTTTCTCTCTCTCTTTTCTCCCCATTCCCCTTTCTCCTCTCTCCTCTCTCTCCTCTCCTCCCTCCCCTTTCTTCCTCTTTCCCCTCTCCTTCTCTCGTCTTTCTCCCCCTTTTTCCCCTTTCCCTTTTCTCCTTTCTCCCTCTTTCCCGCTCCCATTCCCTCTCTCCCCCCTCTTATCTCTCCTCTCTCTCTTTCCCCTTTCCCATTCCTTCTCCTTCTCCTTTCTTACTCTCCTCTTTCCCCTTCCTCTCTCTCCTCTCCCATTCCCTCTTTCCCTTCTCCCATTCCCTCTCACCTCTTTCTCTCTCCCCTTATCCTCACTCCTCACTTCCCTTTTCTCCCCTCTTCCTCTTTCCTTATCTCTCCCTCTTTCCCCTCTCCCATTCCCTCTCTCTTCCCTTTCTCTCCTCCCCTTATCCTCACTCCTCACTTCCCTTTCTCCCCTCCCCTTCCTCTTCTTCCCTCTCTTTCCTCTTCTTCCCTTATCCTCATCCTCACTTCCCTTCTCCCCTCTCCCCCCCCCTCTCCATCCCCCCCCTTCCCTCATCTTAATTTGAAGCGGCTCAGGTGCAGCTCGCAAGGAATAGATAACATTGTGCAGATAGAGCAATGATTAACCGACTTGTGTAACGAATACCTACCGATTCTTCCGTGGATAATTTTGGAGGAGGAGGAAGAAGAGGAGAAGAAAAAGGAAGAAGAAGAGGAGGAGACGTAGCAAGGAAGGATGGAAGGTAGGAAGGAGATGGATGAAGAAGAGGAAAAGGAAGAAGAGAGAGAAGGAGAGACGTAGGAGGATGGGAGGTAGGAAGGAGATGGATAAAGGAGGAGAGGGAGGAAGGAGAGATAAAGAGGGAGGGGAGACATAGGGAAGTTGGAAGTAGAGGAAGCAGATGGAGAGAGGGGAGAGGGAGGATAGACGTAGCACGGAAGGATAGGAGGTAGGAAGGAAGCGGAAGGAAAGGAGGGGGAGGGGGGAGGGGAAAAGAAGGGGAGAAGAGAAGTAGCAAGAAAGGAAAGAAAGAAGGAAAAAATGGGATATGGGGGAAGAGCAGAAGTGGAGAGAAAAGTAACAAGGGAAAGGTCTGAGAGGCAAGTGAAATGGAGAGAGAAGTAGGAGGAGGAGAAGACAGGAGGGAAGGGAGGAATAAGCTGGTAGAGAAGAAAAGAAGAAAAACAGCAAGAGAAGAAAGGAATGGGAGAGCGAGTGGAGAGAAGAAGGAGAGAACAACAAGAAGGAAGAAAAGAAAATGAAGAAAAGAGATTAAAAAGAAGAGGAATAAAGAAGCAGCAAAGGAAGAAGGAAGGAAGGAAGGAGAGGAGAGGAAGCGAGTGGAGACAGAGAAAAGAGGAAGATAGAAGCAGCAAGAAAGAAAGAGAGCGAAGAAAAAGTCGATACATTAGAGACTTTTTGAGAAAAGAAAGAACAAGATAGTCTTGGAAATGATCGAGAAGGAGGAGGAGAAAGCACCAAAAGATGGAAGGAATGAGAGGAAGAGAAGAAAGATCGGGAGAAAGAAGAAACAAAGAAAACAAAAAAATCATAATCCAAGAGAAGAAACAAAACAACCACAATAAAAAGAAGGAAGAGGAATGAAACAACCACAAAAAAGCAAAGAACAAGAACCACCTAAAGAAAGAGGAAAGCGCCAAGGAAGAAAGCGAAGAGAAGGAGGAAGAGGAAGAAATGAGAATTAAGCGTCGCATAAATCATGCAACGACCTCCATCCCAGATTATGCGAACGCTGTATCATGTCATGGACAGCGACAATGCGGGTAGGTTTCCTCGAACCTGATCCGGATACCGGACATGCGGCGTTGTATCATGATGTACGCTTGGATACGTACATGTGATACGTACTATATACATAAAGATACGATAACAGTGCACTGCCACGTACATATGAATATATTTACCAATGTCACGAAAGTACTGATACCGATACATATCATGTATACGCATATACGGATAATATATGCACTTATGTAACGTTTGGATACGTACATGTGGATACGTACATTATGAATATATACATAAAGATGCGATACATGTGCACTTATGTACGCTTGGATACGTACATGTGGATATGTACATATAGATATATACATAAAAATGTGTGACTTACGTATACGTACATATAAATATATTATAAGATACGATACGGATTTTATGTACGCTTGGATACGTACATGTGGATACGTACATATAGATATATACATAAAAATACGATACACGTGGATTATGTACGCTTTGGAACTTACATGTGGATACGTACATGTACATGTATACGTATAGAAATGTACATTTGGACACTTACGTGCAGGTACGTACATACATATATACATATATTCATATAGAAATGTACTTATATTCGTGTATAAACGATTGCTGGTAAGCTCAAGCATACTCACGTATATGCACATATATACATATTAGAGACACATATAAGAGAGGGAAGGAAGGAAGGAAGGAAAAAAGAAGGGAGGAAGAAGGAAGAGAAAGAGGGAGGAAAGTAGACAAACAGACACAGACAAAGACAGTCAGACAGAGTAGAGAGAGTGAGTGAACGAGAAAGAGAGAGAAAGAGACAAATAAACGACAGAGAAAAACAGACACACAGACCTCTGCCTTTTAAGTTTGCCAAATCATTTGCTTTATCATTGAATAAAGACGCACATCTTGCCTACATGTTATTTTTATTAAAGAAGAAGAAAAAGAAGAAGAAAATGTAATTTACTTTAACTATTTTTCGGAATATTAATGTAATTATCTCGGTAATTAATGATGCGACGGACATTCTTCAGGATATTTTCTAATTAAGTGAAGAGAGAATGTGAATATAAGAGAGAGAAAAAAATAGAGAAAAAGAGAGAGAGAAAGAGAGAGATTTAAACAAAACATCATAAATATTTTCATTTTGGCAGTTTTTTATTTTTTTCTCTCTTTCCAGCATATAGCATTCGGAATTCCTGTCTTAATCCGGACCACACTTTACTTGATAGATTTTATTTTCATTTATCCTTTCCATTATCATCACAATAAAAAAAAAACAAACAGATTTAAAAACTATAGTGAAAAAATATCCACTCTTCTTCCTCACCCCACCTGTCAGTCATCTCCCCCCCCATCCTCCTCTTTACCATCCCCAGCACCCTCCCCCCCACCCATCCCCTATCTTCCGACCCCCCCCTCAACCCCCACCCACAAGCACCTCCTATCGCCCCCTTAAAGGAGGCCCTTTACCCCATTTCCAATCCTCTCTCTCTCCCCACCCATATCCCCAACATCCCCACTCACTCTATCCTCCCCAGTCCATATCACCCTATCTCTCTCACCCCACCCTCTTCCATCCCTCCCTACCCCCACCCCCCCTCCTCCCTACCCCAACCCCCTCACCCCATCAACCCATCCCTCCTCCCCCACCCTATCTTCTCCCCATCCCAACCCTCCTCCTCCACCCTATCTCCCCTTTCCCCCACCCCCTCTCTCCTCCCTCCTCCCCTATCCCTCCTCTTCCCCTCCTCTCTCCCCCATCCCTTCCCTCCCCTCCCCACTCTTGCCTCCCTCCCCCCATCCCTCCCCCCTCCTCTCCCCATCCCTCCTATCCCCTCCTCCCTCTTCCCTCCACCTTCCCACTACCTCCCTCCCTCCCCCTCATCACGCCGGCGACGAGTTCCCTCTCCAAGTGGGATTGATTAGGATGGAATCGGCCTTGGAGTGGGACTGTCGGGAGTGGAGTGGCTCTGGGGCAGCTCACGGGGGCTCGAGGGCTGTTTAAGGAGGAGGGGCTTCAGGAGGCTTATCTGGGAAGGAGGCTTTCTGCTGGCGGAGGTGACGGAGGCGCTGCCGGCGGGGTCGGGCGTGGGGCGTGAAGGAGGGAAGGGAAAGGGAAGGTAGGCGTGGGGCGTGGGGCAGAGGGAGGGGAGGGAGGTTGTTGAGGGTTTGGGTGCGTCGTCTCTGGGAGTGTGTGTGTGTGTCTTGTGTGTGTGTTTTTCTTTTTTCTATTTTTCTCTCTTCTTTACTTTTCCTTCATGTTTTTTTTCTATCTCTTTCTCGCTCTTCCTTCTTTCTTCTTTCTCCTCCTCTTCCCCTCCTCCTCTTTTCTTCTCCTTCCTTCTCCTTCATTTATTTATATTTCTCTTTTCTTCCTCCCTTTCTCTTTTTCTCCTCCTTGTCCTACTCTTGTTCTCCCTTCTCCTTTTTCGCCTCTTCTTCTCTTCCTTCTCCTTCTTCCTTTTCTCTCAATCTCATTTCCTTCATCTCTCCCCCTCCTTCTTGTTCGTTCTCTTCTTGTTCTTCCTTCCTTCTTCTTCCTCTTCTTCTTCCTCTTCTTCCTCTTTTCTCTCTTCTTCTTTCTTCTTCTTCTTCTTCTCTTCCTCTTCCTCTCTTCTTCTTCTTCTTCCTCTTCTTTCTTCTTTCCCTCTTCTTCTCTTGCTCTCTTATCGAGATGTTCGTAATAAAGAAAGTGTCAAAATCTTCGTTTTACAAAATGGAATTCCACCCTCATGTACTCGTGTAATTGATTTGTGACAATAAACTCCCTCGATTTAGGGTTTTTGGGGGGTTGAGTTTTTTAGGTGGAGTTTTTTTTCAAATGTTTTTTTCAGGTGATTTTTTTTTTAGGTGGATTTTTTTTCAGATGTTTTTTCAGGTGGATTTTTTTAGGTTTTTGGTATTTTTTTTTTTTGTTTCCCCCCCCCAAGGATTTGTTTTTTTTTTCAGGTGATTTTTTAGTGGAGTTTTTTCAGATTTCTTTTCATGCATTTTTAAGTGATTTTTTCAGTGCTGGCAGTTTTTTCAGGGTTTTTTTTTTAATGGAGATTTTTAGTGAAGTTTTTTCAGATAGAGTTTTTTCTCTAAGTGGATTTTATTTCAGAGGACATTTAGTGATTTTTTCTTTCAGTTGGAGTTTTTTTTTAGGTGAGTCTTTTTTTAGGTGCGAGTTTTTTCAGGTGACTTATTTAAGATGATTTTTTTCGTGGCAGTTTTTTTTAGTGGATTTTTTCAGGTGGAGTTTTTTCAGGTGTTTTTTTTGGGGGTGGATTTTTTTAAGTGGATTTTTTCAGGTGATTTTTTGGGGGGTGGATTTTTTAAGTGGATTTTTTTTCAGGTGGAGTTTTTTTCAGGTGGAGTTTTTTTCAGGTGGAGTTTTTTTTTAGGTGGATTTTTTTTCAGCGTGAGTTTTTTTTTAGTGGATTTTTTCAGGTGGAGTTTTTTTTCAGGTGTAGTTTTTTTTGGGTGGATTTTTTTAAGTGATTTTCAGTGGATTTTTTTTGGGGGGTGATTTTAAGTGGATTTTTTCAGGTGGAGTTTTTTCAGTGATTTTTTCAGGGGAGTTTTTTTCAGATGGAGTTTTTTTCTAAGTGGAGTTTTTTTCAGGTGGACTTATTTTAAGTGTTTTTTTTTCAGGTGGAGTTTTTTTTAGGTGGAGTTTTTTTCAGGTGGCGTTTTTTTTAGGTAGAGTTTTTCAGTGGACTTATTTTGAGGGATTTTTTTTCAGGTGAGTTTTTTTTAGGTGAGTTTTTTTTTAGTGGAATTATTTATGTGGATTTTTTTTCAGGTGGAGTTTTTTTTTAGTGGAGTTTTTTCAGGTGGAGTTTTTTTTTCAGGTGTAGTTTTTTTTGGGGGTTGGATTTTTTTAAGTGGATTTTTTCAGGTGGATTTTTGGTGGGTGGATTTTTTAGTGATTTTTAGGTGAGTTTTTTCAGTGGAGTTTTTTTCAGGTGAGTTTTTCAAGTCGGAGTGTTTTTTTCTAAGTTGGAGTTTTTTCAGTGGACTTATTTTAATGGTTTTTTTCAGGTGGAGTTTTTTTAGGTGGAGTTTTTTCGTGCTTTTTTTAGGTAGAGTTTTTCAGGTGGACTTATTATTGAGTGGATTTTTTTTCAAGGTGGAGTTTTTTTTTGGTGATTTTTTTTTTAGTGGAATTATTTTATGTGGATTTTTTTCAGGTGGAGTTTTTTTTTAGTGGAGTTTTTTCAGGTGGAGTTTTTTTTTCAGGTGTAGTTTTTTTTGGGGGTGGATTTTTTTAAGTGATTTTTTCAGGTGGATTTTTTTGGGGGTGGATTTTTAGTGGATTTTTTCAGGTGATTTTTCAGTGAGTTTTTTTCAGTGGAGTTTTTTTCAATGGAGTTTTTTTTTCTAAGTGGAGTTTTTTCAGTGGACTTATTTTTAAGTGGTCTTTTTTTTTCAGGTGGGAGTTTTTTTTTAGTGGAGTTTTTTCAGTGGCTTTTTTTTTAGTAGAGTTTTTCAGGTGGACTTATTGAGTGATTTTTTTCAGGTGGATTTTTTTAGTGGATTTCTTTTTAGGGATTTTTTAAGTGGATTTTTTCAGGTGGAGTTTTTTTTTAGTGGAGTTTTTTCAGTGGATTTTTTTTCAGTTAGTTTTTTTGGGTGGATTTTTTAAATGATTTTCAGTGATGGGGGTATTTTTTAAGTGGATTTTTCAGTGAGTTTTTCAGTGGAGTTTTTTTCAGGATTTTTCAGATGAGTTTTTTTTCTAAGTGAGTTTTTTTTCAGGGACTTATTTTAAGTGGTTTTTTTTCAGTGGATTTTTTTTAGGTGGAGTTTTTTTTAGGTGATTATTTTATGGATTTTTTTCAGGTGGAGTTTTTTTAGTGGAGTTTTTTTCAGTGGACTTATTTAAGTGTTTTTTTTTTCGGTGGAGTTTTTTCAGGTGGAAGTTTTTTTTAGTGGAAGTTTTTCAGTGGAGTTTTTTTTTATTTTTTTTGGGTGTATTTTTCGTTGATTTTTTTCAGGTGGAGTTTTTTCAGGTGGAGTTTTTTTTTCAGGTGTAGTTTTTTTTGGGGTGGTATTTTTCGTGATTTTTTCAGGTGGAGTTTTTTTTTTAGTGGAGTTTTTTCAGGTGAGTTTTTTTTTCAGGTGGTAGTTTTTTGGGGTGATTTT
>NW_020870990.1:67500-72500 GCF_003789085.1 Penaeus vannamei | reverse complement strand
AGAAGGGGTGGTGAGAGAGAAGAGGAAAGGGAGAGATAAGGAAAAACAAGAAAAAAAGAGAGATAGGAGAGACAAAAAAAAGGGGAGATGGAGAAGAGAAAAGAAGGGGAGATAGGGGAGGAAACGAAAAGGAGAGATGGGGAGAAGAGAAAAAAAAGAGATGGGAAGGAGACGAAACGGGGAAATGGGGCAGAAGAAGGAAAGGGGAGATGGGAGAGCGGAAAGAGGATAAGGATAGAGGACTATATAAAAAAGAGAAAGAGAGGAGAGAAGAGACAACGAAAAGAGGAAATGGGGAGAGCAAAGGATAAAGACAAGAAGAAAGAGGGAAGGAAAAAAAATGGAAAAATGAGAGAGAGAGAAGAAGAAAGTGGGAAGAAAAAAAGATGGAAGAATGAGAGAAAAAAATAGCAAGGAGACAGACCTTACGAACATAAGAAAAAGACGAAGAGGAAAAGAGAAAGAAAAAGCAAAACAAGGAAAAAGACGAAGAGAAAAAGAGAAAAAAAAAACAATGAAAAGAGTCAAGAAAAAGGGAAAGATAAAATGGCGATAAAGAGAGAAAAGAGAAGAGAAAGAAATATCGAAAAACCAACAAGAACTACGGTGGAATATCAACCCCTTTAATCAACTTAATGAGATGTCTATAAGTTGATGGGGATAATATGAGTTTCCAGATGTCAATCTACTTAATATCGTTGATGTTACTATGTAGTCATTGTTAAGATTGCTGTATTTATTATCATTATTATATCCGTCAGGATTATGTCTTCGGTCGTGTTAGTTAGTTTGTTGGTTAGCTTGTTGGTTAGTTGGTTTGTTAGTTTGTTGGTTTGTTGGTTAGCTGGATAACTCAAAAAGCTAAGCATAGATTTTTCTTTTTTTTTTTTTTTTTTTCTTTTTTTTTTTTACCAGAGGTGTGTTTTAGCCTAACTTAGATTCCGATGAATTTTGATCATGTTTACTTAAGAAATAGGTGATTTAAGGTAATTCTTTGTATGAATATTTTTTTTTTATTTATTGCATTATTGTTTGGCGGAGGTATCTCTGAGTTCTAGTTATAATTGTCTCTACTATCATCCTTTTTATTATTTTTATTATTGTTATCATTATTTTTCATTGTTGTCCTCGTTTTTACTACTATTAGTATTGTCATTATTGTCATTATCATTATCATCATTATTACCCTCCCACCAAGGAGGTTATGTTTTGGTAGCGTTTATTAGTTTGTTTGTTCTTTGGTTAACGCAATTATAGATAGATTTTTATGATGAGGTGTCTTAGCCTAGTGCCATTAAAGTTTGATAGCAATCCGGATCATGATCCGAACAAAGGAATTTTTTAAAGGATTAAATGATGATGAGGATGATAACAACAACAATAACATTTACCCCTACTACCTTGGCAATAAGGGTTATTATTGTTATTATTATTATTATTATTATTATTATTATTATTATTATCATTATTATTTTTTTTTAATTATTATCATTATCCGCCCTGGCGGAGGTTTATCTGAGTGCTTTTTGTTATCATTATAATTACTATTATCATTACTGTGATTATTATTATTATTATCATGATTTTCATCGTCATTATTGTTATTATCATCACTATTACTACCATTATTATCATCATTGGTCTCATTATTAGTATTACTGTTATCATTGTTTTTGTTTCATTATCTGCATTATCATTATCATAATGATAATAATAACAATGATAATTATGTTATTGTTATTGTTATATTATCTTCATCATCATTCATCATCATCATCATCATCATCATCATCATCATCATCATCATCATCATCATCATCATCATCATCATCATCATCATCATGGTTATGGATGTTGTTATTATTATTTTCATTGTTATTATCATCATCATTATCATTGTTCTATTTATTTTCATTATAATTGTTCTTGTTATCATCATGATTATCATTATCATTATCATTATCACATAGACCTTTATCATTGCTAATTCTCCATTCTTCTTCCACGATTTCTCAATCGATTACCATCAATGACATTACTCCCCATACACAATTACGATCATTAACGTATCAAAGACAGATGACAACGTACGTGAGAAGGAATGAGAGACTCACAGAGACACAAAGAAACTATGACCTACTTTAGTGGAATCGCATGCGACCTCCTTTCTGGGTGGGGGAGGGGGGGGAGAGGGGAGATGGAGGGAGAGGGGAAGAGGGGTGAGAGGGAGGGTACAGGATAGGGGAGGGGGTGGAAGTGAGTAAGAAGACGTAAAGGCGGAAAGAGAGGAGTGAGTGGGGTAGAGAGAGAGATAGAGTGAGAGTGAGAGTGAGAGTGAGAGAGAGAGAGAGAGAGAGAGAGAGAGAGAGAGAGAGAGAGAGAGAGAGAGAGAGAGAGAGAGAGAGAGAGAGAGAGGAGAGAGAGGAGAGAGAGAGAGAGAGAGAGGAGAGAGAGAGAGAGAGAGAGAGGAGAGAGAGAGAGAGAGAGAAGGGGAGAAAATAGAAAGATAAGGGAGAAAGAAGAAAAGGGGGTGGGAGAGAAGGGAGAAAGAAAGAGGAGACGGACAGAGTATCGGGAGAATTAAAGATAAAGGGAGAGACAGGCAGAGCGAGAAGTAAGAAGATAGATAGATAGAGAGAGATAGGTAGATACAGAGAAAAAGACAGATAGAGCGAGAAGGAAAGAGATAGACAGAGAGAGAAGGGGGAGGCAAATAGAGTGAGAAGAAAAGAGAGGGAGAGACAGGCAGAGCAAGAAGTAAGGAGATAGAGAGAGAGAGAGAGAGAGACAAAGAAAGAGCGAGAAGGAAAGAGATTAACAGAGAGAGAGGGGGGAGGCAAATAGAGTGAGAAGAAAAGAGAGGGAGAGACAGAGACGGAAACAGATAGAGCGAGAAGGAAAGGTGTAGATAGAGAGAGACAGAGACAAAGACAAAGACAAAGACATACAGCCATAAAGCGAAAAGTGGAGAGAAAAAGAGACGGAGGGAGAGAGAGCCGACAGAAAAAAAAAAGAAACAGAATAGGGGAAGGAAGGAAGGAGGGAATAAAGAAGAGAAAAAATGAATGATAGTGGCAGGAGAGGGATCGCGTTGCAGAAAGAGCAGAGGCAGACTGAATAAGAGTCCGGATACACGTCATAATGCAAGTTGATCAAGGTGCAATATATCAAATTTTCTCCCGTGTTATTCACCCTGAGAATAGGGTAGATTGCCACATGCTGAGCTGCAATATCAAACAGACTCCGAAAGCAAATCAACAGCTGCGTAAATAGATAAAAAATAAAACGATTAAAAGATTTTGTTAAAAATATGATGATTCTTTTTTCCTGTATGCTAATTAGTACGGCTTCTAACGGGCATATTGTATGAGATCAAGTTTCTCTTTGTTTGCACTTCACTTAAGCTTCCGTTGTCGAATTCAAAAAAAGGAAAATGTAAAAAAAAGGGGAAAAAATCTACTTTATTACTGAGGGGAAAAGAGAGAGAGAAAAGAGATATCTGTTTTTGCTGAGAGTATATATAGATATATTTTTTCCCCCTTGGCATCGTCTCTCACATAGCTGATCTTCAATAGGCTGTCGCTTATGTTGCATCGTCACCTCCCATTGCAGTTGACGACGCGAAGGAAATGATGACAAAGAAAAGGAGGTTTATAATAGAATAAATTCATTTTCGTTCGTTGGACCATGGAGTTCGGGATTTGAAAGCCTCACAGACATGATAAGTAGACATATTTCTCATTACCTTAAGCACCACATGACAGTTTCGGCGTTGCCACGTCCGCCCTACAATACCTCGATGTACTCGGAAAGAGGACGAAATCCTTGGCTTGAAAACCGTCTACTCCGTCGGCAGCCCAAGGAGAGGCGCTGGGTACCAAAATTTACCGAAAAAAAAAACACTAGAAGGTGTTGCTTTGTGTCTAGAGAGCGAAATGGCAGAGCGGAGGTCACGTGCGAGAATGCCGCCGCGGAGATGTGGCACCACCGCAGCGAGTAAGGACGGCCGGGGGGGGAGGTGAGGGGAGGGAGGGAGAGAGAGAGAGGAGCGGCGAAGGCGGGTGGGGAGGGGGGGTGGAGGAGAGAGAGAGAGGGAGCGCGAAGGCGGGAGAGAGAGAGGGAGCGCGAAGGCGGGGTGGGGAGAGGGAGGGGGGTGAGGGGAAGGAGGGAGAGAGAGAGAGAGAGAGAGGGAGCGGCGAAGGCGGGTGGGGACGGGAGCGGGGGGAGGAGGAGGAGGAGGGGAGGGAGGTGCAGCACTGCCGATTTCCCGCGCTTTACATGATACAATTTTTTCCGTGTTTCCTCCTCTTATGTCGCCGATTTCCGCGTCCTTTTTCTCGCAGATGCAATTCCGCTCTGATTTGCTAAGAGAGGAAGGCACTATTGCAGCTCCCGACGCAGGAGAGGGAGCGCTTGCTTTGTATCGGCGGCGGCGAAGGTTGCGAAACAAGCTCAGCGGCCGAGCTCCGGGTCTGGAAATGGCGGGATATACTTAAACAAACGCCTGGCTGTGTTGCCAATGATAAATCAACGCGGGACACGCATTTCTTTCTTCCAACATGGCAGAAAACCCCCGAGAATAAATGAACTCGATTTGAAAAGATATAAAAAAAGATACGTTTATTAAACAAGATACAGATACATATACAACGACACACCATTCAATACACACATGTATTTCACAAATAGAATTCACAGTTGGTTTATTTTTACAGGAAGCAAATCCCGGACCTTGTCCAACCTCAACTACAAAAAAAAAGAGAGAAAAAAAAAGCCACTTCCCTTAAAAAAGCTCGAGTGAGGTGGCTCTCTTGCCCATAATTCTGCGTTGGAAGGTTACCTTAATCCCGGCTTACCCTTGCCTTGCCATGTGCGTGTAGTTGTTGTACATGCGGGGGGGGGGGGCGCAGGAAAGGCCGAGGGGGAGGGGTTGGAGGAGAGGGGCGAGGTTGAGGAGGAGGTGGGAAGAGAGGCTGAGGGGTGGGACGCGTTGGAGAGGA
>NW_020870990.1:47500-50000 GCF_003789085.1 Penaeus vannamei | reverse complement strand
AGGGAAGAGGGGGGAGGGAGAGGAGGTAGGTGGGTGGGTGGGTTTTTGGAAAGGAGAGGGAGAGAGAGAGAGAGAGAGAGAGAGAGAGAGAGAGAGAGAGAGAGAGAGAGAGAGAGAGAGAGAGAGAGAGAGAGAAGAGAAGAGAGAGAGAGACGAAACAGACAGAGAGGAAAGTAATTTTAAAAAAATGAAATGAAAGAAAGAGAGAACAGAAGACAGATGGATCGATAAACAGATAGAGAGTGAGGGACGGAGAAAGAGTAGTACAGTGAAGAGAGAGAGAGAGAGAGAGAGAAGAGAGAGAGAGAGAGAGAGAGAGAGAGAGAGAGAGAGAGAGAGAAGATGAGAAGACAGCAAAATAGACCCGAGGGGAAGAGAAAGCGCAGGGGAGAAAAAGCAAAGAAAGAATAGGGAAGAAAGGGGAAGACCGAGACCCCCAGGAACCCGATGGAACCGACGGCCGACGATCGCTTTCGGGTATCGTAACGAAAGCCCCCGCCTGTTTATGCGCCCAATATTCTCCCGACAGCGCCCGAACCCGACGACGCCTCCTGTCGGGCGTGCGTGTCGGCGGAAACACCCTTCTACGGTGGGTGGGGTGGGGGGGTGGGGAGGGGTGAGAAAAGAAACCGCCGACGCAAAGGTTTGGTAAATTAAGAATTCTCTGAGTTCAGTCAAGTGAGACGAGGTTGGAGGTCGGCTCACTCTACCCTTTCTCTCTCTCTCTCTCTCTCTCTCATCTCTCTCCCCCTCTCTCTCTCCTCCCTCTCCTCTCGTCTCTCTCTCTCTCTCTCTCTCTCTCCTCTCTCTCTCTCTCTCTCTCCTCCTCTCCTCTCTCTCTCTCTCTCTCTCTCTNGAGAGAGCAGAGAGAGAGAGAGAGAGAGAGAGAGAGAGAGAAGGAAGAGAGAACGGAGAGAGAGAGGAGAGAGAGAGAGAGAGAGAGAGAAAATAGAGGAGAGAGAAAGAGACAGAAACTAATAGACAGATAGACAAACCAAACAGAAAGTCAACCAGCCAGGCAGTTAGACAGACAGGACAGACAGACAGACAGACACACAGACAGACAGACAAACAGACAAACAGACAAACAGACAAACAGACAAACAGACAGACAGACGAAAAGAGAATGAGGAAAACATGAAACAAAAAGCAAGAACTGGCCTCGTCGATTCAGGCAAAGCAGCCATGGACGTCGAATCTTATTTTCTCTCTTGTTCTCTCTCTTTTTTTTCTCTTCTCTCTCCCTACCTCTCTCTCTCGTCTGAATGTGCGTGTTAGCGTAACTGCCAATTTAAGGATCTAGGAAGGGAAAAAAGTGAAAGGGGAGGAGGAGGAGGAGCTAGGTGGAGGTGGAGGGGAGGTGGAGGAGAAGGTGGAGGTGGAGGTGGGGTGGAGGAGAAGGTGGAGGTTTAGGTGGGAGAGGTGGAGGTGAGAGGAGAAGGTGGAGGTGGAGGTGGAGGAGAAGGTGGAGGTGGAGGTGGAGGAGAAGGTGGAGGTGGAGGTGGAGGTGGAGGTGGAGGTGGAGGAAGGTGAGAGGTGGAGGTGGAGGTGGAGGGGAGGTGGAGGTGGAGGAGGTGGAGTGGAGGTGGAGGTGGTGGAGGTGGAGGAGAAGGTGGAGGTGGAGTGGAGGTGGAGGGTGGGGGAAGGAGGAGGAAGTGGAGGTGGAGGTGAAGGTGGAGGAAGGTGAAGGTGGAGGTAGTAGGAGGAGGTGGCGGTGGAGGGTGGAGGAGGTGGAAGTGGAGGTGGTAGTAGAGGAGGTAGAAGTGGAGGTGGAGTAGAGGTAGAGGAGTAGGAGGAGGTGGAAGTGGAGGGAGTATAGAGGAGGTGGAGGTGGAGGACTAGGAGGGAGGAAGTGGGGTGGAGGAAAGGTGATGGAGGAATAGGAGGAGGTGGCATTGGAGGTGGAGGTGGAAGAGGGGGAGGGGAGGGGGAGGTGGAGATAGAGGTGGGGTTAGAGATAGAAGTGGTGGTGGAGGAGGAGGAATAAGAAGAGTAATAAGAGTAGGAGGGAGAGAAGGAAGAAGAAGAGAAAGGTAAAGATAAGGGAGAGGGGAAGGAGGAGGGACGATAATGATGAAGGAGGGACATAGGCAAAAGGAGGCAGGAGAATAAGGAAGAAGAAGAAGACTAGGATGACTGACTAGAGAAAGAAGGAGAGGAAGAAGACGGAGAGGAAGAGGCGGAGGTCTCGATTTCTAAGAATATTGCTCATTACTTAATTCAGAACCACACATGGGAAAAGTCCCTATTAATGAATTTCTTGGCAAACCTCTCTCCTCTCCCTCCCTACGCCCCCCCCCCCCGTTCACTCCCCCTCTCTCTCTCCCTGTCTATCTGTCTGTCTCTGCCTCTCTCTCTCTCTCTCTCTATTCCCTTCCCAATCTCTCCCTGTTTCTCTCCTCTGCTTTGTGATAACAGGTTGAAGGCATAAGAAAAAGAATCCCCCCCCCCTTCTGCTTCTCTCTTCCTCACCACTTCCTCCCTCTCTCTCTTCTCTTTC
>NW_020870990.1:0-7500 GCF_003789085.1 Penaeus vannamei | reverse complement strand
GCGCGCGCGTGCGGGCGCGTTAGCACATAAGATTTTTCCCTACCATTAGCTCATCAACCTGTTTCGCAATTTCTTGCTCTCCACATACATAGTCAAATCACTGTCGATGTTAGCTTTTACTTCCTTTTTTACTAGAAAACCAAATATGCATGTAGGAAAACTGAAAGGAGACTGTCGAAATGAATAGATGAATATAGGCTGAAAAGATAAGAGAAAATATATGAAACAATCCAACTCGCCTGTTAAGCTACTGCATGCATTCGTCTGCCGATGCGTCGCCATGCATTCACAGTGCCAAAAGAAGTCCATATTCTCCCATGTTATTTCTCGCCGCATCGTGGTACTGTCAATTTCTACGAATGAACGAGTATTTGTACTGGAACAACGGCCGGTTTAGAGGGGGGGGGGAGACGACAAGTGGATTATGCAAGTAAATCTGTGATTTAAACGTCGCCAGAATACGGGGAAAAGGATTTTTTTTTTTTTTTTAAGAAAACTTCATCCATATTGCAGCTAGATCAGTTTCCTCTAGTTAATCTCAGTCTGATCTCGCGAGTACGTAAGCCGATGACACACTGTTATCCTTTCACGTTGTCAGTTTTGTACCTTTTCTTTCTGGGTTGTGAGTTCGAACCGGAAACTCTCACAACACCCGAAGTGTATTATTGGCGGATAACCAGCATGGAACACATGGAAAATAAGATAAAAATAATAGGTAATCCATTAAGGTAGTGAGGAACCGAGAACAATTCTACCACAGCTACACCAGCCCAACTATCCCATCCGTCGCAATCTGGCAATTATTTCACAATCGCCTTTTTTTTCCCTTTTTATATGTGATGTAATGCTGACGAAACCGCCTTTGCTTTCAACGGCCATGGGGTCCAGAACGGCTTTGGGACTACTTGGAGCTTTATTGGGTTTGGACACAATTTTAAAGTTATAATATACCAAGCTCGATAAGGCACAAAGAGAGGAATACGTCCTTGGTTATAGCATCATACATTTTTTTCCCACCGGCATCAGCATTATCCGCATTATATAAACCGTCTCTTTCATTAATGTTATCATATTTCGGTCCATGGCATTAGTTATGCTGTATATACGTTGTAAGTAATATAGCCAACTAGAACTTTTTTTTTTGCAAACAACCATATTGTTTATTTTATTAAGTCAAATCTTGGAAAATAAATAAATGAATAAATAAAACACACACACACACACACACACACACACACACACACACCACACACACACACACATAATATTCCAGTGTATTTTCCAAAGTTAGGTATCAATCTTGCTCTCTCCACTAAATCGGCCGGCTGAGTATGAGGCGAACTCTTTATCCTTCTTTACCATATTATTCCCGAACCATAATAGTACAAAATAATAAATCATTTTGTGACAAATATAAAATGTGTATATCAAATAATGTACCTATGATACATACTAACATTTGCGAAAACGTGCTATGAAAGTGGAAAATTGTTTCTGGCAAAATACATCCGTGATAACAATCCAACAGTGGAATCGAGAAAGCACAGTCATATTGTAACTACGCAAACTCACGAACGACACACACACACACACACACACACACACACACACACACACACACACACACACACACACACACACACACACACACACACACACACACACACACACAGGAGCTGATAATAATAAACTGAGAAACAACAGGACAGTATCACATCATTATTGATAGTAAATTACCAATATATCATTTTCATGTCATGGAATTTGCATTCATCCAAGACGAAGAAAAAATGTAACAAAATGAAATTACAGTTTTGCGGTAGTTATCGAATCGATTGAAGGTCAAGTTTGAAGGTCAAATAAGGTCGACTCCCGAATATGATGGTAGGCTGTTTCTGCGTGTGATCAGGAAAGTCAGGTCCTTCAGGAAATACGGAAAATAGCCACATAAATTAAACTCATGATGATATTACGAATAGAAAATCAAAACTCTAGACTATATTACGAATAAGAAAAATCAACACAACGTTACGAATAAAGAAAAAAACTCAAAACGATATTACAAATGAAAAAAAAAAAAGACAAACATTACGAATAAAAAGCAAAAAAGACGATATTACGAGTAAAAAGTCAAAATTCAAGACAACATTACGAATAAGAAATCAAACTCAGGACGATATTACGAATGATCATGACGATGGCAATCCTTGTTTTATATTTGCACTAAACATACGAGGACCTAGAGGTAGGAGTGGGTAGGGTGAGAGGTAGATGGAGATATTTTTGAAATTAAAGTGAAAGAAGTTCAGAGAGAGAGAGAGAGATTAAAGAAAATGAAAGACCGTACAGGGCCCTATAACGAAGTCCAATGATGATGAATACATATTACAATTTCGACTCAACGCGCTAATATCCAATTTTTCTTTTTATCTTGAAAGCATGGACGATGGCGGTCCGTCCACGGCCTAAAAGACCTGCCGGCTTCCCATTCAATTGACGGAGGTGGAGGAGGAGGGGTGGTGTGTGAGGGGGGGGGAGTTGGGCGAAGCAGGTGAGAGTGGACTTGTTCTTGCCCCCCCCTTTTTTCTGAACAGGCTTTGCAGGGGAGTTGGAGTGACAAGAATAAGTTATTGCACTTTGAGTTGTTCCTTGGGATGTGTTCGATAAAAAAATAAGTGTTTAAAGATGCCTGAGGTGCATAATACAGTTTCATATATCAAACTGCCGACGAGTTTCCGAGATAACAAGGTAGTTGAAGTGGAAAATGGCTCGCAGTTGGGCTTTGAGTTGAGTAGTTCAGAATTGTGGTTCCCAAACTTTAATTAAGTATGTACTTTCGAAGCCTTGCATCACCACTACCAATAAATTTTTGCTATGTTCATCCCTCAATGCTTTCAGAAGCACCTATTGATTAATGCACATCAGTGAAATTATTAGCAATATTGGATCTTTTTCAAAATTATAAGATCCCTAAATAAAATTTTAAAAATCGTGAAATAAAAAAAGAAGAAATCCTGCCCTGGTTTAGGAGTCTCTAGTTTAGAGGAATATTCTTGGCGTACTTTTACTTGTATTTTTTAAGGGCTGATGTATAACAATTATTTTTTATCACCAACCTGTTTCATTATTTTTGGCGTAAATACTTAAGGCAGACCGGAAAACGAGTAAAATAGAAAATAGCTAAAAATAAATACTAAACTACTCGTTACTGCCATGGACCTCTCATTGGATCAACAATTAAATGGCAATTAAAATTACTGATATTGTGTGTAACGTTTTCAGCAGTAAAATGGCATTTCCAGCTCTATAGTTCTCATTTTGCTCCAGTTCTTCATATAACTTTGCTGTATAAATCTATTTATATCCATAAAATAGGTAATGTGTAAAAAAGACAGCCACACTGTCATGGCATTAATCACTGGCTCCCTAACAAGGTAGTGCTAGAGGGTAGTTACGTATATGTTCGCCTGGGGCCATCTACATTGTTGACGTCGTGGGGGTAGGTGCTGGTGGAAGGCAGAGCGTTGTCGGCAGTCGAGCGGAAAGGATAGCCAGAGACTTCTGTTTTTGTGTGTTAAACTATGATTTTTGCCCCTTTATTGATTTCTTTAAGGTATTTCTAGTGTGATGAGAAGTGAAATGGGAACTCCTATTCGAAGACGATGTGAGAATTATGAAGTCTTCAGATATAAAGTTGTAGCACTGGCAAACTGACTAGTTTTGTTAACTGTGACTTTTAGATGTTTGAACATTTTTACTCCTGATATTTGTTTAGTAAAAGACTAGAAACAATACTGTTTTTATTACCTCCTTTTTTGAAGTCTTTTCTTGTAGATAATGTATAATGGTAAAAGAAAGTGCGTTATCGGTGGTTCTGGCGGCCCTCGCACACAAGCTTTAAAGATTGTCTAGATGTCCATTATTGTGCTTTCAACCGTTATCTTGGCATTTTAGGGACACAGGATATGGACCGTGAAGCATAAAGTCCTAGCACCTTCTAGGAAGGAAGAGTAATATGGGGACCAATTCAAAGTTTAAAGGTAGCCAAATCCGGCCATTTTAAGTTTCTAATGAGGCCTTCTGATTATACACCTCTTGGTTGACTAGTAAGAAAAATAAGTAGATAATCTTTTGAATAAAGCTCCTAAGCAATCTATTAATTACATGGCATTACTTTAAGCCCTAAGGCCGGCGAACAATACTTCCAGGGCGTTGATAAATAAACCATTTACATGAGTTAAACATTGTCTTTGTCAAACCCTAGTCCACATAAACGTTAACGGATATATTTATCCAATCTATACAATTCTAGTGACTTAATACCGTATTTGTACCTAGATTCAGAAGGAATCTTCCACAAACCACTTCACATGCATTTCCAATACACTGCTTTTAGACATCGACCGGTGCGAAGAAAGTGTGGGGAACATATCAATTAACAAATTTCCTAAAACATGTAGCCAAGATACCAAAGAGTATCGCAATACTTTAAAAGATTTTGCTCACATTTTAAATACAGCACGAAGACTTTGGCAACCCCCCCCAAAAAAAAAAAAAAAAAAATGGAAATTTGTTCTGAGCAGGTAATACCAAGAGGGCAATGGCCACTGTACTTCATGAAAACAAGCGCAGGGGAAATCACATACGGGCATTGATTTTGGAGGGGTTTTGTACCCATCTCGTCAACCCAAGCGTGCCTGTGAGCAAAAAGTAAAAGGGTGGATTGCCTTTGTCAGTCCTGGACAGCCTTAGTACTACTCTTCCATTTTTACCCTTTTCATAACCACACTAACGGCTTTCTATAACCATTGGCATCTGAGTCCTATTTTTTCCACAATTGTCATAATGATGTATGCTCTTTCGTTCCCGGGGCTCTATTTTTTTTTCTATACGCCCCTAATGGTAAAATATCCGTTAGCTTTGTCTTTTTCCAAAGAAAGTGGCTCCATCCATCTTCCGTTCCCCGCATGAAATCCAGACAACCCCCTTCACTCTCCTCTCCCCTCTCCTCTTTTTCTCTCTCGCCCCTCCCCCTCTCTGGTCTCTCTAGCTCTGGCTTCCTCTCCTGTCTCTCCCCCTCCCTCCCTCTCCATCACTCTCCCCCTCTTTCCCTGAATCGAAAATACAAAAAAAGCATAATTAGAGTAAGCTGTTAGCGTTTGGTATAACCAAACGCTAACAGCTTACTCTAGATCTGCCATACACTACACCCTACACACTCCATTTCTCCCTTTCCAACACCCACGTCAGCGAGAGAGAGAGAAATCTTACCCTCCATCCAGCATCCGATATAACGCCCTCGCCCTCGCCTCCTCGCCAGACCTCCCCTCCGGATACGACTCTGGGAAAGCTCTCGCGTCAGTTCTACACCGCGGGCGATCCAGCCAACATACAGAAGGCCGTGGAGGAGCTTAAAGATGGGAAGCACGTGTTAGCAGCTCCACGGTCAGCGCTTATCCACATCCTGCACAGAAGTTTCTCAGAGGTTCGATTATCGAAGATTTTTTTTTTTTTTTTTTTTTTTTTTTTTGGGGGGGGGGGGGTTTTTTTTGGTTTCTTGAGGTTAGGCTTTCGAAGCCTAGTTTTTTTTTTTTTCTTTGAAGGGGGGGGGTTGTTTTTTTTTATCTTAGTTCCTGTTGCTTTATATATTTTTTTAACTCCATATATCTTAAATCATTTCTAAATCAAATATCTAAAAAATCTAATAAATATTCCGTGCACACGTAAGCGAAGTTTTGAAAATTGCTATTGCAGTAGTTTGATATAGTGTTTATTTGCCTATAAATCTGATAATTACCGAGATCTTTAACATTTTCACAGACGGGAAGATGCACGAGTTACATCATGTCTGAAGGATTCTTGGAAGCAAATATGCTGAGCTTCATTTTTCCTAAAGGATCGCCGCTTAAGGCAAAAGTCGATCCACTGTAAGTATCAGTTACTAAATTCGTTCGGAAAATCAGCTGTTTTTGGGATGAGGGAGAGAGAGAGAGAGAGAGAGAGAGAGAGAGAGGAGAGAAAGTGAGGGAGAGAGAGAGAGTGAAAGTGTGTGTGTGTGAGAGAGAGTGAAAGTGAGAGCGTGAGAGGGGGAGAGAAAGAGAGACAGAAACACATAGCCACACAGACAGATACCACACGCAGACACAGGGACAGACACGCAGACAGACACGGAGGAACACAGACACAGAGATATAGACACAGACATAGGGACTTGCAGACACGGCATGGAGACATGCAGACAAAGGGACGCAGACATACGGGCACACATATGGAGAAACACAGACATGCAGACACATTATCACGTAGACACACAGACATGCAGAACAGGGACACGTAGACACAGACAGATACAAAGACACGCAGGCACAGGGACACGTAGACATAGACAGATACAAAAGCAAACAGACACGCAGACACAGGGACACGTAGATACACGGACACGCAGACACAGACACAGATACAAAGACGTAGACACAGGAACACGCAGACACACGGATATGCAGACACACGAACACGCAGACATACAGGAACGGAGACACGCAGACACACAGAATCCTGACATACGGACACGCAGATATACAGACACAGAGATGCACAGACATGCAGTCACACAAATGCACAGACATGCAGTCACAGATGCACAGACACACGCAGACATACACAGAGATATAGAGACACGCCGACACAGAGACACGCAAACACACAGACATACAGGCACAGGGACGCGCAGACAGATACACAAACACACGGACACACACATACAGACACGCAGACACAGAGACGCACAGACACAGACACACAGACATACACAGAGATACAGAGACACAGACACAGACACGCAGATACTCAGCTTAGACACACAGACACGTAGACACACAGACACAACACACACACACGTAGACACAGATGACCGGAGAACAGGGCAAGATCAAACAAACAAACAGAATTCAATACTAAACCATCTCAAGCATCCCAAACACCCTGCTATCCCCCCCCCACCCCTCCCATTTTCCCTTCCCCTCTTCCTCCCACCCCTTCCCCCTAACGCCACCCTTCCCATCCCTCCCCCCCCCCCTCCGCCTCCACCCTGATGCCACCCTTCCCATCCCCTCCCCGCTCCCACCCCTTCCCCCTAACGAAATCATTCCCATCCCCTCCCCCCCCGCCCCCCACCTTAACGCTACCATACCCCTCCACTTCCCCCTCCCTCTCCCACCCTAACGCCACCCTTCCCATCCCCTCCCCCGCCCTCCATCTTCCCATCTATCCCCCCTTCTCGTCCCCTCCCCCCCCCCCTACACCACCATTCCCACCCCTCCTCCTCCCCACCCCCTAACTCCCACCCCTTCCCGCCCCCCAGCATCGTGCGCCTGCGAGAGACCGGGATCCTGGACCGCGCGTACCGGCGAGGAGTGGCCAACGCGACCGAGTGCCTGAAGCCGGTCGTCGCCAAAAAGCCCAGCGGCGAGATAAGGATTCTCTCCCTGGTTGACTTCGGGG
>NW_020870989.1:772798-775203 GCF_003789085.1 Penaeus vannamei | reverse complement strand
CTTATATACATATATATATATATATATATATATGTATATATATATACATATTATATATATATATTTATATATATTGTACAAATATATATATATATATATATATTATATATATATATATAATAATAATATATTATGTATGCATGTATGCATGTTTATATATATTATATATAATATATAGTATATATATTATATATATATATGTATGTATGTATGTATGTAATGCATGTATATTTGTATATATATATATATATATATATATATATATATATATATATGTATATGCATGTATGCATGTATATATATATATATAATATATATATATATATATATATATATATATATGTTTATATCATACATATGTATATATACATATATATATATATATATATATTTTATATATATATATATATGTACACACATATATTATATATATATATATACATATATATATATATATATATATATATATATGTATTATGTATATGCATGTATGCATGTATATATATAGTATATATATATATATATATATATATTATATATATGCATATATATATATATATATATATGTATATGTATGCATATATATATATATTATATATATATATATATATATGTATATATATATATATATATATATATATATATATATATATATATATGAATGGATGGACGGATGTATGGATGTATGTATGGATGTATGGATGTACGCACACACACACTCACATGCACTTACACAAACCCACACAAACATATATATACTGCTTTAAATTATCTTTTATCTTGTCAAACTTTCACTGAAGACAACTGTTCTGTGTAGACTGCGCGAAAGACTGCTGTTAAAAGGGTCACAGCAGAAAGACGCTCCTTACGTACGACTGCGAGGCTCGAGACTTCCTAAATGTTCACACTCACTTACATCAAACTGCTGGTATGCTGACACGTGTTACTGATATAATTGACATTCATTTGTATACTGACATATTATTACTGATTTACTGACATATTACTGACATGTTATTACTGATATTCTGACAATTTGCTGATGTATTTAGATACTACTAATGATATAGTGACATATTTTTGTCGACACATTACATATTTTACTAATATACAGAGATAATGGTACTTTAGTTCCTGATTAACACTTTAGTAAACACTTTAGTACAGAAATAATGTTCTATACCGTGTTTTGTAGGCTTTGTTAAGCTCATTATTCTATACCGTATGGTTCTTCGTGAGCTTATTACAAGACTGTGACTTCATATATGCAGAAAGGGACATGCAACCGTTGTGTGTGTGTGTGCGTGCGTGCGTGCGTGCGTGTGTGTGTGTGTATGTGTGTGTGTGTGTGTGTGTGGTGTTGTGTGTGTGTGTGTGTGTGTGTGTGAGTGCGCACAGCATCTGAGGGAGTAGGGAACCGGATAAGGGAATATTTTACAACCTCTGCCACGGTGGATGGCATTTTGTGTACATGCCATGACCAATGTGAGTTTAACTTATCAAACATGTTTACATATTGATTGTTAATTACATCAAAATGACTTCAATATCAACAGGATAAGAACATCAATATCAATAAATGAAAAGGGAAATCGTGCTGGCTGAGCACAAATTTCACAAAGCAAAGTTTAATTCGATCCCGGGGACAATAAATGGATTATCCATAACATGACAGCGCATCACAGGTGTACTTACGTGTAAAGAGAAAAAAAAACAGTAATTAAAAAAGAATAGAGGTTTATTATTAATACCTCGGGGGTACGAAAACACTGATTCCAATGATTAATTACAGCGACAAAAAAGGTAGTGTCCCGTACAAGTGAGATTTATAGGAAAAAAAAAATCTGGCATAATTTTTTTTCTGACATTGGTACAATCCTTGTGCTCTCTCTTCTCTCTCTCTCTCTCTCTCTCTCTTTGCTAGTATATATATATAGATTTTATATGTATATTTACATATATATATTATATATATATTGTACATATATATATATATATATATATATATATATATATATATATATATATAATGTATGTATTTGTATGTATAAATATATATATATGTATATATATATAGTATGTATTGTATATATAATATATTGTATATACTATATATAATATATATATATTATATATTATATATATATATATATATATGCATTATATATATATATTATATATATATATACATGTACATATACATATATCATGTATATATATTAATATATATATAATATATATATATATATATATATATATTATTATATGTATATATACTGTATATATTAGTATATATATACTATATTACCATATACATCATCAAACTGCTGGTATGCTGACACGTGTTACTGATATAATTGACTTGAATTTATATACTGACATATTATTACTGATTTACTGACATA
>NW_020870989.1:755298-770298 GCF_003789085.1 Penaeus vannamei | reverse complement strand
TACAAGGCAGTGTGACTTCATATATGCAGACAAGGGACATCGCAACGTTGTGTGTGTGTTGTGTGTGTGTGTGTGTGTGTGTGTGTGTGTGTGTGTGTGTTGTGTGTGTGTGTGAGTGTGTGTGTGTGCGTGTGTGTGTGTGTGAGTGTATGCGTGAGTGAGGGAGTATGGAACCGTATAAGGGAATATTTTACAACCTCTGCCACGGTGGATGGCATTTTGTGTACTTGTCATGGCCAATGTGAGTTTAACTTATCAAACATGTTTACATATAGATGAATATCTGACCTATCTCACTTGTTAGCCGTTTTCCTATTTTATTCCAGTTAATATAGCTATCAGTATTGTTAATTACATCACAATGACTTCAACATCAACAAGACAAGAGCATCAATATCAATCAAGGAAAAGGGAAATCGTGCTGGCTGAGCACAAATTTCACAAAGCAAAGTTTAATTCGATCCCGGGGACAATAAATGGAATTATATCCATAACATGACAGCGCATCACAGGTGTACTTACGTGCTAAAGAGAGAAAAAACCAGTAATTTAAAAAGAATAGAGGTTTATTAGTAATACCTCGGGGTACGAAAACACTGATTCCAATGATTAATTACAGCGACTAAAAAGGTAGTGAGTGTCCCGTACAAGTGAGATTTTATAGGAAAAAAATCTGGCATAGATTTTTTCGCTGACCAGTGTGATGAAAATCCCTTGTTGGCTGTCTTTCTCTCTCTCTCTCTCTCTCCTTCGTCCTCTCCTCTTTCGTCTCTATGTATATATACAGATATATATAATAGTATATATTTTATATTATATATATATTATATATATATTGTACAGGTATGTATATACATATATATATAATATATATATATATATATAGTAGGTTGTTAACAGTATATATAATATAATATAGTTATACATATTGTATCAGGATAGGTATACTATTTTAGCATATAATATATATATGTATTGTAAGTATTATCTATATATTATATCTATATAATATTGTACAGTATTATTAGTATATTATATTTATATATATATGTATATATATAGTATATAGTATTGTATCATTTATATCTATATGTATTTATAGTGTAGAGTAGGAGTTAGCTATGTAATATATATCTATATATATAGCTATAGTTATATATAATATAATTCTATTATGATAGCGTATGTGTGTGGTGTGTGTGTGGTGTGTGTGTTGTGTGTGGTGGTGTGTATTGTAACAATAATCATATATAGCTACGTATGTATATATTATATATAGCATTGTTAGCAATTGATATAATATATAATATACAATAATAATATTATACGTACATATATACATATAGGATGATACATGTTGTGGGGCATATATATATATGATATATTTAGTATATATAGTATTTAGATAATTAGGTGTATGCATTGTATTGCATGTAATATATGTATAATATATTGGGCATTATATATTGTCCATATCATGTATATATATATATCTATATTTAGTAATATATATATATATAATATATGTATGCCTGTATGGGGCATGTTATGAATATATATATACAGTATATAGTATAGGTTGACTATTATATCGTAGTGCATAATATGTAATATATATTAAGGTAATAGGATACGTAGTATATATATATATACAGATACATGCATATATATAATAGTAGATAGTAATTATACATATATACTAGTTTGTATATACAGTGCATATATACTACACTATGTTATAGGGTATAGTATAGTATATAATTATAGTACATAGTAGCTTACATGCGATATATATATCTGCATACGCATGCATAGTATACATCCGTCATCCATGCCATATTTCAATATATTATTATACGTTATATAACATATATATATATTATAATATTTATACTGATATAGATATGCAGATATAGTATTATATAATGAATTGTACATATATATATATGTTGATGATTTTATATATACATATATATATATAGGCTGTAATATATCATTAACATGCTTACTATAATTGGGCATACATGCATACATGACATCTATATATAGGGATATAATATATATATATATATGTATGTATGTTATGTATCATAGGTATATATATAGCTTTTATATTTATTTACTTATCTATTGGTATATTACTATAGTTATATATATAATATATTATATATGTTTATGTATGGCATGTCTGGCAATATATGTATGCATTGTATATATATACATATATAATTATATTATAGCTATATAAGCGTATATATATAATATATAAGATATTATCTGTATTTAATTATAATATATAAGTTATAATATATATATCTTATACTATTATATATAATATATATATATCATAGTATATGAGATGGATGGAACGGATGCATGATGTATGTATGGATGTATGGATGTATACACGCACACACTCACACACACACACTCACATGCACTTACACAAACACACACAAACATATATATACTGCTTTAAATTATCTTTTATCTTGTCAAACTTTCACTGAAGACAACTGTTCTGTGTAGACTGCGCGAAAGACTGCTGTTAAAAGGGTCACAGCAGAAAGACGCTCCTTACGTACGACTGCGAGGTTCGAGACTTCCTAATGTTCACACTCACTTACATCAAACTGCTGGTATGCTGACACGTGTTACTGATATAATTGACATTCATTTATATACTGACATATCATTACTGATTTACTGACATATTACTGACATGTTATTACTGATATTCTGACATTTTGCTGATGTATTTAGATACTACTAATGATATAGTGACATTTTTTTGCCGACACATTACATATTTTACGGATATACCGAGAGAATGGTACTTCAGTTCCTAATTAACACTTTAGTACATAAATTATGCTCTATACCACTTAAGTTTTTTGCAGGCTTTGTTAAACTCATTATTCTATACCGTATGGTTCTCCGTGAGCTTATTACAAGGCAGTGACTTCATATATGCAGAAAGGGACATGCAACCGTTGTGTGTGTGTGTGTGTGTGTGTGTGTGTGAGTGTGTGCGTGAGTGAGGGAGTATATTTTACAACCTCTGCCACGGTGGATGGCATTTTGTGTACTTGTCATGGCCAATGTGAGTTTAACTTATCAAACATGTTTACATATAGATGAATATCTGACCTATCTCACTTGTTAGCCGTTTTCCTATTTTTTTTCCAGTTAATATAGCTATCAGTATTAATTACATCACAATGACTTCAGTATCAACAAGATAAGAACATCAATATCAATCAAGGAAAAGGGAAATCGTGCTGGCTGAGCACAAATTTCACAAAGCAAAGTTTAATTCGATCCCGGGGACAATAAATGGATTATCCATAACATGACAGCGCATCACAGGTGTACTTACGTGTAAAGAGAAAAAAACAGTAATAAAAAAAATAGAGGTCTATTAGTAATACGAAAACACTGATTCCAATGATTAATTACGGCGACAAAAAAGGTAGTGTCCCGTACAAGTGAGATTTATAGAAGAAAAAAAAAAAAAAAAACTGGCATAATTTTTTTTCTGACCATTGGTATAATCCTTGGTGCTCTTCTGTCTCTCTCTCTCTCTCTCCTCTATCGTCTGTCTCTTCTCTCTCTCTCTCTCATCTCTCTCTCCTCTCTCTCTCTCGTCTGTCTCTCTCTCTCTCTCTATAGTATAGTATTAAGATCTACTTACGTATAGTATATATAGTATATGATATATATCTGTTCATAATTGTTTACAGTGAATATTGAGTATATATATATTAAGTGTATAATGTCTAAAGTACATATTATATATATTATATAATATATATTATTATATTATAGTATGCATATAGTATGTATATATTATATAATAATCTATGGTTGTATTGTGATACATATGTTATTGTATAATATATATAATAAGTATATAGGTATATATACTTATATAGTTATCGTATATATAAGAAATATATATCTATATATTAATATAGTAGTAGTATATATTATATATATATATACACACACACACACACACATCGGACACACACACACACACAGCACACACATCACACACCGAGCACACACACACACACCATCATACCACACACACACACACAACACACACACATATGTTATGAGTTATGATATAAGTATCACACACATCACACTACATCACATATATACAATATATATAGTATAGTATATTTATAAGTATATGTATTATTAGTATGGTTATATTATCTATTATCTTCTATATGTATATTCATATGTATGTGTATATATGTAATATATAACATATACATTTTACATGTGTGCTTATTATATAGTAGTAATAAATATAGTATAGTATATATTATAGTATATATATAATAATAGAATAAATAACATATATTATATATAAACATATAGTTATTGGTATATACTATATATATACTACATATAGTGTGTATATATATATAGTATAAGTAGTATATTAGTATGATTATATAAGTATTTATATTTATATACAACATCCATATCATACATATATATTATGATTTATATATTAATTTATATATAATATATATTTTTACGCACTATGATGTAAATATATTATATATAGGATATAGGTATATCTATATATGTATTCTTATATATGTATTGTATACCATAATATAGTATAGTATATATAGCTATATATAATATTATATATGTATAATTATATATAAGTATAGTATTATATGTAGTATTATAAGTAGTGTATATATAGTATAATTACATGTATATATTATAATATATGTATATACTGTATATGAGATATAGTATATATTCCATATATGATAACTATATTTATATATAGTATCAGTTAATAGTATAATATATAAATATCACTATATAGTTAGTATGTTGTGTGTGTGTATATCTATATATATTATATGATAGTTATATATATATAGGTAGGATATACTCCATCTAATCTTTTTATATATACATGCTATCTATCTATCTATTTATCATCTATCTATCTATCTGTAATTATTAAGTATTGTATACTAATAGTAATATATTTATATATATATTGTCATGATTATTAGTATATTGTATATATATATATATATCATGTATATATTATATATATATAATAATATATATAGATATATAGGATATTTATATGACTATATAACATGCACAAACAATACACACCACAAACACAAACACACGCACACGACACACACCACTATTCACCACACACACACACACCACACGACACACATACACGACACACACAACACACATGGCACAGCCACGTATACGAGGTCATGATCGAGTATTTTTGTATTATCACACACACACACACATACACACACTCGACACAACACCACATATATATATTTGTGTTGTGTGTGTGTTGTGTATGTATTTCATATTCATTGTACATGCATACTTACATGATCAATAATGACGTTTTTATTAAACATATGATTATGTGATTACAATAAGATTATTTTATAAGGAATCATCACAGTGATGCATGAGAAGGATATACAGCCTAGAAATAATACTGCTATGTAAGTCTTAAATTAAATCGCAGTTTTAATCATCCTAATCGTACTGCATTTTCAAATACATTGCTGATATATGTACATTACATCTACTACAAACATATTACTTTTGAAATAAAATTACGTATCGATGAAGGGGTGGGGAGTAAATGACTTTGTGGTTAAATGTAGCGTTTTGAACAATATGCTTTAAAAGTGAACTTTGGTATATACAAAAAAAAAAAAAAAAAAAAAAAAATGTTAATCAAGTTCTGAAATGCAATATAACGGTAAGGGAAAATATTTAATTTGAATGAAAGAGAAAGGGGATGGAGGAAGGAAGAAGGAGAGGGAGGGAGATAAGGAGAGTGGGAGAGAAGAATAGAGATAGAGATAGAGAAAAAGAGATATAGATAGATAGACAGAGGGAGAAAATAACAGAAAGAGAAAGAAAAGAAAGAGAGAGAGACAGAGATAAGTGGATAGAGAGAGTGAGAATGAGCGAGAGAGAGAGAGGGGGGGGGAGGGAGAGAGAGAGAGAGAGAGAGAGATGAAGAGAGAGAGAGAGGAGAGATGAGAGAGAGAGAGAGAGAGAGAGAGAGAGAGAGAGAGAAAAGGAGAGAGAGTTTAGACGACATGCAGACAGACGCAGAAATCAGACAGTGATAGGACCAGATGATAAAACATAGATAGAAAGACAGACATAAAGAGAGGATAAGGGTAAAATGCAGGATAGAGAGACAAGCCCAGAGAACAGAACAGGTGAGAAGAGGAATCAGGAGTATAGATAGTGAGAGAAAGAGAGAGCCGCCGACGCCGAAATCAAAGCAGACTCATTCATTCAAGCCCAGAGCATAGACAGAATAATGACCATTACGCGCCCCTCCGAGCTCGGTATCGTCGAACTACCCGTTATTTTCATACGTTATCATGGTTCTAATACCCAATGCAGACCGCGACGTCGGTATTGATTGGATGGTCAGAACTGGCGCATCAACAATCAGGAAACTATATGTGTGGAATGTTCTCGGTTTTCGCTGTTTCGTACCGGAGTGCAACAAGATTAGTTTGACGACTTATTCTGCAGTTTAAATTGGTTAAGGATATCCACTAGAGATCATGTGTAGAATTATAGCGTATTCATCTTGTTTTAACTTAAGTATAGAAGTAGCTTAGCTAGTCTGAGTGTAAGACTGGATGTCGAAGTGTAATGCTGAGCTGAAGTAGCAAGTGATTAATTGAGCGTATATGTGATGAATGAGTATGGTGATGCTAACGTAATAGCGGTGCAGCTGTTGTCATTGAAATCGCTCTTTGAATTAGTTTTGATTTTTTCGTGATCAGTTGTCGTGAGCTGAATTAGCAAGTAGCATGAAAAGGTTTTGGTGTGGATGACGACTGTGTTCGCATGTGTAGTTCAGGACGGGAGGGGGGTGTTACGCTCGGCTGGGGGTGGGGGTAAGGGGTGGGGGGGTGGGGGGTAGGGGGGGGTATGGGGGGTGGGTGCGGGGGGGTGTGGGAGGGGGTTGGTTGAGGGTGGAGGGGAAGTGGGGGGGGGGGGAGGTTGGGAGATGGACCCAGCTGAGTTTATCATGCACAGTTTTTTTTCCTTTTTTTTTGTGAGGCGTCATTCTATTATTTGCAAACGCAAATGCAGACAGAAACACACACACAGTCGATTGATATGTAATATATGTTTTCACACACAAATGCATGCTTGCATGAAATCATCACAACGCACTAAACATTGCTGCGATATGTTGTCGATGTTATTTGGTAGTGCTTTAAGAGTCAGTTAATTAGTATAGATATACCGTGAGATGTTCTTTTAGAGACCACACGCGCGCACGCACCGCACCTGCACTCATGACGACACACGTACGCACATGAGGTATTATTTCACACGCAACGACATACACACACACCATACACACACAACACACAACACACACACACCACGACACATACACACACACCACACACATATGACACACACACACCACACAACCACACACACACACACACACACACACAATCATGCCACGCTCACGCACGCACGCACACACCCACTCACACACACACACACACACACACACACACACACACACACACACACACACCACACACACACACACGCAACACACACACACACACACACACACACACACACACAACACACACACACACACACACACATACACACACACACGCACGCACGCACACACACTCAACACACACACACACACACACACACACACACACACACACACACACACACACACACACACACACAACACAACACACACACACAACCACACACACACACACACACACACACACACACACACACACACACACACCATACAACACACCGCACAAAAGGTAACCATCTTAAATAATTCTCAAAGTTGGCTGTGAAATATTTAGTAAGTAGTTGCGTGTAACAAAAGACATTTAGCTACTTGGTAAATAAAGCAGCAAAAAAAAAAAAAAAAAAAAAAAAAAAAGAAAAAAAAAAAAAAAAAAAAAAAAAAAAAAAAACGACTCCTTGACTAGTTGTACTTTCAACACTGTTATTACATTAATTTAAGTAGTAGCCAACAAACTACTAACATTCACACGCTGTCTCTAATCCTCTATGCATATGAAAGATATGTTTTTCTTCTTTTTATAACGGATTTTCCCAGTAGTCTTGTGTGCTTATTTGTATCAAATGCATATGATAATCGACGTTTAAAACTGTACCAAAGAATAAACCATATCTCAATTAGAATGGTAAAGCTTGACGTATTATCAAGGATCTCTGTGTCTCTCTCTCTGCCTGTCTCTCAGTTTGTCTGTCTGTCTTATATGCTATGTCTGTCTATCTCTCTGTCTCTTCTTCTCTCTCTCTTGCTCTCTCTCTCTCTCTCTCTCTCTCCTCTCCTCTCTCTCTCTTTCTCTCTCTCTCTCTTTCTCTGTCTATCGCTATGTCTTCTGTCTGTCAATCTCTGTCTCTCAGTTATTCTCCACCTGTCAAAATACCGTCTTGTTTAATATTCACTCATTCCTTTAATTTTGCAACGAAATTTGACCCTAAACGAACACTTGTTAAGGTGGGAAACAAGGTCATTTGAATTCAGTTAATCTTTCAGCAGAGTACGATGAACATTTTATTTATTCACGGTACATTGCAAGCTAAACTATCCTATACTTTAAACACACGTACGCGTATGACCCATGCATGTACATACACATAAACATACTTGTCTTCATGTAAATGTGTTTGTGTCCATAGGCAGGTGTCTGATGATATGCCTTTCACTCAACTGAGTCGATGAGCAAATCCAATTAAATGGAAACATATTACCAGATCAATCTACTATAAGTACCTTAATGGGCACACATTCCGAGTGTGTGTATGTGTATCTGTGCATCTGTCTATTTCTACGTATCTATTTATCGCCTTGTCCCTATATCATTCTAATTTCTTTATCTATACACCCTGTCTGTCTGTCTACTCACTTATATATCTATATTTCTGTCTATATATCTCTATTCGTGTTCCTATATCGAGATTTTTTCGTACAGAAGTTAAACATGCCTTTACAACATTTTTCATCTAAGGCAGGATCCATTCTATGTACCTGTCAATCAATCGATGGATAGAAAAAAATGCAATTACAGGGCAATTTGGTTCTCTTTTATTTTTTATTTGTCTGTATAATTATAGGTTTATGAATTGATATCTTTTCATGTGTTCATCCTTATATTTGTTTATTTACTTGTCTTAATTCTTTTCACGATATTTTTTTCTCCCCTTCTACCCTCCATGGCCAACGACGCATTTGCCCATATGACAAATATAACACCAAAGATACAAAGAAGGATGTTGAACATTCATAATAAAAAACAAACAAAATGAACAGGAAATAAACTGAATTCATATAACTCCTTTGGTGAGATATCATTAATATCTCAGGGAAGCTAAACTAAATCTATGTCGGGTCTGCGGTGAGAAGTGTCAGTGCCTTGGGAAACAAGTATCATTAGCCGCACGACAATTGAATGTTGGTGCGATGACTGCGTAGATTGGGTCTTGGTTTCTGATTTTGCACCACTTCCTGTAGGTACTTGTTATGGTGATATACATGCACACACACACGCAAACACACACACACACACACACACACACACACATATATATATATATATATATACTTAGATAAATACATATGTATATAGATATATAGATATATACATATAAACATATCTATGTATATGTGTATATATATATATATATATATACATATATATACATACATATATATATATATATATATATATATATATATATATATATATATATATATATATATATATATATATAATATGTATATACATAACACACACACACGAATGTACAAGCAACCCAACCGCAGACATAACAACCCTCCTCACGCGTTGCACTCAGGTAGAGGAAGAATTCGCCGCGCGGAGGAACTTCCCTCCCGGCGTTCCTCCCCAAGAGACGGCCGGGGAATCCCCCTTAACGGCCAGTGTTCCCGCGACGAGGCCGTTTTAGGGGCCAAGTTGCGGGCGGGCGAATTCCTCCCGCGGTCCGAGGCGTCGAGGAAGCCGGCCCTTGATGGAGCTCCGGCCTTCAACTTCTCCGGCGCGAGGGAAGGCCCGGAGGGGGACTCCTGGGGGGCTGCGACATTCTTCTGGCGGGCGGAGGAAGGGCTTTTCGGAGTGAGGCTGGGGGAGTGGGAGGGGGAGGGGGTGTGGAGGGTGGGGAGTGCGAGGGAGGGGGGTGGGAGTGGGAGGGAGGGGGGAGTGGGAGGATGGGGAATGCGAGGGAGGGGGAGTGGGAGGTGGGCAATGGAAGGGAGGGGAGTGGGGTGGGAGGGAGGGGGGGGGGAATGCGAGGGAGAGGGAGTGGGAGTGGGAGGGAAAGGCAATGGAAGGGAGAGGGAGTGGGGGTGGGATGGAGGGGCAATAGAAGGGAGGGGGAGTGGGGTGGGAGGGAGGGCAATAGAAGGGAGGGTGTGGGGTGGGAGGGGAAGGGCAATGGAAGGGAGGGGGTGTGGGGTGGGAGGGGAAGGGCAATGGAAGGGAGAGGAGGGGTGGGAAGGAGGGGCAATAGAAGGGAGGGGGTGGGGTGGGAGGGAGGGGCAATAGAAGGGAGGGGTGGGGTGGAGGGAGGGCAAGGGGGGGTGGGTGGGAGGGAAGGGCAAATGAGGGAGGGGGGGAGTGGGGTGGCAGGGAGGGGCAATTGAAGGGAGGGGGAGTGGGGTGGCAGGGAGGGGCAATGGAAGGGAGAGGGGTGTGGGAGAATCGGGAGTGCGAGGGAGGGGGAGTGGAATGGAGAGGGGAGTGGAAAAGAGGGAATGTAAGTGGGAAATGGGTTTGTATGGAAAAAGTGGGATGTAGTGAGAAATGGGGGTGGGAGGAAGGTGGAAAGGCAAGGTGGGAGGGAGTGGGTGGGAGGAGATAAGAATTAGAGGTGGCAGTGAGAAAATGAGGGAAGGGGAGGGCAGAAGTGGGTGGGGATAAAATGCTCAAAGGCGAAATATATTAATATATTCATTATTGACATTATCAAGGTTATCATAATCATTATCAGCTATCCCCATAGTCATTATTCACGGTTTTATTATAATTATAATCCCCCCCCCATATATATGTGTGTGTGGGGGTACAATATATATAAAACACAAACATACACACACACACACACACACACGGACGGACGGACGGACACACACACACACACACACACACACACACACACACACACACACACATATAGATATATGGAAGAAAAACCAACAATGCACAAACTAGATTTATTGAGGAAAGTGAGACAGTTTCGGAATCGTCCTCGATTCCATCTTCTGTTGAGCCGACGCCTAATTATACAAGCAACGTCGCATTTTTGGTCACATCGTTCTCCCTGATATAACATGTAGCATGATTTGTATATCATCTCTATAAATAATTGACTGACATACTTATCTCCCCTGCAATGCATTCCATAGCAATCAATATAATCACACTGAATGATAATCAGCTTATGTAGTTTTTTTTTATTATTATATCTGACTTTGCTCCATGCTCTTTCGTTTGTAAAAAAAAAAAAAAAAAAAAAAAAAAAAACAGTGCTGCATTTATGTCAATATCCTTAATTGCATAGTATAAAACATATTTCCATGCAAACATATAGCATTTAAATTGCCAGACGAACCCGAGGAATAAATTGGAACAATAAAATATGTATCACGATTTCAATTTTATTATCAAACAGATAGGCCTACGTAATATTATATGAAAAACAGTTAAAACAAGAAAAATATTATGAATATTGCGTTCCAAGGCAAATCAACATAAAATTTGGATATCAAAGCATATTGAAATGAAACAAAAACTTAGGTAATCATTTTAAAAATATAGAATTAAATAAAGTGCTTACAACAAAAACAATTGTTTACAACCCAAAACATAATAATATAATAACAAAAAAAACTGAAATGGAATTATTGCAATTTCAAAACTAAAGGAATGAACTGAACATACAAATCAGAGAAGAAAATATTTGAAGAAAATAAAAGATATTCCAAAATGTTGATTGAAAAAAACCCATAAAACCATGCACACAGAGCATGAATAAGTAAACATGCATCCAAAAAATACAAAAGAAAAAAATATGCACACAAGTAAAGAAAAAAAAAAAAAAAAAAGAAGAAGAAGAGAAAGAAGAAGAAGAAGAAGAAGAAGAAGAAAGAAGGAAGAAGAAGAAGAAGAAAAAGAAGAAAAAAAAAAGCTTTTGCAACATACAGATACACAGTGAGAAAATACAAAACAAACAAATTAAGCAAAGCTGAAAAAGGTAACAACGCACATCATGCATACCCTGATCTTTAAAGCAGCTAAACATACCTGTAAAATCAAATACAAAAATACAAGCTTCTTTACTATGTGATACTTTTGTTAATTTCCTACTTTTCTCCTCAACCCAATATTGACCACGGCCATCTTTTCCCCTTTTTTCTGTATGTTTTTCGTTGAAGAATTTGGCAAAAAAAAAAAAAAAAAAAAATCATAGCAGCATTTTTTTTTTCAAATAGGCTCATAAAAATCAAAACAAAAGATGTCATGTTTGGTCCTATCTTCAACAAGTTTAAGAATATTACATCCAACCTTAGAAGTAAAAATAATATTCTTTTGAAAATTTTATACAAGTCAATGAGGTCTTGGCTGGTATACTTCTAAAATCTTTTATTTTCTGTCTTTCTGAGCTAAATAAATGTTACTAGATCCTCGTTCTTAATTAGGATCGGAAGCTTTAAATCTACATGTTGAAAATTCATGCCGTTTAAGCATAATTTTGCACATGCAACCGGCAATGTAAATTACTGCAATTTCCTATGCAGTATATGAAAATAAACTCAGGTGCGGGGGCATTATTATTGACTACTATGCCATTGTTCTGGTCATCTTCAAATAAAGGATTAAATTATGATAAATAATTGGATAGAGCATTTTCACCATCAAAACTGAAAATAATATCCATTTCCTCTATTTTTTTCAATTCTGGGTCATCAATCCCTTCCTCAGTATTAATATCACTGTGGTTCGTATGCGATTCCTCAGTGAAAGGATTAAAAGAGGAACATAAATCTGCAAGTGGATTACTTTCAGCTCCTGACAAACCTTTACCATCATCTATTTGTCGCGGTTAGCTGTTATAGATGTCAACCTCTTGTATAATTAACATATTCAAACTCTACGGGTTCCTCCGGCGAGCAGGATGCAATTTTGTTGTATATAAAAACAATATTTTGCAGCACCAGGATTGTAGGAGGGTTCACGACTGGGCTAGCACTGCGCAAACTGAGTTGGCAGGAATGCTCATAGCCACCGAATTTCTATAAAATCAGGGGTAATTTTTCTGCGACTCACAGAGTGCTCTCCAGGCTTTGAACACATTAGACAAAGGTGCAGGAAATATTGCAAATGACATCTGGATAAACGTGTATCGTGCAACTTGGCAGATGAGTAGATAAATTACTGTGATTGTTCTTTTCTTTTAAATGATATATTATAAATCGTAACAATGTTATGATTTACACTGTAATACTATTATATAATGTTTTGGCCATGCATCAAATGTACCACAGCTTGCTCACGCCTGTGCAGTTAGCCAGGGTGGTAAGTAAAGGACTAAGCTAGATTAAACTAAGAGCCTATTGTAGCTCAGTTATAGATCTCAGCTTTAAGAAGAATTAAGCTTTTTACAGTCTACTGGCTCCTCCGCCTCGTTACACTGTTTTATCATGATCAAATATTTACTCATTAGTTGTGGTAGCGTCGTGGTTCGATATAAGTCAAAGCAAACAAAACTGGCCAAAAAGGGAATCTAATATTTGAGGTGATCCATTAAAATATAAACCAAACAACCAATCAGCATGTAGAAAACATGAATAAATTAAGTTCTTTCTGGTGTGCTTCTTACTGCATAATATCATCACCATTGATATTCGGCGGTCTTAAACTCTTCATTTAGCGTACGTGTGTGTGTGTGTGTGCTCTCCCTGCACCGCCGATGCCAATCCTGCGCCTCCCATGGAAAAGTGACCCTGGCACCCATTACTTCAAGTAATGGGTGACCTAAATATAGATTTATTACAAAAAGACCAATATAAATTTAGCTTTGATATAATTGAATTTTTTCACTGCATTATATGGAGGCCCACATGCGTAAACGGTGTTTTAGCCACCTTACTGAACCATATTTAGTCAAATGATTTAAGGAGTAATATTAGAAATGGCATTGTTGTTTCACATATCAGCGGCCATTTTCCAATATTTTCCGTCTTTCGTAATGGTTCTGTAAATACTTCAGTTAAGGAAACATTAAAGACTTTTCGCATTTACGATGATGTGAATGGGAACGGATTCATTGGGGAATTAAACAAGTTGGATTGAATGCGATCTATAACAGCCAAAACGTTGACAGGAAATTGTTTGTTATGTAATAAAGTTCAGTGGTTTCGTATTGAACGGCACCTGTTATTTGCTGATGACTGTGCCCTTTTCAATAGCAGTAAAAATAAAATCAATCTGATAAATACACTCAATAATGAATTAGTTCTGTTTTTTTTTAACTGGTTACTTGCTAATAAACAAACACTTGACATTAAAAAATCTAATTAAGTAATTTGTCACTGCAACAAGAAACTTATGTATCCTCTGCCACCAATTAAGATAAACACTGAAATCTTAACAGAGTATAAGAAGACAACATTTCTAGGCGTAATTGTGCTACAACAATTGCCGTGGCACAGTCACATTAACTTCATCAAAACAAAGACTGGTAAGCAATGTAGAATAACGCACCTCATTCGTGATTCTCTTAATCAACGAACTTTGATATTAATTTATACATTTATACTTATTTATTAATTTATATTTATTTAATTATATTAATTTATAATTTATATTTATTTATTAA
>NW_020870989.1:725298-732798 GCF_003789085.1 Penaeus vannamei | reverse complement strand
TACTGCCCAGTATACTGGGCAGTTGCATATATATATATATATATATATATATATATATATATATATATATATATATATATATATATATATATATATATTATATATATATTATATATATATATATATATATATAATATATATATATATATATATATATATATATATATATATTATATATATATATATATTATATTATATATATATATATATATATTATATATATATATATATATATATATATATATGTGTGTGTGTGTGTGTGTGTGTGTGTGTGTGTGTGTGTGTGTGTGTGTGTGTGTATGTATACCCTGAAAAAGCAGTAAACATGTATGTAAAAATTTGTAACCGGAATTTTAAACTTTTTAAAGCTTTCTCATCCTTTTCAGATTTTTTTTTTCCTTCAGGGCAAAAAGGGCAGAACAAGAGAAGCCAAGTCAAAAGGAAATTGAAGTGAATGCCATAAAAAGAAAGCTGAAAAAAGGAGATGGGAACAGAGGACTCGCAGGACGAAAAAGGGGAGAGAGAAAAAGGTGAAAGATAGATAGAGAAAGAGAGGAACGGAAACGAAATAAATAGTAAAATATCAAAAGTGAATTTCAATTCAAAGGATTAAGCACGCAAATCCCCTTTAACTTTTGATCATAAGCTTTTATAGATTAATGTTAGCTCAATTAAGGATACTTCTGATGACAAAACTAAGTTAGCAATGATGATAGCGATGATGACACTAGTTATATAGATAATATAAATGATAATGATAATATCAAGAAGGCCATGGCTATTAAATCAATGACTAGATACTAGATACTAATACTAGGTGATAAAAAAGCTAATTACAATGATAAGAATGATTTAAGAATACGCACGATGCTGAGAATCACGGCAACGATGCGTTTGTAATACTAGAAGCACTCAGAGCGGGCATACCTCCGCCAAGGCAATTGGGTCATTGATGCAATAATATAATGCACACTTGAAGGTACACTTCAGATAATTCACACTTGAAGAATTACATTAAAATAACCTATTTCTTAAGTACACAGGTGACGTCAGTAAACATAACCTATTAAACATAATCTACTTAACATAATTCACACTTGAAGAATTACATTAAAATAATCTCTTTCTTAAGTACACCGGTGACGTCAGTAAACATAACCTACTAAACATAATCTACTTGGCGGAGGTGATAAGGCAATGATAATAACAGCAACCCTAATTGCCGAAGCATTAGGAGTAGCTTATGCAATCATATAAAAAACACAAAAATCTCCTCTAGTTACGAACCAACAATGTAATGATAAATACAACAATAATAGTTATAATAACAATAATAAGAACGATAATAATAATAATAATAATAATAAATAATAATGATAAAATAACAGTATCAACAACAGGAATAGTAACAACAGTAATGATAATGATAATGGCAACAGTAATTATTATAATGATAATTATCATCATCATCATCACCGCAAAACTTCAACAATAAAAGTAATAACGGAGATGGAAAATAATGATAATGATGATGTTGATGTTAACAATAATGGTAGTGATAATGGAAATGACATTTATGATATATTACAGATGATAATATTGATAATAATGATAAATATAATAATGGAGATGAAGAAGATGATGATGACAATGATAATGATAACAATAAAGGATGATTATGAAAATGCAAATAGAAAAAGAAATAAAAGTAAGAATGGCATTTGATAATGTTAATAATAAATGACAATAACAATAATAACAACGATAATAATAATGATGATTATTAGATTGATAATCATGATAATGATATTAATAATGATAATAATAATAATGATAATAATAATGATAACAATGATAATGATAATAATAATAATAATAATAATGATAATAAATAATAATATAATATAACAGCAATAATAATGATAATAATGACAATACAATATAACAGCAATAATAATGATAATCATAATAATAAAAATAGTAATAGCAATAATAATAATGATGACGATTAGCTTGATAATAATAATAATAATAATGATAATAAATGGCAATAACAATAATAATGATAATAACAAAAATCCTTAGCATTAGCGTCATCATCATTATCATTATCATCACTAACATCAACATCACAACCGATCCTTCACAAGAAATATGAGAAGCAGGATCGAAAAGGAAAACATCATAAATAATGCATTGGTTCTTATCCCTATTTTTGGGAAGTGAAAGAAAGGAGAGAGAGAGAAGAAGGAAAGAAATCTGTCCTCTCCAAGCTATTTTTTTTTCTTTCTTTCTTTCTTTTTTTGTCAAATGAAAGGAAATCTACCAACCAGTTTTACGGGCGAGAGAACACGCTGTATGCCTCGCTATTCAGAGCAGAATTTTGTAATTTGCATGTATTGAAACTTGTATTCACAATTACGTCCATTCATATTTATGGCTTAATTACGTTCGCGAGACTTTTCTTTCTGAAGACTTTTGATATGTTTATGCATACGTTAATGAGGGGGAATCGTTCTTACGTGATCGTCTCCGATTTCAATGATTATGGTAAGTCTTTACAGAAATGGTAGGTGTTAAAAATACATATCTATTTATCTTGCGTCGCGCGCGCGCACACACACATAGACACGCACACACACACTCACACATACATACATACAAACATACATACTTCCATTTCTATATGTATATGTGTGACTCTTATACATATGCTGTGTGTGTATGTTACATATATATGACATACATATATATACATACATATATATATATATATATATATATATATATATATATGTATATATATATATATATATATATATATATATATATATATATATATTATCTATTAATACAAGATTTGATCTCTAATAGACGTATTATACAAATATCACTAACATTAGGGGTTACACGTAAAATAAATTCCGAAAGTGCGTTATTTGAGGGGAAAAATCAAATAACCCCAGAATATATTGCTGCTGGTACGCTGCAAATATAAATGGCTTGATATCAGAATTTTCTACGTAGAGTTTTCTCGTCATCCGTAATGTTTCCAGGCCGATACCAAATGAGAATCCAGTCCCCTCTTTTTTTCCGAAACAGGCCCGCATCAACCATTTTTTTTTTCTATTCAGAGATGTCCTTCATTCAGTTTTTATGTTGGAATGATCTTTTATAATCATATTTAAAACCTAATCGTTCGAAGTCATGCATGGATCATATTTCCCCAGAACCTGTTTAAGGTCCGCCTACAAGTCTCTGTGTATCCACTATTCCACGTCTGTGTATCCACTATTCCACGTCTGTGTATCCACTATTCCACGTCTGTGTATCCACTATTCCACGTCTGTGTATCTACTATTTACCTTATCATATTGTTAGCATTCAGCATCGCTTATTATAACGAATATGGACCCAAATGATTCCAGCATTGTATACTTTCATTTCTCTCGGGATCTTTAGCGACACACAGTAAAGGAGTAGGGGCCGATATTTTCCCCTGTCCAACTTTTTAAACGCGAAAAGTCTCTGAAACTCTACGTACAAGTCTTATCGTTATGACTTTGGCGTGCATTTATACGACAATTTTCCTTATTCCTTCTCTTTTATTAACTTGATTACTTTTTTTTCTTTCTTTTGATGAATTTTCTGTTGCGGGGATCATGTCTCAAACCCCTCCACTTTTCCCATTTATTTTTCATTAACATTCTATCGTACGAGCTGTTTACAACCAATCCAATTAGGATGATGGAAAAAAAATATTGATATAGCTTGTTAATTATGTATATACAATTATAAACGGTAGTATTCTAGCATAGTACGGCATTGCAATACCCAATAATTTCAAATACTCGAGGACCATACTTCTTACACATGATTTAACGCTTGAAATAGACGCGAGAATTCTGACGTTGCAATTGAACGACCTCTGAACGATATACCTTAGGAATGAACTGAGCAGAAGGGGTCCGTATTAGATATCTTATTAACGAAAAATTAATAACAATTATCTAGCTTTCATGATTTCCTTGAAATAAGGATATTTAGAGGAGAAACATATATCTTGTTTTGAGGTATCGAAAGATTTTTGTGATTGAATTTCCTTTAAAGGTGAAGTAAAATATTCAAGTCTGATCTTCAGAAAATTTTAATATGAAATAGTCCAGACAACTGGTTAATGATTTCTTGATTTCCGTACGAAAGGTTTGTGCATTTTTTGTCTTCTATAAAAAATAAATTCATAGTGAAATGAGCCCCCACTCTTCCTTGGCTATGATTTTTTTTTTTAAATTTTTAAACTCAATACTGAAAAAAGCACATTGATAACAATATTAAATAATTGGGGTGTGATTTGACAGGATCGACACAGGTCAGCAAGATAGACAAAAACACTACCACTGCACCACATGTCTCTTAATGATTGGGGTTCGGTCGGTCTATTTCTTGAACAGGATTGGCAATTGGTCAACATTTTGCTGAGTATTTTGCACTCCTTCAATCCAAGACTGAGCAAGAGTGGTAGATCAACGAACGAAAAAATATTGGCAGTTTCTCTGGTGGGAAACCAGGGACCCAGTACAGAAAAATCCAGTCCCTTTGTCCAATTGGTCTTTGACGGCATCATGAAGTTCTGTTTCCTTTATACATTATGCCAGTACAAAACATAAAAGGAAAGACATCTATAAGCCAAGATCAACTCCAATTGTAAAGTTTATTTGTGTATATGATAAACCTGAGTGTGACGTGTCGATTTTAAACCAATTTGATATTGAAGACCTCCAGAATTCGTCTTTGCATCTTTATAATCACAAACAGATTTTGTTCACATTCTTTGGCCGATGCTACCCTTTCGAAATCTTAATTTTCGTCAATTCATGTTCTGATTTATGATTTAATATGATTTAATATAAAGCAGACTAAACATCATAGTTCATGCAACTTACTAAATCAAACAAAACTCTACTGTCCATTCCCTTCACCTCCTTTCCAATTACTTTTATCACATATTGAACACCTTCCGTGTCGGTTTATTGTGCCATCTGAAGAAAATGTATGTATGAGAATGAACAGTCTCCCAGTGCGAGGTATGTTACAATGTCACTGCATTTCTATTTCTAGGAAGATGAGTCATTGTCTATATCGAGAACAGAAGTGAAACCTGATACATATGATCTGTCGTTTCTTTCTTTCAAAATTAACTTTCCTGCGACTATGGATGATTTGAAGCTGCCAATGTAAATGATTTCTACATTTTTTTCTTTATTTTTTACAGTTCTTGTCAGTTTATTCGTTCTCATATATATCTTTTAGCATCCATCTGTTTCGTTGCTCATCTTGTGATATTTTCTTCTACTCTAAAATAAAGAAAAGTGTTCTAAGCCTAATACTTCCTCAGAAACTGTTCTTCACTTCCCACGTTAATCTCGATATAAATTCTTACTCTTGCAATTAATTAATTAATTATTATTATTATTATTTTTTATTCATATTTTCATCACAAACTGGCCTACGTATCTTGTCGCTCCAAACCCCGTTCGTCACTGCTTAATTCTTAGGTCAGTCCTCTTTCGCCAGCCTTCTTTAAGGGTCAGTGAGTCGTTCATCTATCAGACTAAATGACCGTCGTTCTTACTTATCTCCTTCTTACTGGTCTTTCTTTTCTTCAATTTGCCAAACTTGTCTCACTAATCAGACTCTTTCAACTTTCCCCGTGGATTTTTGCCATTCCTTTCCCCGTACTCGTTAATATCTTTGCTATTAAGAGCCGCAGTTCTGGCCAATTAGAACTTTTTAAGATGCAGTCTGGTTATATAAAATTAATTGTTAGATAAAGAATAAAAGAATAATTTATGGATTTCCAAAAGAACAATTTACCATGTTTCTCATATCGAAACTTGATCTCTTCAGAGCCTGTTCTTCTGAATACACCGATTCAGGCGATCACAGAACACGGGCGGGGAACCTGTATAAAGTATGAAGTCCGGTTCTCTTTTAGAAGTATTCCGGTTCTCTTTTAGCCTTTTAAAGTATGAAGTCCGGTTCCCTATTTGCCTTTTAAGGTATGAATCCGGTAGCTTTTAAAGTATGAAGTCCGGTTCTCTTTAGCCTTTTAAAGTATGAAGTCCGGAGCCTTTTAAAGTATGAAGTCCGGTTCTCTTTTTGAAGGTTAGCCTTTTAAAGTATGAAGTCCGGTTTCTCTTTTAGCCTTTAAGTATGAAGTCCGGTTCTCTTTAGCCTTTTAAAGTATGAAGTCCGGTTCTCTTTTAGCCTTTTAAAGTATGAAGTCCGGGTTTCTAATGCCGAAAGAATAAATACGACTACTGTAACTACGACAATTGCTTCCTTGTTTCTTACCCTCTGTCGTGTGATACACCTGGAGTATCAGTTAATATTCTCGATCAAAGTTTTTTTTTCTGGTAAAACGAAAAAATTAATAGGTTGGTTGTATAACTTTCCACTCGGTTATTTTCGTTCCTGTAAGTTGTTACATAAAAGCAAAACTTGTACGAATTAGAAATTAATGAAAAGTTTCTTAAGGTCAGCCTTATTAAATTACGTCTAACTCTCATGCTACCTTCCAGCATTGGAAAGTTCCCAAACCTTTTTATGTGGAACAGAAAATAAAACAGGCAGAAGAAAAGAGGAATATTTATACACATACATATACGCACACACATTCATATATATATATATATATATATATATATATATATATATATATATATATATATATATATATATATATATATATATATATATATATATATATATATATATATATATATATATATATATAGTACATTTACATAAACATACATCCATACATGCACAATCGATCATCCATTCATCCATGTATTTATGAATCTATCTATCAGTCTATCTATCTATTTATTTAGTTATAAGTGTATATGTATCCCTGTCTATCTATCTGTGTCAGTGTTTCTCAAACTGGGTGCCACAGCGCCTTGAAGAGCCGTGGTTAGTACCAAGGAGTGTCGCAAGATTTCATGATAAAATTTTTTTTTTGTATTCAAATTCTAAGCGAATATTACTCTTCTGGTAAGTATATGTTTGTCCTTTAAGCATGCAACGTATTTATTTTGGTTAGATCTCAAAAAAGGCAGGGGGGGGGGGGGTTAAACGTACCACAGAAGGTTCAAGAAAACGTGTTACAGAATTGAACAATTGATGTATCAATCTACGTAAACACCTCCAAAAAATATTCTGTACCTTACGACAGCAGACATTTATGTAAACAAAAAATAGCGAGGGTGCAAAACCGGGAGATCAGATGCTGCCTTAAAGCGTGAAGCGACGACGTGGAGGGCAAGTAGGAAGCTTCTGAACAATGAACTTTAAGTGACTGTGATAAAAAGGTCTACTCGAAATGACTTGGAAATATTCAGGCGAAAGGATCATATATTATCGGTTTACCTCTTTTTTAACCTCTTTATTGCGCTGTAAAGCTATTGACTTTTATCGTAGTTGCAGAGAATGATT
>NW_020870989.1:717798-720298 GCF_003789085.1 Penaeus vannamei | reverse complement strand
AGTAGATGATAATGATAATGGTGATGATGATGATCATAATGATAATAATAATAATAATAATAATAATAATAATAATAATAATAATAATAATAATAATAATAATAATATAGTATATAATAATGATAATATTAATGATAATAAACAATAACGATGATAATTATAATAGCAATAATGATGATAATAATAATAATAACAATGATAATAATGATAATAATAATAATAATGATAATAAAGATAATAAAAATGATAAGGATAGCAATAACGATAATAATAATAATAATAATAATAATAATAATAATAACAATAACAACAACAACAGCAGCAATAATAATAACGATGCTAATAATGATGATAGTGGTATCATGACGATAGTAATTAACAATAATGACAATATAATGATGATAACAATAATAATAGTACCACAACCACTCCTACTACATCTGCGACTACTATTACTATTACTACTACGAATAAGAACAATAATGATAATGATAATGACGAGGATAATGATAACGATAAAAAATAATAAATCATAACAATATAACAATATCAATAACAGCAATAATGAAAATATATGAATAAAATACATTAATCAATAGTTGATAAAAAACACAATAAAAAAATATGTAATTAAACCCTAAACCACATAGAGAGGTTACCTTCATCCTCTCCCCCCCCCCCCCCAGTAGAGCCCCCCCTATCGACCCAAGATCCTCTTCGCCTCCCGACCTCATCATCCGATTCGGGGTCTATCATGCGTGCCTTAAGGTACATATATGCATACAAATACATTCGAATATAGCTCTTGATTTGACTATACTTGACTGAAAAAGTTGACGAAAAGTTTTTCAGACGGAAACGATTATTATCGTCTGTCTGGAAAATCGACAATTCGCTCAAAAATTGGCAAAATTTCAGAATAAGTATATATATTATTGTAAAAAAAAAGAAGAAAATGACGGAAAAAGTGCTAGTGTGACAGCACCTTTACCCGGTTTTACAGCGTGCGGATAGCGAGGACAAAACGGGGCAAGGACGGGGTGGTGGGAAAGGGGGGGGTGGGTGTTGTGTTTGTGTTAGGGAAGGAAGGGAAATGATCCGTTTCTTTGGAATCTGAGCTGAATGCAGAGTCCCTTAGGTAATGGGGGGGGGGGGTACCCGAGGGAGTTGAGTCGGGGGAGAGGCTTGAAGGAGTGGGGTGCTTAGGTTTGCGGTATAATGTTTGGATATTGTTTCTATTTTATTATTATTATTATTATGTTGCTCGGTTTTTGTAAATGCTGTTTGCTCTCTGTGTTTGTGTTATATATTTGTGTATTTCCTTTTTTTCGTTTCCATTTGAAACTGTTCATGAAAAGATTTGCAGAATATCAAAATAAACTCGGTTACTGTGTGTATTTTTAATACGCTAAACCAACACCAGGAAAAAAAAATACCTGCGGGAAATAGGAGACACATGTATTCAAATAAATGTAATTTCCAACGATGATTATATCAAAGATTTTTTGTCGTTCTCTGTTCTTGCAATGCTCTTCCTATTTTTGTCTTCTTCACATTCTGTCTCTCTGTCTTTCATACTCTCGCTCTGTCTGTCTCTGTCTTTCCCCCCCTCTCACTCTCTCTGTCTGTCTTTCCCTCCCTCACTATCTCTTTCTTTCTCTCTCTCTCTCTCTCTCTCTCTCTCTCTCTCTCTCTCTCTCTCTCTCTCTCTCTCTCTCTCTCTCTCTCTCTCTCTCTCTCTCTCTCTCTCTCTATCTATCTATCTCTCTCCTTCCTCTCTCTCTCTCTCTCTTTCTCTCTCTCTCCCTCTTTCTTCCCTTCCCCTCTTTCTCCCACCCCCTTCTATTCCCCCACCCCGTTCCGTTTCCAAGCCTTAGCACGTGTCCGTGTTATAACTGTAAATATAAAGAACAGCGTTTCTAAATTTAATCACGGTAGGTTTACCTAAGTCTAGCATGAAAAATACTTTATCCTGTTGAATTACAAGGAATATGCCACACATATTCAAACTGGGCATGAAAGTCGGAAATGATTAACTTTGCTGTTAATAAATGCCAGGCTAGTTTCAGAAACATAACAGGCTCGGGTCCCATTACGAGTTAGTTGAGATTCTTTGACTTTGTGAAAAAGAGAAGGATGTGTAGTCTTTAAAGGGGAACCTTGTCAAAGCTGTTCAAACTAGGAAGTCAGAATAGCCATCAACAGAGAGAGAGAGAGAGGGAGAAAAAACATTGTCACTTCTCTGTGTGTACAGAGGACTGTGTCCATTTCCATTTCCCAACTGGCGTAAACAACATATAAATGACAAAGAGAAAGAGAGAGTGAGGGGGAGGGAGAACGAAGAAGAGAAGGAGAGGAAATTGAAGAATTTCAGAAAAGGTAGGAGGATGTCTAGACGCAGAGACGAAAAGGGAAGCAGACGAACAGAGAGAGAGACAAAGAAAATACCATTTTGAAAACCTGGTATTATAAAAATTCGTGACATAAAATCTCTATAAAA
>NW_020870989.1:695298-697798 GCF_003789085.1 Penaeus vannamei | reverse complement strand
TCTCATTATCTATTCATTATCATTATCATTATCGTTATCATTTCATTTATCATTAATTATTATATTATATTATTATCATTATTATTATTGTTATTATTATTATTATTATCATCATCATCATCATTATCATTGTTATTATTCGTATTATCATTATTATCATTATCATCATCATTATCATTATTATTATTAGTATTAGTATTATCATCATCATCATCATCAATACGATTGTTCTTAACGTCATAATTCCCATTATGTTTATTTCTATTGTTATACTCATCATCGTTGGTGTTGATGTTATCACCATCATTGCATCGATTCATACAGTCATGATACTAAATTCCTTTACAAATGTAGATATAATTAAGTGCAAAAAAAGGAAACAGAGTAGAGAGAGAATATTTTAGAGAATGGATGGTATTGGCAGACGTATGATACCAAGATACCATACGCCAGAAAGTGGTATTGTACCATACGTAGATATATGTAATATGTGCATGGATTATATACACAGGAAAGTGTTCATGCGCGGACTCCTAATATACTTTTAGATTTGGATTTTAACTTGTCTTGATAAAGATGAAGATACACTTGTAACACTATGAATTTCCCGTAAATACTACAGTTATTATCATCATCATTGCTACTAGAAATGCATTTCCTTCATTATCATCCTTTTCATAATTATAATAATTTCCACGAACTGTAAACAGTCAATACATCATCATATTTAATTTAGTAAGAATATACTTCTTATCATCATAATCAACATCATTATTTTAGAAGGAGAAGAAGAAGAAGAAGAGCTCAAAGTAAATCACAATCGAAAAAGAAAAGAAAAGAAAAAGAAAAAAATTCCATCTCTATTACATATTTCTATTGCCTTCCCGACGAAAGGGGATGAAAAGAGATTCACAATATCTGAAGAAAATTGGATATAAGTGGCATCGAAAGTTAGGGACATGATAGGGAAGAATTCAGATAATTGTTCTCGTTATGCTTTTCAGGGAGAGGCAATTGCGAGGAGGAAACGGGAGATCACGACGATAAGGCTATATGTCGGGGCGGATAAAGACGCCATAATAATCGTTGCGCTCGAATGCGATCTGTGTTCACGGACTTAGAGCAATCACAGCGCAACAGGCTTTTTTTGGATCGCATCGTAGGTTTTCCTCTGCGTGTTTTGCTGTTTTCCTTCTCGTTCTCTTCTCTTGTTGTTGAGCTATGAGGGAAGAGAGGGAGTGTGGGGAAGGCAGGTGCTTCGAGGGTGTGCTAAGGTGTTGGGCGGAGTTCGGGTATGTGAGAGTGGGTTGCGTGTGAATATTCGTTTCGTATTTAGTGGTACGAGGGAGAGAGGAGAGGAGAGAGGACACAGGTTGACGCGAAGATGATTAGGGTAGGAGTGGATGTGGGAAGGGAAGGGGAAGAGAGGGAGAGGAGGGAACTGGGGAAAGGGCAGGAGAGACGAGGAGGAAGGGAGAGGGAGGGAGAGAGAAAAAAGTCTAGAGGAAGGGAGAGAGTGGTGAAGGAGAGGAGGAGGTTAGAGGTTAAGAGGATTGGTAGGTTGATGGATTCGGATCGGGAGAAGCGGGGAAGAGTAGAGGAGAAGGATGAATGGGCGAAGAGGAGAGAGAGAGAGAGAGAAAGTGGATGAGAGATGTATGAGATATGAGAGGAGAGCCGAGTGTGTGTGTGAGAGCAGATTGGAGAGAGAGAGAGAGTAAGAGAATGTAGAGAGTGAGAGTTGTATGAGAGGATAGATGAGCGAGAGGAGGAGTTGAACTTCAGGAGGAGTAGTATGAGGAGAGGTCGATTAGTTAAGTGGGGCTAAGCAGAGACAGAAAGGGTAGGGTGGGGTAAGGAAGAAAATGATAGACTTACAATAGAAGACTTTGGCATACAGAAAGATAGATAGATGAATGGACTAGATTGATAAAGATGGAATAGATTTTGACATACTAAACAATATATAAAACACTCAGCACACCCTCATCTTACCGGCACCAAGATGAGATGTGGTGGTAATAGAGACACAACAACACACGCAACACGCTCATCACACGAACCTCACACCCACCCACCACCCACAATGATCACACTACACACCACACACAACACAGCAACACAACACACACACACAAGTCTGCTGGCTCACACATCACGACGACCACAGCACAATTACATGATAGGATGGATTAACACGCTCTCACGCTCAAACACGACAGATTGAAGAACCAGCGAGAGGCGAACGAGCCGAGCGTGCATGTACACGGTGGCAAATGCAATTTCATATTCTTTACAGACATGAAAGTAAATATCTCCTCCAAACTCAACACAAAGCGAGATGCCTAAAATGAACCTCATCATTCTCTCTGAAAATTGAATGGCTCTAATCCGGAAGAAAATAAAATTGATGAATGGGGTCGCGGTAAAGACACAGGACGGCGGAATTCCGAGTTGCTGAGTGAAAATAGCAAAGGCTGGATAATATACGAAAGTGAAA
>NW_020870989.1:690317-692817 GCF_003789085.1 Penaeus vannamei | reverse complement strand
ACGAATTGAACTAATAGAAAGAGGACAAAATTATGAACATAAACGCCTTCCTGAGAGCAACTTGAGCCATCACTTGAGAAATTTGGAGGCTCTACTGCATGGCACAGGGCAGACCGAATACACTAATGCCCTCAGGTGCAAGGCAGATCTCTCTGTCCACGTGCTGTGTGATTGTGATAGTTTTTGACGGATGGATCACTAGACCTAGTAGTTTCTGACCTTGCACTAGTCTTTCTTTGATAGATCTTTCAACCACTAACTGAAGTGATTTACCCAAAGGGAAGGCTAACTCTAGAGCAGAAATTGTAACAGAATTATCAACAAGAACAGTACGTCCCACATTTGTTTTCAATCCCACAGGCTAATTGTAGTTTGTTTGCAGATGCAGGATTGCTTCAAATAATGAATATAAATGTGGTGCAGGTTCTGAAGAGGTCTCTACAGAAGAACCTGCAGTAACTGAAGACAAAAAAGTGTAGAGGAAACACTAACACGAGACAGCAGTAAAGAATAAAGGCACGTATATGAGAGTAGAAATTGCCTAAGTATGAAGATGCATTACTAAATTTTTAATTCAAATTGGTTCCACCAACCCAAAGTGCCAAAAAAATTAAAAAATAAAAAAATCTAACATCCAGTTCGTCCCCAAATATTCCTCAGATACTGAACATCAAAAAGGCAGAGACCTGATGACATAAGTTTACTTGAGGATGTGTGCTCCTTTCAGCAAGGAGAGAGAGGTTGGAGAGTGTGCTTGCGAATGTGTGCTTGTATCTGTATGTCTATCCATCTGTCTACCCTTCATAAGTGTAGAGCACTGACCACCCGTATGTAAAGTACGAATGGACCCCGTTTTCAGGAAAATGATCACAATTGCACCCCAGTACCTGCAAGTTGGTTACATTCCTTTCATCAATAATCAAAATATTTGAAAGGGTAATGACAGATGAAGTCACAAATCCCTTGAATAGACCCATTTTGCTTTTTAATAATTGCTTTGGATTTCGATCTTCTAGGACTCCGGTCTGTTAAACCTCATAAACAATTAGCGGCAGGATGCGCTCGACACAGGCCTAGACACCTTAATAATCACATTGGACATAGCCAGCGCATTCAATCGTGCGGCACTAAGGACTCATCGCTAAAGTCCGAACTGGAGAAACTAACAGGGTTCTTGAACTTTTTAATAAATATCTGTCTGACAGAATGTATCATTGCCGGTAGACAGTCATCACAAAAATACCCAAGAGGTTATTTTTATACCTCACAAAATCCCCCAGAAATATCAGCATATCTTGAAGATTACACAATAAACATCATTTATCACCCGGGCTGCTGTGGCAGGATAACAAGATACAAACCTTGATCACATCCTCATGCTGGCTACAGTGTTATAGGAGAGCATATTAGCACTGCGCACTAACATCGGTAGTTAAGACATGATAGAAATATATACCTCCCTCAAGATAACAGCATTGCAGAGAATGCCCAGTCTTCTTGAACACTTTACAGTCATAGTTCTCCCAAACTTGTAATGTATCTATCTGTCTGTCTGTTTATCTACATCAGTAAATTACGTATGGTTAATCTTCTTAATCAACCGTGGACCCTTTACACATCTATAAATCGATTTATCTAGCTGCCTATTTATTTACCTACCTGTCAATATGGTTATCCCTGTGTGTGTTTGAATTAGGACAGAGAGCTGAGCTAAAGCCGATGTGGATGGCCACGAAGAACACTAAAAAGATGAGTATACAGTAAATATAGGAGTGCAAGAATATGGTATTGTCAATTTCATAAATCACTTAAGACGTTCTTTACTTTTCTTTGTCTTTTTGATATGTTTAAGGATGTTTCCAAGCTGAAGGTCCTAAATATGCGATCGCCTGACAAGACTTGGGGAGGAGGGTGTAAGAGGTTTCGATGACGAATACAATAATTAAAAGTAGGTATGTTTAGTAAATTGATTTTTTGTCCGTAAACATGACCGTGTCTATTGCAGTCATTTAATCATATGATTTTAAAGCTTTCTTACTCAAAAATAACATGCAATAAGTTTCATCACTATTTATAATTCTGTTGCACATACATGTGGGTGAATATTTCATGTTCAGGGTGATGTAAAGCAATGGTGTGGTAGCCTAGGTTGTGTAAAATTTCCGCATGCCTTCTTGCTTACAACTACCACCGCTGGATAGCCTAGTGCGAAAAAAGGGAGCAGCTATGCATAAGCCTCCCCCTGCCAGTTCATAGCCTTTCCATCATCGAGATTAATGCAATGCCTCCTCGTGGCCACCCATGGTAACTGGGCACCCTGTGGTCCCAGGCTAAACTATGGGGAATCTCGAAATAGCGGGATGCCCTAGAGGTATGGAGTCATGGCCCACCAGCATGTTGACAGGCCCGGGCTCCATACCAACTCCTGTCCCTTAGCCTGCTGGGGTAAATGGGCTGCTTGGGTGAGGTAGGCCATGCTAGTCCTACCCAGAGATATGTA
>NW_020870989.1:677226-682783 GCF_003789085.1 Penaeus vannamei | reverse complement strand
TGTGACCCCCAGTACCTGGATGGAGAGATCGACTTCCTGCGTCGTTCGTTCTCCAAACTGGGCTTTCCTCGCCATGTCCTAGACGTCGCGTTATCCAGGGCGCGACGTACCTTCTACCATGACTCCCCTCCCAATGAGTCTCCTCACCTGCCTGTCCTCAGCCTGCCTTACACTGAGGAGATCTGCTCCCTCCGTCGGCCCTTGCAGTCTCTCAACTGCAGACTCTCCTTTCGTCAGGTGAATACTCTCCGTCGTAACCTGGTTCACACCTGCCCTCCCTCTACCTCGAAGGTGGGCACCTATGCTGTTCCGTGTGCCTCCTGTGATCAGCAGTATTTTGGTGAAACAGGCGCCAGTCTTACTAAGCGTCTGTCTCAGCATAAGTACGCTGTATCCAGGGGACATAGCAACAACGCCCTCTTCTGCCATCAGTGGGACACTGGCCATCAGATGGACTGGAAAGCTGCTCGCATTCTCTTCCCTTCCGCTGATGTCCATGCCCGCAGACTGGTGGAATCTTCTCATTAAACTGCTGCCCAATTTCAACTTGAACAGCGGTTTCTCTCCTGCCGACAGCCTCCTCGCTTCCCACATCCTTCGTCTCCTCCCTTATGCCGGTCACCCGTCACATAGACCGTCTGATCCTTCGACCTGATCTGACCTCCCTTCGCTTCCGTTCTCCTGTCCTCACCCGCCCCGTGATTCCCGAGTGCTTCTCCTCCTTTCCCTCTTATACCGCTTCGTCTCCCTTGCCTCTTCAGACCCGAAGATGGAATCGAGGACGATTCCGAAACTGTTGTCTCACTTTCATCAATAAATATAGTTTGTGCATTGTGGGTTTTTCTTCCATATATATATATATATATATATATATATATATATATATATATATATATATATATATATATATATGTGTGTGTGTGTGTGTGTGTGTGTGTGTGTGTGTGTGTGTGTGTTGTTTTACTTTGGTGCCTTTTGCACGTTATATTTCAAAGCTCATTTTATGATTTTCTGTATTATCTTAAGTATCATCTCCGTATTGGCCAAGCCTCTGGTAGACCTCCATCTCCGGGGGCAGTTTTGGTGTGAGGTCATGGTTCTGAGCCTTCAATTCTGAACCTATTCCTTGATACCACTGGAACTGTCTCCTTTGACTAATTCCTTTGCTGTATCCACGGGCCAAAATAAACAAATAACTGTTCCCCAACTAGGTATCATGGCGTGTTATTTTCGCTATAAATTATATTAAACATTCCTATCTATGTGCTCGAGGTTAGAGCAATTCAATGAACAGGGGTTCTTTAATTATATAAATTCATTTATCAGACATTACAACTTTCAATCTCTGGGAAAAACAAGATTTTTAGTACCCGGCACTTACGTACTTGTGTTCGGGGTGAGAGCAGGAGGCAGTCTGACACGGTTGTAACATAGCTCCACTTCTCACCTTCCCCCCTGAATTAACATTCAAACAAACTATTTATAAATATCATAATTGACTCTATTTGTTATAACAAATATTTTGCTACATTGATATACCTTTAAAATATAAAAATATGTAAAAAAATGTTTCGGTGGAGTCCATAAATCTTTATATTTAGAACCAACACATCTTTTAAAAGTCGAATAAATAACAATCTCGCCATGGGTTCCCTCTGTAGAATATCAGTATAGTGAATTTAGTGTGCCTATTGAAAAAAAGTAATTTCAATATATGTATTGTTTCAGAAGAAACAATACATATATGAAACAAACTGAAACATCAGTCAATAATTCAATATCAGTTACATACTAAATCAATAAACATATCTTTACATGAACATAATCTGGCAATGGGCATACTAAGGCACCTTCGGAAGTGACACTGGCTAATTTCAGGGAGCGACTTACCAATATTCAGTAGTACTAACCATGCTTTTAATAGTAACTTTCAGCAAAAATGTTCTAATGGAGACTCATGCGGCTACATCGCTATATACTCAATCTCTCTTTGTGTCATCACATTTCCAATATATTATTTTCCACGTACTTGGCCACAACATGTTATTAACCACATCACTGTCCCGTTGAACATTCGCCCGTAAACGATAACCTTGGGGCCAAACAGGGGCATAGAAGGGTAGCTACCTTTCTTCCCTTGCCAGTTTACTAATGTCAACTGCAATCAGATGACTGCGCCATTGGCAGTTTTTCAGGATAGCCCAGTCATTCTTGGTAGGTTTAATAATTGAACTTCATGGCGTTGTCCTGGCTCATGAGATAGCCGGTTCAGCTGGAACATGCCCTTCGACCGCCCTTGCTGGTTGCTCTCCCAAGGGCGAGTCTTCCTTAACTGCTTTGCTTATGTTGGTGCCCATGCCTATGCTCTACTCGCCTATATTTGCCAACGCTTCTTGAACAATATATGCCATGCCCAATAATCACTTTTTAAAATAACAATACCTCATATGTAGATACTAATTTTGCCACCAATGAAAATTCTTAAACGACTCTAAAGATTTTCATAAGAACAAGAAACAAAAACAATCCCACTGCTGCCACCAGTGTAATATTGCGAGATTTTTCATATACACATATATATGTATGTGTGTATATATATGTATATACGTTTATGCATATATGTGTGTATATATACATATGTATATATGCATATTGGTATATATGTATATATACATATAAATGTGTATCTGTATATGCATTTATATGTATATATATTCATACATATATGCACAACACACACACACACACACGCACGCGCACACACACACACACAACACACATATATATATATATATATATATATATATATATATATATATATATATATATATATATATATATATATATATATATATATATATATATATATATATATATATATATATATATGTAAACGCTAAAAGAAGTATAGCGTTTGTTTTCTGATATTTTGTGAATTGTACAGTAAGGAACATTTGGCAACACTGGATGTAAGTACGTGGCATTTCAGTTTTTTGTATTTGATGTTAAGCCATGTTTTGTATAACATTATGAAAATAGGCTTATCGTTTATTTTTGCTATGGAAATTTCTAATATTACAGTCTTGATATCTTGCTTGAAATGGAATTATATGTTTATAAATAAGACTTAACGTTAGGAGCGAGGAAATCATGCTTTTTGCCAAGGAACCAGGGATCTGCTCATTCTAAATGTTCTATTTGTGAAGGCGTAATACTGACAGCACTTAGAAATATTACGATTTAGTTTATTGACCGTTTGGAATTTCTTAGAAGAGGTGCCTATTGCCATAGAAAGTATGGAAGGATATGTTAGATTTCACATGTTTTTGATCATATTATTTTGTCAGGATATTGCAAATATGTTAATGTGCTGTGAAATTGATATTGTTAAAGAGAATTAGGATATTGTTGGTAAACTTTGATTATTGTGTGAGAACTCAGTTATGATGAATTGAAAAAGAATTTAAAGAAATATTGTCTGATTGTTACAGTAACAAGTTAACCTGTGCTGTAAGCTGTGAAGGAATGATAGAAATAAAGGACAGCTGCAACAGGGAGTTTCAAATAATCCTATAGACTATTGGAAGGGCAGTAAGGGCGCCTACAATATATATATATTATATATATATATATATATATATATATATATATATATATATATATATATATATATATATATATATATATATATATATATATATATATATATATATATATATATATATATATATATATATATATATATATATATATACATATTCATGTATATGCAAATGCACATGTATTCACAAAAATGCATATATACATATACATATTCGTATATATATATATATATATATATATATATATATATATATATATATATATATATATATATTGTGTGTGTGTGTGTGTGTGTGTGTGTGTGTGTGTGTGTGTGTGTGTGTGTTATGAATACATATACATATATGCATATATATAATATATATATATTATATATATACATATATATACATATATGCATATATATATATATATATATATATATTGTCATGCCATCTCATGTGCTAATCTGGAAATCGTTAGTGTAATGACAGTTTGCGTGCATGACGTCACCGTTGTTTGGGGCAAGGTTGGGGTAGTTGTATTGGTAGGCCTAAGCAAGGTGAGCGCTCTTTTGAGCAGAGGCCGTCAAGGTAACTGGGCGGAGTGGTGTGGGCCGAGCTGTGGGCCACACAAATATCACGTCGGCTACTGACATTTTATAATTTAAACTATAAGGTATGTCTTATAGATATGTAAAGTGATTTGTGATTATTTTGTATATATAGGATAAATGAATTAGGTTAAAGGTATATAATATGTTCACATTAGTTGATGACAAATAATTTAGTTTGATTTCTACCTTGTGGTATGAAAAAATGGTCAAATATTGTAGTTGTTTTATTTTGTTATTTTTAGAACTGTGGGTTGTTATTCCAAGCTATACTACCGACATTGCATGATGATCAAGCATGAAGAATGAAGATGCTGATCCAGAATCTAAGTGCGGAATGAAATGAAATGAAATGCAATGAACATTGAAATATATATAGCTCGGTGAACTATGAACAGTGATCAGTGAAGTAGTGAACAATGAAAATGAGTAAATCGTCTGAACATTATAGCCCTATGAACAATTAATATTTCCTTGCGTGTTTTATTTAATTTCGTGTTTATTTAATTTATATATTTATTTCTAGTATAATAAATACTAAATAAATGAAGTCTTTCTATGCAATCCATTAATTACAAATTTCTCTCATTCAAGAAAAACAGTGTCTTAACTGTGCCGGCAAACCCTCAAATTATAACAATCACCATCCTCACAATTATGGCGCCCGAACAGGGACCGGCGTAATGAGTACTTTGTTATTGATAGAATAATATGGATTGTGTGTTCAAGCTAAAGTAAAATTTGAAAGATGGCGCCATTAGGAGATATAATTAAGTTAGGTAAGGAGATCGGACTGGAAAGAGAGATTTGAGAAACTTCGCGTTAACAAGAGAACAAGAACTGAAGGAAGAAAAGCAGTATGAACGCGATGAACGAGCATGAGAAAGAGAAAGAAAAAGGAAAAAGCTTGGAAAGAAATGGAAATGCAAAATCTAGAAAGACAGCGAGCATATGAACTAGAAAAGCTAAGACTTGAACTTGAAAAAGCGAAACTGAACGAAGGTGGTGAAAGACTATTGAAAACAGAATCTGTGTGTGCACGAAGTTCCCAAAACTACCAGTGTTTAACGATCAGATAGACAGTATCGATGCATATCCTGTAACTAGTGCAGGATGGGATCAAGATGTATGGGCTGTTAGTCTATCGTCACTTTTGCAAGGAAAAGCATTAGAGGCTTATCAGCATTTATCTCCCACCGTAGTAAAAAACTATGATTCTGTTAAAGGAGCCTTGCTCAAATGTTTTCAGTGTACGGCTGAAGGTTATCGCTCTAGATTTAGAAATGCTAAATTTTTCAAAGGTGAATCCGGTATGCAGTTTGGTAATCGCTTGAAGAACTACTTGAAACGATGGATTGATCT
>NW_020870989.1:659726-667226 GCF_003789085.1 Penaeus vannamei | reverse complement strand
GTATGAAATGTTCACTAGGCCACGTCCTTACAGAAAATATCCAGACACCGAAAATCACAGTTACCCACTCCTCAGTCACGGGGCAGAAACACATAAAAACCAGGTATTAAGACTGTCAGTAAGAAAAGGAAAGAGAGAGAAAGAAGGGTTGTGTGGCAATTAGATAAGTTGATAAATAATAGATCAGAAGATAAAATGATAATTAAAAACTAGAAGGGATGACACAATTAAAGTCTTGAGACAAAGGATTGAAAGCAATAGTTTAATGAAGAAAACGGAAAACTGGAAAGATCGGGAAACTCAAGGAAACGCAAAAAAGTAAAATATGAGCTAGATAAAAGGCTTAAAAGATTCAGACAGGCACACACATCACACAGAACATGATAATGAAACTGAACTTGAAATAAAAAGAACGTAAACACAAGCTAAAACTAGAGTCACAGGTTGTCACTGTTCTCTTTAAAATCAATTTAGGTGCCGGAGAGGCAGACGTAACCACTGGGTATGGTAGATCAGTAACTCTACTCTCTCTCTCTCTCTCTCTCTCTCTCTCTCTCTCTCTCTCTCTCTCTATATATATATATATATATATATATATATATATATATATATATATATGAGGCTTCCGCCTTTTTTTTCTTTCTTCTTTCATCTAGCCCGCTGCGTTCTACTAACCCCAGTATTGAATTTAACACTATACATACAACTAAGGAGGCTCATTGAGTTGAATTAAGAGATCATCGGTCTAGGTCTACTCTTTGCTTGGGGTGGAACCTATTTAATCATCTGTTATAGTCTGTCTTTTACTAGTTCACTGGTTTTACTAGATATATATATATATATATATATATATATATATATATATATATATATATATATATATATATGTATGTATTTCTATGTAGCCAAAGTATGGATGGGAATAAATGTGTACACAATACAAGAGATGTATTTAAATGCATCTTTTGCATTCTGATTCATACGTTTTCTGCATTTGTGAACATGAATACGGTTCGTGTGTGTATATGTATATATGTATATATATATATATATATATATATATATATATATATATATAAGTAGTGATTATATGGACACACTAGCCTCACCCCCATGGGTCCCCCCTATGTACCTAACGTGTCATAACAGGAAGTGACCTAATGACTTCCGGAAGTAATTACCGTAATCGATTACGGGAAATCAGTAACCTTGACTAATGATGGAGAACACGCACACCTGAAGGGGTGCCCCCCTCCCTTTCCTCTTCAAAACAACAACAATAATAATGAGAATACGAGAAAGAGGAAGAAGAAGAAGAGGAAGAAGAGGAACAACAAACAAACATGGATCCTGTTGCCGCAGGTCAAACTATCATCCTAAGAGCAGGTGTCACAGGTTCCACCACCCCAACCCCTCACCCAAAACACCTTGGACACACAGCCTCACCCCCATGGGTCCCCCCTATGTACCTAACGTGTCATAACAGGAAGTGCCCTAATGACTTCCGGAAGTAATTACCGTAATCGATACGGGAAATCAATAACCGTGACTAATGATGGAGAACACGCACACCTGAAGGGGTGCCCCCCCATCCCTTTCCTCTCCAAAACAACACTAATAATAATAATAAGGAGAATACGAGAAAGAGGAAGAAGAAGAAGAAGAAGAGGAAGAAGAAAGGAAACAAACAAACATGGATCCTGCTGCCGCAGGTCAAACTATCATCCTAAGAGCAGGTGTCACAGGTTCCACCACCCCAACCCCTCACCCAAAAACACCTTGGACTCACCAGCCTCACCCTATGACTACCCTCTTATCCCGCTATGCACATACCTGACGTGTCATAACAGGAAGTGACCTAATGACTTCCGGAAGTAATTATCATAATTGATTACGGGAAATCAATAACCGTGGCTAATGAGGAATAATACGCACACCAAACAGGTGTCCCCCAACCACCCAAGTCCCACCCCTTCATTCCCACCGCCCTCCAGGTCACGCGCAAAATTAAGCCATTACCGATGTGAGTCAGGTCAGCGAAATCAATAACAGCATCTATTCGTCATGTTTGAACATGTGGGATGGCCTACATTGTCTTAAAACATCTCAATAATAAAGTTATCCCCTCAGAAGTCAGGCACAGACACTAATTAATCAGATATTCACAGTTTGTTCCCACAATCGAAAAGCACCTCGTTTATAAGTATAGAGTTCAGCGGAAAGGAGTATAAAATTCGTTGTACTCAATATGTCTTTATTTTTATTAACATACAAAGAATATTAATAATACATTTTCAAAAAATAGTGTACACACACACACATACATTGTTCTATGGAGGCCCCCAGAAGGACAGATCTATCGCTTGCGACAGATTTATGTCCTCATCAGGCATATTTTGCGTAAGGCCAAAATTCAGAGGAGGCGACGGGCAGGGGGATATAATTTGGATGGAATCGCCACTCGAAATTTCTATGAGTGGGATCTCATCTGAAATAGACGGCGATGCAGGAGGGGAAAATCTTTCCGCAGCCAACCCAATCTCTTCATCGTCCTCATCGCTTGAAATGTCCACAAACGGAATAGCTTCGCTATTTCCCGTGGGACGGTATGCGGGCGACGTAGGGCTCACAGCAGGCAAAATAACGCGAGAGCAGGACTCGACCCTCGCAGGCGACATGTAAGAGGGTGACACATCTCGGTTCTCTTCAGGTTCCCCGAAAGCGGCATCTTGAGGGCAGGAAGGCGAGGGTTCAAGACGTCACACAGTGACACATGGGTAATGACGCGTCTGCTGCCTCCTTCGGTTCCGCGAAAGTGCCAGCTCTCTCCGCTGTCGTCCCGGAGGTGCTGGCTTCCACTGGAGAGACCCTTCTTCTTTTTCTCGGGGATAATACCGACTGCGACCGCACACTCTGCTTATGTAAAACAATGACGCATGCATCGGCACCATCCTCAAAAGCTGCAACAGAAAGTAACACATGAACACACCAGGATTTGCAATGACTACAACAGAGAAACACATTAACACATCGAGATTTACAATGGCAACAGTACACAAATGAAAATACATATATCTGATAAAGTTAAAAAAGTTCAAGTTTTCAGAGACTCACCTTTGTAAAAGGTGTATTCGTTAGCAGACCCATCCCAATGAAAAATTGCTATTGTACTTCCAACAGCAACACCTGTAAATAAAAAACACCAATGAATTACCCTTCAACATCTAAAAAACACAAATATCAAAAAATGTTCATAGTTATAATACAAGTCAAACACCGAGTTTTTACGAGAAAAACAAAGAAATGTTTTACCTGGCAGCGAGGTATTCTTCATAAAGGTTGAGTTCATCTTGGTATGCTTAAGAAAAACACTGTATCACCCTTCAGAATCGAACGCCTTTTATACGACAAGATCTGAGAACCAGCAGACCATCCCACCAATCCCAACCTCTTAAAACACGAGGGGAGGGGTGAAGGGGTGAGGTCTGTACTTAATTACCTATTCCGCAAAACATTCGCTCACATTCCTTTTTACTGAGTGATTCGTTACAAAACAACCTTTCACACCGAGGCATTTTAAAGTTTCTATACAAAAATCTAATAACTTTTCTGTCATTATATCTAAAATCATTCTGTGAAAAATAAAAGCGCAGAAAATTAACAATATAATCTATTCCATGCAAATTAATATGGTACATGATAAAGATCGCATAGGCACCACATGTTAAACTATCAATGCTTTGCAAATGTCTACCAATGTCAAGGAAGCTCTTATCATAATACTGGTCGATAAATCTTTGCAACCAAGGAGAATAAATATGAGGCTTGATTCCGTAGGAATCAAAGTAGGCAATACAATATTTCCCAACAACTACTAATACATAATGACCCATTAATGTTGGTCTGTGCCGAGAGGTAAGTATGTTAACCACAAAAAATTCATTATATGTTGTACGATCTTTTCTAATGGGCAGTTGATCGGCCAAGAAACACCCTCGCAACACATATCCACCTCTGAGAAACTGTCTACAAACGCCTACAACCTCACCACAATTCATTATGCGCGAATATCTGTAACTACCCTTCGATCACTATCGACATATATCAATTGCAATTGCGTCTTGTATCTTTTCTGGTTGCAAATCCAAAACTGCTACCATTTTTCCATTCACAAATCCATCTCTGTCGAGTGAATGTTCTTTTTCCAAACCCAACGCATTCAGCGAGTGATAATACAAATCTGAGCAACGACTCGGAAAACTCGTACTTATATTGTACACAGAGTTGTTATTAACAATAACCGAAAGCTTGCTCAAATGATTATGACCAAAGTGCAATGGATTTTCGCTGTAATTTCCTGCATATGCTTTCATGTCCACCATAAAAAGAGCTAACTTTTCGGGAATCGTTGATCCCCAGGGCATATCAATGCTCAGCTGGGTTTGGTTACTTGCCATGACATAAGTTTTGTATAGCGTTTTATTGAATATATAGCTAAGAGGACTACGAAGCAAAGATTTGTTAAGAGCCTCCCTTGCTGAATCCCGGGGTTTTAGTGTGGTTAAATGCAATTTACAAGTTTCTATCTCCACCTTAGGATTCGAACTACTCGCTTCCGGTTCGGCGTTAATAACAAACTTGTCAGAGGCAAATTCCAGTCGTATTCTCATAGACACATTGTCTAAAAGATACATATCCATTGATGCTATATCTAACAATAACGGAGCCATAAAATGAAATCCGTGAGTCTTAACCTCGCTCATAGCAGATTTCTCTTGCGTGCTAGCATTCGTAAATATTTCTTTATTGTAGGTCCTCGGTATGCTAGAACTATCATAATAATACATATTTCTTCCTAAAGTTTTTTTCAGCGAAGGAGACATACCCGTTTCTAAGCGAACATAGGACGAAAAGTTATACAGAGGATTTTGTTCTACTTGTTGACCGTTAAAATAAACCGATACAGATTTAATTAGCGAGTGCATAGCAGAGTTGCACAACACAGCATGATCAGCTTCACCCAGCGAGGCGCCATCTCCTTTCTTCAGATTACCCTTAATCTCCAGAACCAATCTTGACAGGTCAATATAACAATTCTGCCCGGCAGGCCATCTAAATTCTGCATAATTATCTGTAACAGACCCATTTATCCCTGCATTAAAAGGCAGGACGTCGACTTCACATCTGTCTTCAATCCCTGATTCAACCATACGTAGCCTATTCGACCTGGGAAACATATCGCTTACCCCGGCCACATAAGACGATAATGGCGTCTTGTACTGATTCATGATTGATAATATGAATAACAATAACAATAATAATATCACAAATCTGTATCTCTATATTATTATTGCGCACAGCGGCAAGGCGAGACCGTAACTGACTAAGCCAAAGAAAAAACATCTTTTTTATAGGTTGAACAACTTGGTCGAATCGTTAATCTTTTCACTCTTTTTCGTTTTCTACGCACCCCTCCTCCTCCCCCTCTCATTGCTCTCGCGCCAATGTGTTTGACAGCCTCCACTCCTCTCTTTTCATAGAAGACCTCAAGTTAGTATTCCCCTGTCTCATATCATCAATAACACCAGATCCAAAATCGAGTAATGCTGGTTTAACAAGCTTAGAAACAAATGGAATTAATCTCTTGCCAATATTTCCGAGAAAAGATAATAATCCGGCGCCTCTTCTGTAATGGTCATAAGACTTATATACGCTAATGTCCCCCACGCCCCCTCCTCGAAACTGTTTAATCTGCGATTCCGGTTGTTCAATATTACCATGAATTCCTCGGTGGTGGGGGGACAAAGGGTGCTCTTACATACATGGCGGAAATCAAAATGGTGTCTATCTTCGATATGCATAAAGCAAACACACCAGGACGACGTTCTAATGTAAAATAAGCAAAGATATGCATGTGCTGTCTTTATATACGGGCCTTTACCGAGATCTTATGTGCAATATAAGCGTAATAGAACGTCCTTCCTCGAAAACTATTGGATAACCATTCTGATCTGTAATGCGCACCCCCACAGAATTTAATGTCTTATTTAAGAGCTGTTTATAAAGCGTGGGTGTATACCCTTTGTACTCGAACCTTGCAAAGCAAATGCGTCTAAGATGTTTACCTGCTGTCCTGCAAATCGACAAGAACAACAATGTCTGAATACACATAAATAAAGTCCACACCGCCATCGTTTCTCGGAGGCCTCATACTTACATTCTGATTATATAATAACCATTTATAATCAACAGACACTGTGCGAGGTACATAATAGCGATATATTTTTTTTCGCTAAACCCTAATATGTGCGCCAGACGAGGCGAGAAGCGAACAGCCATATCGGGATGACAGCGTGCTTCCCTCCCATCGCCCAATGTGTGAACGATAATTTCTACGCGAACGCGCTCTGTTTCCCAGTCATAGATAAGAAGTCTCCCCTGTGGCATATATTTTTGAATTGCATCCACGCCTAATATCGGTGCAATTTGTTCCGTTATATCTTTATTAATCATATCTATCATAATTTTTTGGTTCAACAAACACTAATAAACTGAATACTAAAATCATTATCATTTGCTATGATGCTGTAGTAATTTTTGGGATGCAAAAAATTAACCAGCGCCACCTCATAATCCATGGAAGGATCCAACATTAGCGAAATGACGTTTTCAAACGCATAAGAAGTGTTGTGCGGGAAAACATCTTTCGATGCAGTACTGGTAATATATATGTACTGATTGTCAGTCTCCATGGTGGAAGTTGATGACAGACTGAGAGTTGCATCAATAATTTCACCCTTTATAACAAAGATGTAAAGGATAATAAGACTTAAGGAGTAATTCATAACCTTATTTTATTAAAGATATCATATATATATATATATATATATATATATATATAAATCAAACAAGTACAAATGCTACTGGAGAACATGAGATATTAATGATCATTTTCCAGCTGCCTCGGTAGCTTCGATGTCCGCCGCTGTTCGCAGGTAATTTCACCGTCCTCCGCATCATCTTCATTATACCTGGGTCGTTTGTTTCTAATGTCGGCAGGCAAAAGGAGAGGACTCGCGCACAGCAGCGAAAAGATATCTTCAAAGGCATACACCGCGCTGCAAAGTCTTGTAAAAGCTCAATGTATGCATGGCTCCAACTGCCTCCTTCCACTTCAACTGGAAATAAGATCTCCCAATATTCAACTCTTGAAGCTGATTAAACAATGAATCGAGACATTCACCCAATTTCTTAGTCGGTTTTCCGATCCGTCACACGCCAATCCATCAACATAATGTCTATCCATACTCGACTTTAATTGTTTCATGGCAATTTCATTATTTTCCAGGGCTCTCCCGGGACCAAAGTGGGCAACGAGATAGATAATTACAGGCCCATCTCCCTGTTTCACACTAACGACCCCGGTAGCACATCTGTCAGCTACAATAGCCCTTGAGGTAGAAAATAACCGCCTTTTTGATCTGTAGTAATCAGCATATG
>NW_020870989.1:639680-654680 GCF_003789085.1 Penaeus vannamei | reverse complement strand
AAACAGCAACACCTGTAAATAAAAAACACCAATGAATTACCCTTCAACATCTAAAAAACACAAAAATATCAAAAAATGTTCATAGTTATAATACAAGTCAAACCGAGTTTTTACGAGAAAAACAAAGAAATGTTTTACCTGGCAGCGAGGTATTCTTCATAAAGGTTGAGTTCATCTTGGTATGCTTAAGAAAAACACTGTATCACCCTTCAGAATCGAACGCCTTTTATACGACAAGATCTGAGAACCAGCAGACCATCCCACCAATCCAACCTCTTAAAACACGAGGGGGAGGGTGAAGGGTGAGGTCTGTACTTAATTACCTATTCCGCAAATTCGCTCACATTCCTTTTTACTGAGTGATTCGTTACAAAACAACCTTTCACACCGAGGCATTTTAAAGTTTCTATACAAAAATCTAATAACTTTTCTGTCATTATATCTAAAATCATTCTGTGAAAAATAAAAGCGCAGAAAATTAACAATATAATCTATTCCATGCAAATTAATATGGTACATGATAAAGATCGCATAGGCACCGCATGTTAAACTATCAATGCTTTGCAAATGTCTACCAATGTCAAGGAAGCTCTTATCATAATACTGGTCGATAAATCTTTGCAACCAAGGAGAATAAATATGAGGCTTGATTCCGTAGGAATCAAAGTAGGCAATACAATATTTCCCAACAACTACTAATACATAATGACCCATTAATGTTGGTCTGTGCCGAGAGGTAAGTATGTTAACCACAAAAAATTCATTATATGTTGTACGATCTTTTCTAATGGGCAGTTGATCGGCCAAGAAACACCCTCGCAACACATATCCACCTCTGAGAAACTGTCTACAAACGTCTGCAACCTCACCACAATTCATTATGCGCGAATATCTGTAACTACCCTTCGATCATATCAACATACATCACACCCTGTGTATCGCCTACCAAAAATAAAACAATGTTCGAGTCGTGAGGTTGTGACAATTCAACGGCAATCCTAAGGCTTCCAGAGTTTTCAATAGCAATTGCGTCTTGTAGCTTTTCTGGTTGCAAATCCAAAACTGCTACCATTTTTCCATTCACAAATCCATCTCTGTCGAGTGAATGTTCTTTTTCCAACCCCAACGCATTCAGCGAGTGATAATACAAATCTGAGCAACGACTCGGAAAACTCGTACTTATATTGTACACAGAGTTGTTATTAACAATAACCGAAAGCTTGCTCAAATGATTATGACCAAAGTGCAATGGATTTTCGCTGTAATTTCCTGCATATGCTTTCATGTCCACCATAAAAAGAGCTAACTTTTCGGGAATCGTTGATCCCCAGGGCATATCAATGCTCAGCTGGGTTTGGTTACTTGCCATGACATAAGTTTTGTATAGCGTTTTATTGAATATATAGCTAAGAGGACTACGAAGCAAAGATTTGTTAAGAGCCTCCCTTGCTGAATCCCGGGTTTTTTAGTGTGGTTAAATGCAATTTACAAGTTTCTATCTCCACCTTAGGATTCGAACTACTCGCTTCCGGTTCGGCGTTAATAACAAACTTGTCAGAGGCAAATTCCAGTCGTATTCTCATAGACACATTGTCTAAAAGATACATATCCATTGATGCTATATCTAACAATAACGGAGCCATAAAATGAAATCCGTGAGTCTTAACCTCGCTCATAGCAGATTTCTCTTGCGTGCTAGCATTCGTAAATATTTCTTTATTGTAGGTCCTCGGTATGCTAGAACTATCATAATAATACATATTTCTTCCTAAAGTTTTTTTCAGCGAAGGAGACATACCCGTTTCTAGGACGAAAAGTTATACAGAGGATTTTGTTCTACTTGTTGACCGTTAAAATAAACCGATACAGATTTAATTAGCGAGTGCATAGCAGAGTTGCACAACACAGCATGATCAGCTTCACCCAGCGAGGTGCCATCTCCTTTCTTCAGATTACCCTTAATCTCCAGAACCAATCTTGACAGGTCGATATAACAATTCTGCCCGGCAGGCCATCTAAATTCTGCATAATTATCTGTAACAGACCCATTTATCCCTGCATTAAAAGGCAGGACGTCGACTTCACATCTGTCTTCAATCCCTGATTCAACCATACGTAGCCTATTCGACCTGGGAAACATATCGCTTACCCCGGCCACATAAGACGATAATGGCGTCTTGTACTGATTCATGATTGATAATATGAATAACAATAACAATAATAATATCACAATCTGTATCTCTATATTATTATTGCGCACAGCGGCAAGGCGAGACCGTAACTGACTAAGCCAAAGAAAAAACATCTTTTTTATAGGTGAACAACTTGGTCGATCGTTAATCTTTTCACTCTTTTCGTTTTCTACGCACCCCTCCTCCTCCCCCTCTCATTGCTCTCGCGCCAATGTGTTTGACAGCCTCCACTCCTCTCTTTTTCATAGAAGACCTCAAGTTAGTATTCCCTGTCTCATATCATCAATAACACCAGATCCAAAATCGAGTAATGCTGGTTTAACAAGCTTAGAAACAAATGGAATTAATCTCTTGCCAATATTTCCGAGAAAAGATAATAATCCGGCGCCTCTTCTGTAATGGTCATAAGACTTATATACGCTAATGTCCCCACGCCCCCTCCTCGAAACTGTTTAATCTGCGATTCCGGTTGTTCAAATATTACCATGAATTCCTCGGTGGTGGGGGGGACAAAGGGTGCTCTTACATACATGGCGGAAATCAAAATGGTGTCTATCTTCGATATGCATAAAGCAAACACACCAGGACGACGTTCTAATGTAAAATAAGCAAAGATATGCATGTGCTGTCTTTATATACGGGCAGCTTTACCGAGATCTTATGTGCAATATAAGCGTAATAGAACGTCCTTCCTCGAAACTATTGGATAACCATTCTGATCTGTAATGCGCACCCCCACAGAATTTAATGTCTTATTTAAGAGCTGTTTATAAAGCGTGGGTGTATACCCCTTTGTACTCGAACCTTGCAAAGCAAATGCGTCTAAGATGTTTACCTGCTGTCCTGCAAATCGACAAGGAAACAATGTCTGAATACACATAAATAAAGTCCACCGCCATCGTTTCTCGGAGGCCTCATACTTACATTCTGATTATATAATAACCATTTATAATCAAACAGACACTGTGCGAGGTACATAATAGCGATATATTTTTTTTCGCTAAACCCTAATATGTGCGCCAGACGAGGCGAGAAGCGAACAGCCATATCGGGATGACAGCGTGCTTCCTCCATCGCCAACCGCGTGAACGATAATTTCTACGCGAACGCGCTCTGTTTCCCAGTCATAGATAAGAAGTCTCCCCTGTGGCATATATTTTTGAATTGCATCCACGCCTAATATCGGCGCAATTTGTTCCGTTATATCTTTATTAATCATATCTATCATAATTTTTGGTTCTCTCGCATGACCTAGCATGCTAAATTTCGGGACGTACTTAAACATGTCAATCATAATTGGGTGAGCACTGTTATCACAAACACTAATAAACTGAATACTAAAATCATTATCATTTGCTATGATGCTGTAGTAATTTTTGGGATGCAAAAAATTAACCAGCGCCACCTCATAATCCATGGAAGGATCCAACATTAGCGGCGAAATGACGTTTTCAAACGCATAAGAAGTGTTGTGCGGGAAAACATCTTTCGATGCAGTACTGGTAATGTATATGTACTGATTGTCAGTCTCCATGGTGGAAGTTGATGACAGACTGAGAGTTGCATCAATAATTTCACCCTTTATAACAAAGATGTAAAGGATAATAAGACTTAAGGAGTAATTCATAACCTTATTTTATTAAAGATATCATATATATATATAAATCAAACAAGTACAAATGCTACTGGAGAACATGAGATATTAATGATCATTTTCCAGCTCGCCGCTGTTTCGCAGGTAATTTCACCCCTCCGCATCATCTTCATTATACCTGGGTCGTTTGTTTCTAATGTCCGGCTCAGGCAAAAGGAGAGGACTCGCGCACAGCAGCGAAACAGATATCTTCAAAGGCATACACCGCGCTGCAAAGTCTTGTAAAAGCTCAATGTATGCATGGCTCCAACTGCCTCCTTCCACTTCAACTGGAAATAAGATCTCCCCAATATTCAACTCTTGAAGCTGATTAAACAATGAATCGAGACATTCACCCAAATTTCTTAGTCGGTTTTCCGATCCGTCACACGCCAATCCATCAACATAATGTCTATCCATACTCGACTTTAATTGTTTCATGGCAATTTCATTATTTTCCAGGGCTCTCCCGGGACCAAAGTGGGCAACGAGATAGATAATTACAGGCCCATCTCCCTGTTTCACACTAACGACCCCGGTAGCACATCTGTCAGCTACAATAGCCCTTGAGGTAGAAAATAACCGCCTTTTTGATCTGTAGTAATCAGCATATGCATTTTTAATATGCCCGATGTAGCGTAAAGCTTTTCCACATGCATTAGCAATGACGCATACGGCGGTGTCTTTACACAGCTCATGCTGGAGAATACCTCCTTTTCTAATCAACAGGGGGTATAGATAATTCGGGAGATAATCCTCGCGAGGTGACCTCGCACTGACAGAGGGGGCTTCCATTAGCGGTCGTTCTTCTTCCCATCTCTTCATTAATCATCTCTGTAGCGCCTGACAAATTGAGGAACGGCAACAACAGTAGCAGGGCGCTGACGTGGAGACACTTCCTCGGCCATCTTCTTGCGCAATCGAGGCGGTGTGCTCGTATCCTCGCTTTATACCCATAGTGTCCTGTCGTTACTCGCTCATGCATGCCAGCACCCCGCCCACTTAATGCGTTACAATCATCTGCGCAGCTTTGTACACAATCGATAGCCCATTTCAAAGGCAATAGACTGTTGATTGTATAAACTGGCGAGTCTGCGATATTTTGAAATCGTGCGTAATGCTTCTTCCTGCGGGGCATGCTTTAAATTTTCTACAGCATCATCAACTTCTTGCTGGTAGACTTGTTCAGAGTGGTTTGCAAGAAAGGCTCGGTATGTCTCCCAATGACACAACAATATCGTGTTTGTACTGAGCTCGATAAAATTTTATCACCTCTCTTCGAAGCTCACTACCTAGAACTTTGAATGATACATTTTCTTCATCGTCGCTGCTGGTGTTGCTGTTGTTGGACGCACTGCTTGTGCTCGCGCGCGAGGACGCGTTGCTGAAGAGTTCTCCGTTCTCACTCATGTTATGTTGTTATTGCGTCTTACATACACACGCTTCTGATTATAGAATCGCCGGTTTTATCCTCTCTCGAGGCCATTAATAGGGGTTCCAACGCATCTTACTCTGTGCAGACATAAGGGCGGACATTGGCTTAACTTTTACATTCCCACCTGCCTTATGAACACCTGTGAGATACCGCCTAGCTGCCGGACTGCGCATATAATCATATGGTAATGGCGCAAAGTTATGTAATATTTTCAAAAGTTCCTTTTCTTTTACAGAAAACGAGTGCGATGATGAGGATGCAAAATACTTGATAACATCGAGTATATTTAACCCTGTTAGGAGATTGTATCTGACCTAATTCGTCCCACCGAATTAAAGACTGCTTACGGTAAAATTCCAAGAGAGATTTTGCATAATCTTGCTGATTTGTTTTGAAGAAAATTCCTACCAAGTGTTCTAATGAGGGATTTATCGGTGTATTCTGATTGTTGCCAGGGATTGCTTTTTCAAGCCTTTGCAGAGCTGCAGAGGGAAGGGGTACTGTCATTGCCTCATTAGCGGCGGAACGCCTGCATTTTCTCACATTCTTTTTTTATTTTTGCGAAAAGTAGAGCGCGGGATAATGAGCGAGCGCCGAGCCCGCCCCCGCGTCTATTTCCCGCGCAGACATCGCGACAACGCGTGCGCTCGCACCCGCGCGCCCGCGCGTCCGCCTCGCTCGCTGCACCCGCCGCCGCTATGACAGCTGTCGTTCGCGTGCCCCCCATTTATTGCGGTATTTTTAGCTGCCATGGCGATATCCGGAGGCGATTCTAATATGTTCTTGTTGACACCATCATTAATCTTGTTAGTATCATTACCGTTCGAGGTGAGGTCAGAGACCAGGTGGGTCAGATGTCGGTCGACCGTGGACTTTGGAACAAGACAATACTCTTTCATATTTCTAATCAAATTAAAGATGTAAATGCATTTACAGCAAGCGGGAGTAGAATGGATAAAATATTTCCCCCGGTGCGAGATGAGAGAATTTTTTTCTTCTTTTTAAGAGACGTTTTCTTCAGAGACACTTTTGATAGCTTGCCGATATCGTTTCAATTTCTTAATAATACTTTTTTTCCGTGGTTAAGTTTTTCCTTAAGAAATTTGAAAAAACTTCGGCAATGCAATTGATCTGCTGTTTATCCAGCTGTAATATAAAGCCGGAACGTCGTTTTGGCTTTAGTGAACAGATAAACGATAGCACATCAACAAATCGAGGTGTGAGGGGCTGCCTTGTCATGGTGCAGGCTGCATGTCATCAATCGTAATGTATGAATTGAATTTGTCGGGATATCCAATCCAGCGAACAAGATATTCTCTCTGCTTTTTATTTCTGTTCCACCTCGATGACAGGATCTTGTACGGGTAAACACTTGGCAGTGATGTCGGGACGAGCTCCTCTCGATAAAACAAACCTTGGACTTCTTCGCCGCTTAAATCTTCCAGATAATACCCGACTATGTTCTGACGATTGTCAATCTGTCGAATTTTAAATATCTCCTCCGTATTTTGTATTTCATATCCCTTGCGAAATGCGTCGGTACGAGAGCGCGCTGCGATGCGCACAGTGTCCCCAACCTTTATATTCTGATTGCTAGCATGCGATCGGTCCTTTTTTATATGCACATTCAATGAACGAGCATACATTTGTCGAAAGAGACGTTGACACTGCCCCGCGTGTAATGGCGGTGCACGTCCAGTGGCGCGGCGCCTTTCAAACCCGCGTGCGCGCGCTCATTATAGGCTAAAACAATATCCGGGAGAACGTCGATATACCTCAGCGTATCTTTTAAGGTTAAATATTTATATATGCGTTCCTTGAGGGTTCTGATGTGTCTCTCTGCAATGCTAGCCTTTTTTCCTTCGAATGCGTGGTATACCACTGCATCTTATGTTCGCGCAGTAAGCCGTTCACTGTATTATTTACAAACTCTCGCCCTGCATCGGTGAAGAGGTGAGTTAAACCTTTAGCATCCTCAGTATTTAACACCGATTTTAGTGCGCTCGCAAACCTCCGTCTTGTTTTTACTCTTTAAGGGTCTTACTTGCATATAACGACTAAACACATCTACACACACGAGCAAATAGTTGGTTTTATCGTTTTGTCTTGATAAGTTTCGCATGTCTGCCAGATCACACGTTAAGATTTTGCGAGGTCCTATAGCCATTGTTTGGCGACGCGGGAATTTTTTGCGAGTATGTCTGTGAAGAGTATACACACGCTGTGATGACAAAGCATTTTTCACATCCGATTGTGTAATATTATCCTTTCCTAATTGCGTGCGAGCGGCGTCTAACAGCGCTTGTATTCCACCTAAGCTGTGGGGCTTTGTATAGTCTTCATACAAGTCCTTTAGAACTTGCATGGTTCTGTCGGTGATCACCATTGGTAGACAAGCTGATGTGGAAAATATTCACAGAGGATATTACTGCGAAACTGCAGTTTATCTGGAGTTTCACAACCGAGGTCTATGAGTAAATAACCGCGAGATTTCGAGAGAACAACCTTTTTATATAACTCCAAAAACCGCTTGGCTTCACTCTTGCCATATAACTGCCTACCGAGGCATTCTAACTGTCCGAGATCTCTCTGTTTTAGCAAAATAAAATGAGAGGTATTTAGTGAAATGTTGCGGCTGTGCTTCCCTTTCATAAATACATTTTGAACGAGGAGTACAACAGATATGTTTTCGTGTCGTCCCTTTGTAAAGATATTACTTACAATGTCATTATTAGCCGCTTCTATAAAGCAATCATCCAGTATATATAATATGCGGTCATTCGGTTTTGTCTTATGATTGATGGGATCTATAATGTCTTTGTTAACAATAAGTTTGTCAGATAAAGAGGTTTCCTTTTCTAGCGGATGAGATTCACTCCCGCATACAATTATACAATCAAACTGTTTCTGATAGTGCACAACAATTTTTGTGGCGAGATGCGTCTTTCCCGAATTAGTGACTCCTGCAATTATTATTCTTGCGGGTGAGCAAAGAGATCCAGCAAGTTCTCCTTAAAACAGGAGTATGGAGTACTGTGCGACATGTTGAAGGACACAAAAAAATGACACTTAAATTTTAGACATCGCCTATTTTATTGACTACAATATACAGAAAATATTATGTACATGTGTTAAGTATAGCCATTTTAAATAAAGTCATCATCACTATTTTCCTCTGCTTCCTCGATGAAGGGGTTCCCAGTTTGTGTTTTTCTGCGCTTTCGCGTCTTGGTTGCCAGATCGTTGCCTCCTGATGTTATTATTATAGTTGTTGTGTACAACAGACGGAAAGTGAAGGTGGCGGAGATACTCTCGTTTTCTCCATAGATGGCTTAATCTTTCCTCTCCTGTTGTTGTTATTGTTTGTTACCATGGTCTCGGTCTCCTCTCCCCCTCCTCCTCCTCCCCTCCCCTCCTCCTTCTCGCTCTCGCTCGCGCCGGTTGCCACATCGCGCACGAATTCTCCCTCGTTTCCTCCTCCCCCTCTTCGCTCTCTGCCGCCTCGGAAAGGTGTTTAATGTCTGGATGACCATATGCTAGCGATTTATAGGCATTTACATACCAACGTTTATCATCGTATAATGACAGCCCGCGCTTTTTCATTTGCGTGGTCATCATTTGACCTCCAACGTTGGTAATGCTCACCTGTTTAAAGAAATGCACTTCTTTTTCATGAAGAATGCGACGGAAATTGTCGTGTTTTAGCCTCCTCTTCTCAGCCCGACAAATTCCCTTTGCACCCGCGGATGTTTGATCGCTATTTAGGAGCAAGGAATAAGTCTTGGGCTTTAGGCAAATTGCCTCTTTTCGGAATCTCCCCTGTTTCAGATTTTAATAATCCAAGTTTGCCCTTGACACTGGTTGTATAATGGATGGTCATGGCTAAAATTAGAAGTGTCTATCCACTCTTTCAAAGGAGATAAGGACAATTTTTTAAATGTCATCTGTCTCCACAGAGAGGATATAGCTGTCGGTGTCGGAGTAACAGAGCTGCACACGATCTCCGTAATGAGTCTTTAAAACTTTATAATAAAAGTTATACAATTTCAATTTAGCCAGCTCCAAGATGGTAAATCCAACATACTGCGGATAAGCCATACTAACAGTTTTTGCCCTTGAAATGGTTATCACTCTGTTTGGAGCTAAGGGATGAATCTTTTGAAGAATGGGCTTCGAATCTTTTTGAGAAAAGAAGAAGCATTGCACACCATGCTAGCACGTTCTAGTCTTTTTAGAGGGTTCATTAAACACCGCCCAAAGACACTGTTTGAAAGCGTCTTGAAGCACAACTGTTGTGCTTTATCGGTGGCTTCCCTGCGCGCCTTAATATTTTCGTGAATAAAAGGCGATAAAAATTTCACGTTGGGAGAATTCGTACACATCGCTTACTCGCTCCACCTCCACCCCCAAGTCAATTAAAAGCTGCAAATGTTTCAGTAAAATGAGGTGGTCCTTCTGCGGAAGATGTGAAGCCACAAGCTTTTGGTTTTTGCGTGGTAAACGCCTGTTCTGCGATGCTAGAAGTTGTTTGTTATAAGGGGAAATGTCCTGATTTCTTATGTTCATGTGATGAATGAGGAGGGGCAAGTCGTCTGTCTTCCTCGCAACTTCGGGTGGAACTCTGAGATCAGCCACTACCCAGTGCCCAACATCACCGCTTTCGTCGTGGTTGGTTAACCCCGATGCAATGAACTCGGACTTTTCACGGGGCGGTAATTTCCGGATATTGCCGTATGGTAATTTCTCAGACATTACCGTGGCATACAAGCTGTTGAAATCAAGGTAAAGTATGTAGGCTACTTTCCTTTTGTGGGTCATGGTGCGGATTAACAAGGGAGTTCTTTGCTACCGTGAGAGGGCGAACACATGTTGTCAGTCCCCCTCTCACAGATTGCTCAATTTTGCGGGCTAATTCTGGATCGGATATAAGCTCAAGGTTTGTTTTTTGTCATTTTTAGGAATGCATCGTATGCATATCCGGGAAGACTGACATAGTTAACTATATCCAGATCGTACTTTTCAGCAAGCATAGACCTCCACTCTGTAATCACATCGGCTAGCAAACCCACATCAGTCCTCAGGTAGCACTCTAAATAATCACCTAAAGTACGACACCCGGCTGCATTCCAGACTTTTAGTGCATGAGCATACTCCTCCTCCGTAACCGTCTCACCTGTGAGGGAGCTATAAAACTTTTCAATAGGGGGGAGGCTGGTCTCTTCGAGCTTTTTCAGGTCATCCAAGTACTCATACGGAAAAATACCCTTTCCGTTAGAAGCAGCGACTGAGCTTCGTCTGGCAAATGACGTAAGATATGCTTGGAATACCTGAGTGAGCGGCTGCTTTCAATATGAGTTTTGGCGAGAGAGCTTAGGCTTGCGTTCATAAAAGCTAAGCTATCGAGGAATTTCAGGTTGTTTAGTTCCACAGAGTGATATCGAAGCCCTTGCTTCGTAAGAATTTTGATTTTTGTGTTAACTTGCATTTCTTTCAGAATGAGCCGAGGTCGTAAGAGTGATTATGAGCCAGACAGGGGATAGCTGTGCGATGATTTTTCATCTGGAGGTTACAGCGAGCGCAATAAGCACCAATGTAGTTCATCCGATCTTTAGTATGGTCGTGGTGTCTGTGCTTTTGTTGATGTGTGGGAAATTTTTGGTTGCACATTTCGCACATTTCGGCCTTCTTAAAAGCTTCTTCATCTTCGTTGGACATGTGGAGAGGATGATAAGGCATGTTTTTTTTACAATGTCCGCCCATTTGTTAGACAGATTCTCAACAAAGTGCGTGGCAGCGTCGCACCCTGATATAGAAAACTATCTACTACTTCACCTTGTCTGTCTATTATGATATAGCTGTAGGCACAGGCTTTGTGCTGTGCTATACATCTCTCCCCTCCACCAGTCTTGTCCATGAAGGCTTCAAAGTCGTAGATACACATGTGTGATGGTGCAAATGCTTTCCCATAATTCACGAAGGCGAGTTTACTCCCCTGCAACGGGTAAGTGATCTTTGTTGGCATCTCACATCCCTGACATGTGAGATTCGGCTGATCTCTGATCGGGAAACGAAGAGAAACATGTGCGACAAAAGTGCTTGTGAACGTTCCTGCCTCTCATGGTAAATACGTCCATGTACTTATTAAAGTCTGTTATTAGACAGGCGTGCTCATTTTTAAGAAGAAGTAGGTGAAGACGCAGTCGCTCCTTGATGTCTTCTCTTCCTTTTCTCACCTGTAATATGGCATATTTTCGTGAAATATGTTCGTTTTTTCAAGGGTATAGACATAAATAGAGAGACTATTGTCTCTCTCTAATTCTCCCAATGTTTCCCAGCTGGTGGGGAGTTTTTCCGCGTCATGTTTAATAAGGCGCGCACATTTAGCCGGAGTGTTGACTGCTCTGTGTAGATTATTTTTTGAGCGTCCAGCTGCTAGCCATTTTCCGGCCGCGAGGGATCGTATGACACAGTCTGTGTTACCTGTTGGGTTGAAGATATAATGACCCCTCGAACATCTTCAGGATATGCCACATGTCGTCCAATTGCTTGGGGAACTAGAAGATGTGATATCGTAATGTCGTGAGCATTAATGGATTCAAGATCGAGTCCGCTTCCCTCATCTGATAACCACTCTTCTAGTTTAGCTTCTGCTTCCTCTGCCCATCCGCATACAGCTCTTCTACACTCGTCTTCGCTAGATATTGCATAACTGCACAGTGTGATATCTTTTTCAATATGCGTGACATTGCCGGTAGTGAAGTCTATCTTGGAGAGGGTAATATTAAACCCTGTAAATGATTTCGTGGAAGGGGAGGGCATCCGAGTGTGGAGCGGTGAATTTGTAAGACATCTGTAAAATAATCTTGATTTCTGCGCAGGTAATCAGACGGAGATGGCTGGTCTTGGTTAGGAATGCTGAAGCCGAGCCTTACGGCTGCCCCTTGAAATAATTCCCCCCTGGAGATAATATGCGGCGTCTCTACAATATTATCTTCTTCTTCTTTATCACTAATAATCACTGTCACTTTCATAATATTTTCTATTCACACGAGCACGCGATATTTCCGGTTGTGCTGTAATAGACCTGGACGGTCCGGTTGGGGCGAGAGAATCCGCGATGGTCCCGGTTGCGGTGTAATAGACCTGGACGGACCGGGTAGGGGTGAGAGGGGGCGAGTCGAGACTTGTTGTATGGGAAGGTCCTGCTGTAGGTTCCCTGCAAGACATAACATAAACACAGTTATTACACAATAATGCGAGGAGGGGGTTATACAACATTCACTCCTCAAACCGTCTTTGTGAGAACTTGCCTGGTGTGGTATGTGACGATCGGTGAGTGGCGATCTTAGAACCTTTAGACCCTTTCCAGCACCTGCTGTAAGGAATTAAGTATATGGTTAATCATTTGCCGCATGGGCAGACGTCTTTCGGGCGTATTCTGCTGTAGGTCTTAACTATCTTTCAATAATTTTCATGTCTACCATACTTTAATACTCAGATTTCACTGTGTATGAATTAGCTTACCTCGAATGCATTGTTGACGGTGGTAATGCAGCCTTGCTGAGGGAATGTGTTGGTTGCAACCTGAGCACAGCAAGCAAAGGTGGTTGTTGGACAGCTTCTTTCCACAGAGCTGGCAGTGAAGCTTGATGTTAGCCATTGTGAGTGCTATCACAGGGGAAGGCAAGATGTACTAATGTTTAGTGGTCGAGTTTCCACCCTTTTTATATCGCGGGGAATGCCGACGGGCGACAGATGTGTGCATTTCTATTTGACGTTTTATAATGAATTCTATTAAATCATTTTGTGTTTTATACAAGAGGAATATAAAAAAATGATAATTAGTATAGAGGTGTTTATAATCTTTTTCATTAAATTTAGATTCGTATATCTAAGATGCTTTGAGAGTGTGAAACAGCAAGGAAGGAAAAGTAATTATTTAATCGATATCTCCCAGACTCTGCAGTTGACCTGACATCTGTTCAGGATGCAGCTGACCTGTGTTTGAGCAGGCCTTCCTTTAATTATTAACGGTCGTCATTAGTGAAAGGGGTGATCAGTGAGACTTCTTAACTATCACTAGCTAGAGGGCTTTTAATGATGGGAAAATAAAGACATATTGAGTACAACGAATTTTATACTCCTTTCCGCTGAACTCTATACTTATAAACGAGGTGCTTTTCGATTGTGGGGAACAAACTGTGAATATCTGATTAATTAGTGTCTGTGCCTGACTTCTGAGGGGATAACTTTATTATTGAGATGTTTTAAGACAATGTAGGCCATCCCACATGTTCAAACATGACGAATAGATGCTGTTATTGATTTCGCTGACCTGACTCACATCGGTAATGGCTTAATTTTGCGCGTGACCTGGAGGGCGGTGGGAATGAAGGGGTGGGGACTTGGGTGGTTGGGGGACACCTGTTTGGTGTGCGTATTATTCCCCATTAGCCACGGTTATTGATTTCCCGTAATCAATTATGATAATTACTTCCGGAAGTCATTAGGTCACTTCCTGTTATGACACGTCAGGTATGTGCATAGCGGGATAAGAGGGTAGTCATAGGGTGAGGCTGGTGAGTCCAAGGTGTTTTTTGGGTGAGGGGTTGGGGTGGTGGAACCTGTGACACCTGCTCTTAGGATGATAGTTTGACCTGCGGCAGCAGGATCCATGTTTGTTTGTTGTTCCTCTTCTTCCTCTTCTTCTTCTTCTTCTTCTTCTTCTCTTTCTCGTATTCTCCTTATTATTATTATTTATTATTGTTGTTTTGGAGAGGAAAGGAATGGGGGGGCACCCTTCAGGTGTGCGTGTTCTCCATCATTAGTCACGGTTATTGATTCCCGTATCGATTACGGTAATTACTTCCGGAAGTCATTAGGGCACTTCCTGTTATGACACGTTAGGTACATAGGGGGGGACCCATGGGGGTGAGGCTGCTGTGTCCAAGGTGTTTTTGGGTGAGGGGTTGGGGTATGGAACCTGTGACACCTGCTCTTAGGATGATAGTTTGACCTGCGGCAACAGGATCCATGTTTGTTTGTTGTTCCTCTTCTTCTCTTCTTCTTCTTCTTCTTCTTCTCTTCTCTTCTCGTATTCTCATTATTATTATTGTTGTTTTGGAGAGGAAAGGGAGGGGGGGCACCCCTTCAGGTGTGCGTGTTCTCCATCATTAGTCAAGGTTACTGATTTCCCGTAATCGATTACGGTAATTACTTCCGGAAGTCATTAGGTCACTTCCTGTTATGACACGTTAGGTACATAGGGGGGGACCCATGGGGGTGAGGCTATTCTGTCCATATACACACTACTTATATATATATATATATATATATATATATACATATATATATACATGTATATGTATGTATATATATATATATATTATATATATATATATATATATATATATATATATATATGTATATGTCTATATGTATATGTATATGTATTATATTATATATATATATATATAATATATATATATAATATTATATATATATATATATATAATATATATATATATATATATATATATATATATATATATATATATATATACTATATACATATTAAAACACTCTTTATTCTTTGTGTTTGAAATTTCTAACATTGATATTTACATAGAAATATCTCGTTTAGCAATAACCACGCTTTGTTCTCTATATATACCATGTAAAATGAAAGAGAAAAACGAAAAGGGATAAAAAGGATTTCTAGATATAGGCGCAAATATTTC
>NW_020870989.1:608601-633601 GCF_003789085.1 Penaeus vannamei | reverse complement strand
TGTGGGATGGCCTACATTGTCTTAAAACATCTCAATAATAAAGTTATCCCCTCAGAAGTCAGGCACAGACACTAATTAATCAGATATTCACAGTTTGTTCCCCACAATCGAAAAGCACCTCGTTTATAAGTATAGAGTTCAGCGGAAAGGAGTATAAAATTCGTTGTACTCAATATGTCTTTATTTTTATTAACATACAAAGAATATTAATAATACATTTTCAAAAAAAAAAAAAATAGTGTAACACACACACATACATTGTTCTATGAAGGCCCCCAGAAGGACAGATCTATCGCTTGCGACAGATTTATGTCCTCATCAGGCATATTTTGCGTAAGGCCAAAATTCAGAGGAGCGACGGGCAGGGGGATATAATTTGAATGGAATCACCACTTGAAATTTCTATGAGTGGGATCTCATCTGAAATAGACGGCGATGCAGGAGGGAAAATCTTTCCGCAACCAACCCAATCTCTTCATCGTCCTCATCGCTTGAAATGTCCACAAACGGAATAGCTTCGCTATTTCCCGTGGGACGGTATGCAGGCGACGTAGGGCTCACAGCAGGCAAAATAACGCGAGAGCAGGACTCGACCCTCGCAGGCGACATGTAAGGGGTGACACATCTCGGTTCTCTTCAGGTTCCCCGAAAGCGGCATCTTGAGGGCTGGAAGAGGGTTCATCCCACACAGGCGATATACAACAAGACGTCACACAGTGACACATGGGTAATGACGCGTCTGCTGCCTCCTTCGGTTCCGCGAAAGTGTCAGCTCTCTCCGCTGTCGTCCCGGAGGTGCTGGCTTCCACTGGAGAGACCTTCTTCTTTTTCTCGGGGATAATACCGACTGCGACCGCACACTCTGCTTATGTAAAACAATGACGCATGCATCGGCACCATCCTCAAAAGCTGCAACAGAAAGTAACACATGAACACACTAGGATTTGCAATGACTACAACAGAGAAACATAACACATCGAGATTTACAATGGCAACAGTACACAAATGAAAATACATATATCTGATAAAGTTAAAAAAGTTCAAGTTTTCAGAGACTCACCTTTGTAAAAGGTGTATTCGTTAGCAGACCCATCCCAATGAAAAATTGCTATTGTACTTCCAACAGCAACACCTGTAAATAAAAAACACCAATGAATTACCCTTCAACATCTAAAAAACAACACAAAATATCAAAAAATGTTCATAGTTATAATACAAGTCAAACACCGAGTTTTTACGAGAAAAACAAAGAAATGTTTTACCTGGCAGCGAGGTATTCTTCATAAAGGTTGAGTTCATCTTGGTATGCTTAAGAAAAACACTGTATCACCCTTCAGAATCGAACGCCTTTTATACGACAAGATCTGAGAACCAGCAGACCATCCCACCAATCCCAACCTCTTAAAACACGAGGGGGAGGGGTGAAGGGGTGAGGTCTGTACTTAATTACCTATTCCGCAAAACATTCGCTCACATTCCTTTTTACTGAGTGATTCGTTACAAAACAACCTTTCACACCGAGGCATTTTAAAGTTTCTATACAAAAATCTAATAAACTTTTCTGTCATTATATCTAAAATCATTCTGTGAAAAATAAAAGCGCAGAAAATTAACAATATAATCTATTCCATGCAAATTAATATGGTACATGATAAAATCGCATAGGCACCACATGTTAAACTATCAATGCTTTGCAAATGTCTACCAATGTCAAGGAAGCTCTTATCATAATACTGGTCGATAAATCTTTGCAACCAAGGAGAATAAATATGAGGCTTGATTCCGTAGGAATCAAAGTAGGCAATACAATATTTCCCAACAACTACTAATACATAATGACCCATTAATGTTGGTCTGTGCCGAGAGGTAAGTATGTTAACCACAAAAAAATTCAGTATATGTTGTACGATCTTTTCTAATGGGCAGTTGATCGGCCAAGAAACACCCTCGCAACACATATCCACCTCTGAGAAACTGTCTACAAACGTCTGCAACCTCACCACAATTCATTATGCGCGAATATCTGTAACTACCCTTCGATCACTATCAACATACATCACACCCTGTGTATCGCCTACCAAAAATAAAACAATGTTCGAGTCGTGAGGTTGTGACAATTCAACGGCAATCCTAAGGCTTCCAGAGTTTTCAATAGCAATTGCGTTTGTAGCTTTTCTGGTTGCAAATCCAAAACTGCTACCATTTTTCCATTCACAAATCCATCTCTGTCGAGTGAATGTTCTTTTTCCAACCCCAACGCATTCAGCGAGTGATAATACAAATCTGAGCAACGACTCGGAAAACTCGTACTTATATTGTACACAGAGTTGTTATTAACAATAACCGAAAGCTTGCTCAAATGATTATGACCAAAGTGCAATGGATTTTCGCTGTAATTTCCTGCATATGCTTTCATGTCCACCATAAAAAGAGCTAACTTTTCGGGAATCGTTGATCCCCAGGGCATATCAATGCTCAGCTGGGTTTGGTTACTTGCCATGACATAAGTTTTGTATAGCGTTTTATTGAATATATAGCTAAGAGGACTACGAAGCAAAGATTTGTTAAGAGCCTCCTTGCTGAATCCCGGGGTTTTAGTGTGGTTAAATGCAATTTACAAGTTTCTATCTCCACCTTAGGATTCGAACTACTCGCTTCCGGTTCGGCGTTAATAACAAACTTGTCAGAGGCAAATTCCAGTCGTATTCTCATAGACACATTGTCTAAAAGATACATATCCATTGATGCTATATCTAACAATAACGGAGCCATAAAATGAAATCCGTGAGTCTTAACCTCGCTCATAGCAGATTTCTCTTGCGTGCTAGCATTCGTAAATATTTCTTTATTGTAGGTCCTCGGTATGCTAGAACTATCATAATAATACATATTTCTTCCTAAAGTTTTTTTCAGCGAAGGAGACATACCCGTTTCTAAGCGAACATAGGACGAAAAGTTATACAGAGGATTTTGTTCTACTTGTTGACCGTTAAATAAACCGATACAGATTTAATTAGCGAGTGCATAGCAGAGTTGCACAACACAGCATGATCAGCTTCACCCAGCGAGGCGCCATCTCCTTTCTTCAGATTACCCTTAATCTCCAGAACCAATCTTGACAGGTCAATATAACAATTCTGCCCGGCAGGCCATCTAAATTCTGCATAATTATCTGTAACAGACCCATTTATCCCTGCATTAAAAGGCAGGACGTCGACTTCACATCTGTCTTCAATCCCTGATTCAACCATACGTAGCCTATTCGACCTGGGAAACATATCGCTTACCCCGGCCACATAAGACGATAATGGCGTCTTGTACTGATTCATGATTGATAATATGAATAACAATAACAATAATAATATCACAATCTGTATCTCTATATTATTATTGCGCACAGCGGCAAGGCGAGACCGTAACTGACTAAGCCAAAGAAAAAACATCTTTTTTATAGGTTGAACAACTTGGTCGAATCGTTAATCTTTTCACTCTTTTTCGTTTTCTACGCACCCCTCCTCCTCCCCCTCTCATTGCTCTCGCGCCAATGTGTTTGACAGCCTCCACTCCTCTCTTTTTCATAGAAGACCTCAAGTTAGTATTCCCCTGTCTCATATCATCAATAACACCAGATCCAAAATCGAGTAATGCTGGTTTAACAAGCTTAGAAACAAATGGAATTAATCTCTTGCCAATATTTCCGAGAAAAGATAATAATCCGGCGCCTCTTCTGTAATGGTCATAAGACTTATATACGCTAATGTCCCCCACGCCCCCTCCTCGAAACTGTTTAATCTGCGATTCCGGTTGTTCAAAATATTACCATGAATTCCTCGGTGGTGGGGGGACAAAGGGTGCTCTTACATACATGGCGGAAATCAAAATGGTGTCTATCTTCGATATGCATAAAGCAAACACACCAGGACGACGTTCTAATGTAAAATAAGCAAAGATATGCATGTTCTTTATATACGGGCAGACTTTACCGAGATCTTATGTGCAATATAAGCGTAATAGAACGTCCTTCCTCGAAAACTATTGGATAACCATTCTGATCTGTAATGCGCACCCCCACAGAATTTAATGTCTTATTTAAGAGCTGTTTATAAAGCGTGGGTGTATACCCCTTTGTACTCGAACCTTGCAAAGCAAATGCGTCTAAGATGTTTACCTGCTGTCCTGCAAATCGACAAGGAACAACAATGTCTGAATACACATAAATAAAGTCCACACCGCATCGTTTCTCGGAGGCCTCATACTTACATTCTGATTATATAATAACCATTTATAATCAACAGACACTGTGCGAGGTACATAATAGCGATATATTTTTTTTTCGCTAAACCCTAATATGTGCGCCAGACGAGGCGAGAAGCGAACAGCCATATCGGGATGACAGCGTGCTTCCCTCCCATCGCCACCGCGTGAACGATAATTTCTACGCGAACGCGCTCTGTTTCCCAGTCATAGATAAGAAGTCTCCCCTGTGGCATATATTTTTGAATTGCATCCACGCCTAATATCGGTGCAATTTGTTCCGTTATATCTTTATTAATCATATCTATCATAATTTTTGGTTCTCTCGCATGACCTAGCATGCTAAATTTCGGGACGTACTTAAACATGTCAATCATAATTGGGTGAGCACTGTTATCACAAACACTAATAAACTGAATACTAAAATCATTATCATTTGCTATGATGCTGTAGTAATTTTTGGGATGCAAAAAATTAACCAGCGCCACCTCATAATCCATGGAAGGATCCAACATTAGCGGCGAAATGACGTTTTCAAACGCATAAGAAGTGTTGTGCGGGAAAACATCTTTCGATGCAGTACTGGTAATATATATGTACTGATTGTCAGTCTCCATGGTGGAAGTTGATGACAGACTGAGAGTTGCATCAATAATTTCACCCTTTATAACAAAGATAAAGGATAATAAGACTTAAGGAGTAATTCATAACCTTATTTTATTAAAGATATCATATATATATATATATATCAAACAAGTACAAATGCTACTGGAGAACATGAGATATTAATGATCATTTTCCAGCTGCCTCGGTAGCTTCGATGTCCGCCGCTGTTCGCAGGTAATTTCACCGTCCGCATCATCTTCATTATACCTGGGTCGTTTGTTTCTAATGTCGGCTCAGGCAAAAGGAGAGACTCGCGCACAGCAGCGAAACAGATATCTTCAAAGGCATACACCGCGCTGCAAAGTCTTGTAAAAGCTCAATGTATGCATGGCTCCAACTGCCCTTCCACTTCAACTGGAAATAAGATCTCCCCAATATTCAACTCTTGAAGCTGATTAAACAATGAATCGAGACATTCACCCAAATTTCTTAGTCGGTTTTCCGATCCGTCACACGCCAATCCATCAACATAATGTCTATCCATACTCGACTTTAATTGTTTCATGGCAATTTCATTATTTTCCAGGGCTCTCCCGGGACCAAAGTGGGCAACGAGATAGATAATTACAGGCCCATCTCCCTGTTTCACACTAACGACCCCGGTAGCACATCTGTCAGCTACAATAGCCCTTGAGGTAGAAAATAACCGCCTTTTTGATCTGTAGTAATCAGCATATGCATATTTTTTTCCAATATGCCCGATGTAGCGTAAGCAGTCTTTCCACATGCATTAGCAATGACGCATACGGCGGTGTCTTTACACAGCTCATGCTGGAGAATACCTCCTTTTCTAATCAACAGGGGGTATAGATAATTCGGGAGATAATCCTCGCGAGGTGACCTCGCACTGACAGAAGGGCTTCCATTAGCGGTCGTTCTTCTTCCCCCATCTCTTCATTAATCATCTCTCTGTAGCGCCTGACAAATTGAGGAACGGCAACAACAGTAGCAGGGCGCTGACGTGGAGACACTTCCTCGGCCATCTTCTTGCGCAATCGAGGCAGTAGTATAACTCATCACCGCTCGTATCCTCGCTTTATACCCATAGGGTCCTGTCGTTACTCGCTCATGCATGCAGCACCCCGCCCACTTAATGCGTTACAATCATCTGCGCAGCTTTGTACACAATCGATAGCCCATTTCAAAGGCAATAGACTGTTGATTGTATAAACTGGCGAGTCTGCGATATTTTGAAATCGTGCGTAATGCTTCTTCCTGCGGGGCATGCTTTAAATTTTCTACAGCATCATCAACTTCTTGCTGGTAGACTTGTTCAGAGTGGTTTGCAAGAAAGGCTCGGTATGTCTCCCACAATGACACAACAATATCGTGTTTGTACTGAGCTCGATAAAATTTTATCACCTCTCTTCGAAGCTCACTACCTAGAACTTTGAATGACACATTTTCTTCATCGTCGCTGCTGGTGTTGCTGTTGTTGGACGCACTGCTTGTGCTCGCGCGCGAGGACGCGTTGCTGAAGAGTTCTCCGTTCTCACTCATGTTTATGTTGTTATTGCGTCTTACATACACACGCTTCTGATTATAGAATCGCCGGTTTTATCCTCTCTCGAGGCCATTAATAGGGGTTCCAACGCATCTTACTCTGTGCAGACATAAGGGCGGACATTGGCTTAACTTTTACATTCCCACCTGCCTTATGAACACCTGTGAGATACCGCCTAGCACTGCGCATATAATCATATGGTAATGGCGCAAAGTTATGTAATATTTTCAAAAGTTCCTTTTCTTTTACAGAAAACGAGTGCGATGATGAGGATGCAAAATACTTGATAACATCGAGTATATTTAACCCTGTTATAGGAGATTGTATCTGACCTAATTCGTCCCACCGAATTAAAGACTGCTTACGGTAAAATTCCAAGAGAGATTTTGCATAATCTTGCTGATTTGTTTTGAAGAAAATTCCTACCAAGTGTTCTAATGAGGGATTTATCGGTGTATTCTGATTGTTGCCAGGGATTGCTTTTTCAAGCCTTTGCAGAGCTGCAGAGGGAAGCTGAACATTCTTTTTGTTTATTTTCTTGCGAAAAGTAGAGCACGGGATAATTAGCGAGCGCCCGAGCCCGCCCCCGCGTCTATTTCCCGCGCAGACATCGCGACAACGCGTGCGCTCGCACCGCCGCCCCCCGCGCCCGCTCGCGCTGCACCCGCCGCCGCTATGACAGCTGTCGTTCGCGTGCCCCCCATTTATTGCGGTATTTTTAGCTGCCATGGTGATATCCGGAGGCGATTCTAATATGTTCTTGTTGACACCATCATTAATCTTGTTAGTATCATTACCGTTCGAGGTGAGGTCAGAGACCAGGTGGGTCAGATGTCGGTCGACCGTGGACTTTGGAACAAGACAATACTCTTTCATATTTCTAATCAAATTAAAGATGTAAATGCATTTACAGCAAGCGGGAGTAGAATGGATAAAATATTTCCCCCGGTGCGAGATGAGAGAATTTTTTTCTTCTTTTTAAGAGACGTTTTCTTCAGAGACACTTCCTTGATAGCTTGCCGATATCGTTTCAATTTCTTAATAATACTTTTTTCCGTGGTTAAGTTTTTCCTTAAGAAATTTGAAAAAACTTCGGCAATGCAATTGATCTGCTGTTTATCCAGCTGTAATATAAAGCCGGAACGTCGTTTTGGCTTTAGTGAACAGATAAACGATAGTACATCAACAAATCGAGGTGTGAGGGGCTGCCTTGTCATGGTGCAGGCTGCATGCATGTCATCAATCGTAATGTATGAATTGAATTTGTCGGGATATCCAATCCAGCGAACAAGATATTCTCTCTGCTTTTTATTTCTGTTCCACCTCGATGACAGGATCTTGTACGGGTAAACACTTGGCAGTGATGTCGGGACGAGCTCCTCTCGATAAAACAAACCTTGGACTTCTTCGCCGCTTAAATCTTCCAGATAATACCGACTATGTTCTGACGATTGTCAATCTGTCGAATTTTAAAATATCTCCTCCGTATTTTGTATTTCATATCCCTTGCGAAATGCGTCGGTACGAGAGCGCGCTGCGATGCGCACAGTGTCCCCAACCTTTATATTCTGATTGCTAGCATGCGATCGGTCCTTTTTTATATGCACATTCAATGAACGAGCATACATTTGTCGAAAGAGACGTTGACACTGCGCCCGCGTGTAATGGCGGTGCACGTCCAGTGGCGCGGCGCCTTTCAAACCCGCGTGCGCGCGCTCATTATAGGCTAAAACAATATCCGGGAGAACGTCGATATACCTCAGCGTATCTTTTAAGGTTAAATATTTATATATGCGTTCCTTGAGGGTTCTGATGTGTCTCTCTGCAATGCTAGCCTTTATTTCCTTCGAATGCGTGGTATACCACTGCATCTTATGTTCGCGCAGTAAGCCGTTCACTGTATTATTTACAAACTCTCGCCCTGCATCGGTGAAGAGGTGAGTTAAACCTTTAGCATCCTCAGTATTTAACACCGATTTTAGTGCGCTCGCAACCTCCGTCTTGTTTTTACTCTTTAAGGGTCTTACTTGCATATAACGACTAAACACATCTACACACACGAGCAAATAGTTGGTTTTATCGTTTTGTCTTGATAAGTTTCGCATGTCTGCCAGATCACACGTTAAGATTTTGCGAGGTCCTATAGCCATTGTTTGGCGACGCGGGAATTTTTTGCGAGTATGTCTGTGAAGAGTATACACACGCTGCGATGACAAAGCATTTTTTCACATCCGATTGTGTAATATTATCCTTTCCTAATTGCGTGCGAGCGGCGTCTAACAGCGCTTGTATTCCACCTAAGCTGTGGGGCTTTGTATAGTCTTCATACAAGTCCTTTAGAACTTGCATGGTTCTGTCGGTGATCACCATTGGTAGACAAGCTGATGTGGAAAATATTCACAGAGGATATTACTGCGAAACTGCAGTTTATCTGGAGTTTCACAACCGAGGTCTATGAGTAAATAACCGCGAGATTTCGAGAGAACAACCTTTTTATATAACTCCAAAAACCGCTTGGCTTCACTCTTGCCATATAACTGCCTACCGAGGCATTCTAACTGTCCGAGATCTCTCTGTTTTAGCAAAATAAAATGAGAGGTATTTAGTGAAATGTTGCGGCTGTGCTTCCCTTTCATAAATACATTTTGAACGAGGAGTACGACAGATATGTTTTCGTGTCGTCCCTTTGTAAAGATATTACTTACAATGTCATTATTAGCCGCTTCTATAAAGCAATCATCCAGTATATATAATATGCGGTCATTCGGTTTTGTCTTATGATTGATGGGATCTATAATGTCTTTGTTAACAATAAGTTTGTCAGATAAAGAGGTTTCCTTTTCTAGCGGATGAGATTCACTCCCGCATACAATTATACAATCAAACTGTTTCTGATAGTGCACAACAATTTTTGTGGCGAGATGCGTCTTTCCCGAATTAGTGACTCCTGCAATTATTATTCTTGCGGGGTGAGCAAAGAGATCCAGCAAGTTCTCCTTAAAACAGGAGTATGGAGTACTGTGCGACATGTTGAAGGACACAAATAAAAATGACACTTAAATTTTAGACATCGCCTATTTTATTGACTACAATATACAGAAAATATTATGTACATGTGTAAGTATAGCCATTTTAAATAAAGTCATCACTATTTTTCCTCTGCTTCCTCGATGAAGGGGTTCCCAGTTTGTGTTTTTCTGCGCTTTCGCGGTCTTGGGTTGCCAGATCGTTGCCTCCTGATGTTATTATTAGTTGTTGTGTACAACAGACGGAAAGTGAAGGTGGCGGAGATACTCTCGTTTTCTCCATAGATGGCTTAATCTTTCCTCTCCTGTTGTTGTTGTTGTTGGTCTCGGTCTCCTCCTCCCCTCCTCCTCCTCCTCCCCTCCTCCTCGCTCTCGCTCTCGCTCGCGCCGGTTGCCACATCGCGCACGAATTCTCCCTCGTTTCCTCCTCCCCCTCTTCGCTCTCTGCGCCTCGGAAAGGTGTTTAATGTCTGGATGACCATATGCTAGCGATTTATAGGCATTTACATACCAACGTTTATCATCGTATAATGACAGCCCGCGCTTTTTCATTTGCGTGGTCATCATTTGACCTCCAACGTTGGTAATGCTCACCTGTTTAAAGAAATGCACTTCTTTTTCATGAAGAATGCGACGGAAATTGTCGTGTTTTAGCCTCCTCTTCTCAGCCCGACAAATTCCCTTTGCACCCGCGGATGTTTGATCGCTATTTAGGAGCAAGGAATAAGTCTTGGGCTTTAGGCAAATTGCCTCTTTTATCGGAATCTCCCCTGTTTCAGATTTTAATAATCCAAGTTTGCCCTTGACAGACTGGTTGTATAATGGATGGTCATGGCTAAAATTAGAAGTGTCTATCCACTCTTTCAAAGGAGATAAGGACAATTCTTTATAAATGTCATCTGTCTCCACAGAGAGGATATAGCTGTCGGTGTCGGAGTAACAGAGCTGCACACGATCTCCGTAATGAGTCTTTAAAACTTTATAATAAAAGTTATACAATTTCAATTTAGCCAGCTCCAAGATGGTAAATCCAACATACTGCGGATAAGCCATACTAACAGTTTTTGCCCTTGAAATGGTTATCACTCTGTTTGGAGCTAAGGGGATGAATCTTTTGAAGAATGGGCTTCGAATCTTTTGAGAAAAGAAGAAGCATTGCACACCATGCTAGCACGTTCTAGTCTTTTTAGAGGGTTCATTAAACACCGAACTTTGAAGCACAAAGTTGGAGAATTCGTACACACACTTACTCGCTCCACCTCCACCCCAAGTCAATTAAAAAGCTGCAAATGTTTCAGTAAAATGAGGTGGTCCTTCTGCGGAAGATGTGAAGCCACAAGCTTTTGGTTTTTGCGTGGTAAACGCCTGTTCTGCGATGCTAGAAGTTGTTTGTTATAAGGGGATATGTCCTGATTTCTTATGTTCATGTGATGAATGAGGAGGGGCAAGTCGTCTGTCTTCCTCGCAACTTCGGGTGGAACTCTGAGATCAGCCACTACCCAGTGCCCAATATCACCGCTTTCGTCGTGGTTGGTTAACCCCGATGCAATGAAACTCGGACTTTTCACAGGGCGGTAATTTCCGGATATTGCCGTATGGTAATTTCTCAGACATTACCGTGGCATACAAGCTGTTGAAATCAAGGTAGAGTATGTAGGTGCTACTTTCCTTTTGTGGGTCATGGTGCGGATTAACAAGGGAGTTCTTTGCTACCGTGAGAGGGCGAACACATGTTGTCAGTCCCCCTCTCACAGATTGCTCAATTTTGCGGGCTAATTCTGGATCGGATATAAGCTCAAGGTTTGTTTTTGTCATTTTTAGGAATGCATCGTATGCATATCCCGGGAAGACTGACATAGTTAACTATATCCAGATCGTACTTTTCAGCAAGCATAGACCTCCACTCTGTAATCACATCGGCTAGCAAACCCACATCAGTCCTCAGGTAGCACTCTAAATAATCACCTAAAGTACGACACCCGGCTGCATTCCAGACTTTTAGTGCATGAGCATACTCCTCCTCCGTAACCGTCTCACCTGTGAGGGAGCTATAAAACTTTTCAATGGGGGGGAGGCTGGTCTCTTCGAGCTTTTTCAGGTCATCCAAGTACTCATACGGAAAAATACCCTTTCCCGTTAGAAGCAGCGACTGAGCTTCGTCTGGCAAATGACGTAAGATATGCTTGGAATACCTGAGTGAGCGGCTGCTTTCAATATGAGTTTTGGCGAGAGAGCTTAGGCTTGCGTTCATAAAAGCTAAGCTATCGAGGAATTTCAGGTTGTTTAGTTCCACAGAGTGATATCGAAGCCCTTGCTTCGTAAGAATTTTGATTTTTGTGTTAACTTGCATTTCTTTCAGAATCAGTCCGAGGTCGTAAGAGTGATTATGAGCCAGACAGGGGATAGTTGTGCGATGATTTTTCATCTGCAATAAGCACCAATGTAGTTCATCCGATCTTTAGTATGGTCGTGGTGTCTGTGCTTTTGTTGATGTGTGGGAAATTTTTGGTTGCACATTTCGCACATTTCGGCCTTCTTAAAAGCTTCTTCATCTTCGTTGGACATGTGGAGAGGATGATAAGGCATGTTTTTTACAATGTCCGCCCATTTGTTAGACAGATTCTCAACAAAGTGCGTGGCAGCGTCAGCACCCTGATATAGAAAACTATCTACTACTTCACCTTGTCTGTCTATTATGATATAGCTGTAGGCACAGGCTTTGTGCTGTGCTATACATCTCTCCCCTCCATCGGTCTTGTCCATGAAGGGGACTGTCTGCTTTTTTTTTCGATTTTTCGATTTTTCTTGCCGATTTTGATGAAACTCACACCCTTTTATTTGGGCCCCTTCCCATTGCCTGTGGTCGATTTTTTTTTTTTTTCGAAATCGCCCGAACAGTTTTTGAATTTTTGTCAAAAAACAAAACAAAACAAAAAAAAAGTGAAAAACGCCATGTTGAAAATGCAGCACCTGGGTAAAAGGATTCCGACTTCAGAAACGGCAAGACATACAATTTTATTTGATTTTTGCACAGAACTACCTTATATCTACAACTTGTTCGAGAGCGTTTTTTCGATTTCGACTTTTTTTGTGAATTTTTGAAGTAGGGGACATCAAGAAAAAAAAGATGAAAATTTTCTTACATTGACCACATTTACAAGAAGTACAGGCAAAAATTGTGAAAACGCTCTTGAACAAGTTGCAGATATTTTATTTTTCTACAAAATGAGCCATAATATGTTAATTTTGGACATATATTGTGCCTGGAATCCTTTGACCCACCCCTAAAGGTAGAGTTCCGAAATATCGGCATTTTACGTTTATTCTTCTTTCCAAGGCTATTTTGATATCAACAATACAAGGTATAAAATTAGTCTTTCTACACCATAATCCTCTATCATCTACCTGCAGTATGTAATAGAACTATTATTCAGCTACAAAATGAGCCATAATAATTTAAAATCGGACCGAAACTACGTGTGCTATGCGTAAAAATATGACGCACCTAAAAATCGCGATCTTCCTTCTTATTATGTTTACATTTTACATGACAAATCATGTACAGAATGCTTGTATTTGATATTATTAACTATCATTTACCTATTATTGATGCTCTAATGAGGTTTTACAACGTATAATATTTGTCGAAAGAATAACTTTTCTCCAGTCGGACGGGTACCGAACGCGTACTTTTCCCCGTACTGGACCATGAAAATCGTCTTTTTAAATCTGCGGAATAACTCTATGGGGTCACGTAGCCAAATTTCACTCTAAGACCCTGTGGAAAGACGAAAAACAATTACATATCGATGTGAAAGTATGTATATAAGGTATATGAGCACATATAGAACATTTTCGTGTACCCCATGACCTTTTGTTTATTTATATATTTACTTCCGTTTGTTTCTTGGTTTGTTTGTTGATTGTTTATTTTTTTTGTTTGTTTGTTTGTTAATATGTGTTTCTAATATTTCTAAAAGTTATGAACACAGTTTGGTGGTGATGCGGACCATGGTTTGGATCCAGGAATTTTTTTTCTTACTCGAAAAATTATGAACAGATTTGAATAAAAATTTTACCTGAGGTTTATCTTAGCCTAATTAATATTCCGGAACATTTGGCAAAACTATCCCCCATGGGGGGGGGGAGGAGGTTTGCATTTTCGAACTGTTTTGCTCATAGATCAAACTATGTATGATGAAAACATAAAGAAAGGAAAATACACCATATGAATACCATATCATGTTTAGTTATTTGTATGGAAAATTTCTTCATTATCGTTTTTTGGACGCTTGCCGGATTTTTGAAATTCTTCCAAAAAAAAAGAAGGTTAGTCTCATCTTATGTGAAATTTGATAAGCTTTCAGAAAATAACCATTTTTTAATTATCTTTAATCATTGCGTCACAATTGCCAATTTTCTAAGGTAACATCAAAAAAATAATATTTCAGTCGACATCGAAAATAGCTGCTACCACCTAAAAAATAACGGTCGGCCCTTAGAATTTTCTGGGGAGAACCGGGGGCCTAGAAACTCCTTAAAAATGCATTAAAGTCAATTTCGGCAAGAGGGGCGAAAATCGCCGAAAAATCACCAGACGGTCCCCTGAAGGCTTCAAAGTCGTAGATACACATGTGCGATGGCGCAAATGCTTTCCCATAATTCACGAAGGCGAGTTTACTCCCCTGCAACGGGTAAGTGATCTTTGTTGGCATCTCACACCCTGACATGTGAGATTCGGCTGATCTCTGATCGGGAAACGAAGAGAAACATGTGCGACAAAAGTGCTTGTGAACGTTCCTGCCTCTCATGGTAAATACGTCCATGTACTTATTAAAGTCTGTTATTAGACAGGCGTGCTCATTTTTAAGAAGCAACCGCTCCTTGCTGTCTTCTCTTCCTTTTCTCACCTGAAATATGGCATATTTATTATTGGGAGATAGGTTCGTTTTTTCAAGGGCATAGACATAAATAGAGAGGCTATTGTCTCTCTCTAATTCTCCCAATGTTTCCCAGCTGGTGGTGAGTTTTCCCGCGTCATGTTTAATGAGACGGGCACATTTAGCCGGAGTGCCCTCTCCGCTGCTGCTGGCGCGAGGGATCGTATGACACAGTCTGTGTTACCTGTTGGGTTGAAGATATAATGACCCCCTCGAACATCTTCAGGATATGCCACATGTCGTCCAATTGCTTGGGGAACTAGAAGATGTGATATCGTAATGTCGTGAGCATTAATGGATTCAAGATCGAGTCCGCTTCCCTCATCTGATAACCACTCTTCTAGTTTAGCTTCTGCTTCCTCTGCCCATCCACATACAGCTCTTCTACACTCGTCTTCGCTAGATATTGCATAACTGCACAGTGTGATATCTTGGAGAGGGTAATATTAAACCCTGTAAATGATTTCGTGGAAGGGGGAGGGCATCCGAGTGTGGAGCTGTGAATTTGTAAGACATCTGTAAAATCTTGATTTCTGCGCAGGTAATCAGACGGAGATGGCTGGTCTTGGTTAGGAATGCTGAAGCCGAGCCTTACGGCTGCCCCTTGAAATAATTCCCTCCTGGAGATAATATGCGGCGTCTCTACAATATTATCTTCTTCTTCTTTATCACTAATAACATCACTGTCACTTTCATAATATTTTCTATTCACACGAGCACGCGATATTTCCGGTTGTGCTGTAATAGACCTGGACGGTCCAGGTTGGGGCGAGAGAACCCGCGATGGCCCCGGTTGCGGTGTAATAGGCCTGGACGGCCCGGTAGGGGAGAGGGGACGAGTCGAGACTTGTTGTACGGGAAGGTCCTGCTGTAGGTTCCCTGCAAGACATAAACACAGTTATTACACAATAATGCGAGGAGGGGGTTATACAACATTCACTCCTCAAACCGTCTTTGTGAGAACTTGCCTGGTGTGGTATGAGACGATCGGTGAGTAGCGATCTTAGAACCTTTAGACCCCTTCCAGCACCAGCTGTAAGGAATTAAGTATATGGTTAATCATTTGCCGCATGGGCAGACGTCTTTCAGGCGTATTCTGCTGTAGGTCTTAACTATCTTTCAATAATTTTCATGTCTACCCATACTTTAATAGTCAGCTTTCACTGTGTATGAATTAGCTTACCTCGAATGCATAGTCGTCGGTGGTATGCAGCCTTGCAGAGGGAATGTGTTGGTTGCAACCTGAACACAGCAAGCAAAGGTGGTTGTTGGACAGCTTCTTTTTCGCAGAGCTGGCAGTGAAGCTTGATGTTAGCCATTGTGAGTACTATCACAGGGGAAGGCAAGATGTACTAATGTTTAGTGGTCGAGTTTCCACCCTTTTTATATCGGGTGACAGATGTGTGTATTTCTATTTGACGTTTTATAATGAATTCTATTAAATCATTTTGTGTTTATACAAGAGGAATATAAAAAAAATGATATTTAGTATAGAGATGTTTATAATCTTTTTCATTAAATTTAGATTCGTATATCTAAGATGCTTTGAGAGTGTTGAAACACAGCAAGGAAGGAACAGTAATTATTTAATCGATATCTCCCAGGCTCTGCAGTTGAACTGACATCTGTTCAGGATGCAGCTGACCTGTGTTTGAGCAGGCCTTCCTTTAGTTATTAACGGCCGTCATTAGTGAAAGGGGTGATCAATGAGACGCTTCTTAACTATCACTAGCTAGAGGGCTTTTAATGATGGGAAAATAAAGACATATTGAGTACAACGAATTTTATACTCCTTTCCGCTGAACTCTATACTTATAAACGAGGTGCTTTTCGATTGTGGGGAACAAACTGTGAATATCTGATTAATTAGTGTCTGTGCCTGACTGCTGAGGGGATAACTTTATTATTGAGATGTTTTAAGGCAATGTAGGCCATCCCACATGTTCAAACATGACGAATAGATGCTGTTATTGATTTCAGTCGTTCGCTGACCTGACTCACATCGGTAATGGCTTAATTTTGCGCGTGACCTGGAGGGCGGTGGGAATGAAAGGCGGGGACTTGGGTGGTTGGGGGACACCTGTTTGGTGTGCGTATTATTCCTCATTAGCCACGGTTATTGATTTCCCGTAATCGATTATGATAATTACTTCCGGAAGTCATTAGGTCACTTCCTGTTATGACACGTCAGGTATGTGCATAGCGGGATAAGAGGGTAGTCATAGGGTGAGGCTGAGTCCAAGGTGTTTTTGGGTGAGGGTTGGGGTGGTGGAACCTGTGACACCTGCTCTTAGGATGATAGTTTGACCTGCGGCAACAGGATCCATGTTTGTTTGTTGTTCCTCTTCTTCCTCTTCTTCTTCCTCTTTCTCGTATTCTCATTATTATTATTATTATTGTTGTTTTGGAGAGGAAAGGGAGGGGGGCACCCTTCAGGTGTGCGTGTTCTCCATCATTAGTCATGGTTATTGATTTCCCGTAATCGATTACTTCCGGAAGTCATTAGGGCACTTCCTGTTATGACACGTTAGGTACATAGGGGGGGGGGCATGGGGTGAGGCTGATGGGTCCACCTATGAGCTAATATATATATATATATATATATATATATATATATATATATATATATATATATATATATATATATATATATATATATAAGAAAGAGAGAGAGAGAATGCGTTTAAAAGTGGATGAGAACAAGAAAACAAAGAGAAAGTGAATAAGTGCGAGAGACAAACAAGAGATAGAAAAATAAATAAAGAGAAACAGAGAAAGAATGAGTAAGAATGAGATGGGGGGAGTGAGAGAGAAAGGGAGTGAGAGAGAGAGATAGAGAAAGGGAGAGAGAGAGAGAGAAAGGGAGTGAGAGAGAGAGAGAAAGGGAGGAGAGTGAGAGAGAAAGGGAGTGAAAGAGAGAGAGAGAGAGAAAGGGAGTGAGAGAGAGGGGGGGGGTTGGGATAGAGATAGGGTAGGGAGGGAGAGAGACAAGGCAGGCGAGATAGAGAGAGAAAAAATAACAAGGAGGAATAGAGATAGAGAGCATGAGATAGATGGCTGATGAGAAAGAGAGACTGAGAGAGGAGAGAAACACAAAGAGAAGGAGAGAAAGTAAGAGTTAGGGACAGTTTGTGTGAAAGAGAGAGAGCTAGAGAAAGATAGGCGAGGGATGGAAGAAGGGAGGAAGGGAGGGAGAGAGACAGAGAAAGAGAGAGTAGAGAGGGAGGAGAGGATGACAGAGAGAAAAGGAGAGAGAGAGAGTGATAGAGAGTGAAAGAGAGTATGGGATATAGCATACTGCATAGCATAGCATACTGCATAGCACAGCAGTATGCTATGCTATGCTATGCAGTATGCTATGCTATGCAGTACGCCATGCTATGCAGTATGCTATGCTATGCAGTATGCTATGCTATGCAGTATGCTATGCTATGCAGTATGCTATGCTATGCAGTATGCTATGCTATGCAGTATGCTAGCTATGCAGTATATGCTATGTATGCTATGCAGTACGCTATGCTATGCAGTACGCTATGCTATGCAGTACGCTATGCTATGCAGTACGCTATGCTAGCTACGCTATGCTATGCAGTACGCTATGCTATGCAGTACGCTATGCTATGCAGTACGCTGCTACGCTATGCTATGCAGTACGCTATGCTATTACGCTATGCTATGCAGTACGCTAGCTATGCAGTACGCTATGCTATGCAGCGCTATGCTATGCAGTATGCTATGCTACGCTATGCTATGTACGCTATGCTATGCTATGCTATGCTACGCTATGCTATGCAGTACGCTATGCTATGCAGTACGCTATGCTATGCAGTACGCTATGCTATGCAGTACGCTATGCTATGCAGTACGCTATGCTATGCAGTACGCTATGCTATGCAGTACGCTATGCTATGCTACGCTATGCTATGCAGTACGCTATGCATTACGCTATGCTATGCAGTACGCTATTGCTATGCAGTACGCTATGCTATGCAGTAGCTATGCTATGCTATATGCTAGTACGCTATGCTATGCAGTACGCTATGCTATGCAGCGCTATGCTATGCAGTATATGCTATGCAGTACGCTATGCTATGCAGTATGCTATGCTATATGCTATGTATATGCTATGCTATATCTATGCAGTATGCTATGCTGTGCAGTATGCTATGCTATGCAGTATGCTATGCTATGCAGTATTCTATGCTATGCAGTACGCTACGCTATGCAGTATGCAATGCTATGCAGTATGCTATGCTATGCAGTGTGCTATGCTATGCAGTGTGCTATGCTATGCTATGCAGTATGCTATGCTATGCAGTATGCTATGCTATGCAGTATGCTATGCTATGCTATGCTATGCAGTATGCTATGCTATGCAGTATGCTATGCTATGCTATGCTATGCTATGCTATGCTATGCTATGCTATGCAGTATGCTATGCTATGCAGTATGCCTATGCTATGCTATGCTATGTATGCTATGCTATGCAGTATGCTATGCTATGCAGTATGCTATGCTATGCATATGCTATGCAGTATGCTATGCTATGCAGTATGCTATGCTATGCAGTATGCTATGCTATGCTATGTATGCTATGCTAGTATGCATGCTATGCTATACTAAGCAGTATGCTATGCTATGCAGTATGCTATGCTATGCAGTATGCTATGCTATGCCTATATTAAGAGGTGTTAAAACGCCTTCTATATAGTGTAGTTTTAATTGCTAGTGGTGCTAGTGATACACTTAGTGGCTGTTCTCTTTATTTCTAAGAGTTACATGCACTTGTTAAATACACTAGAACAACGATACAGGAACAGGGTATCTGGCGGTGCTGAGGGTGACCCTCCGGCCTGGCCCAGGAGAGGCCGCAGCCGGGAGGAGCGGTCAGATCAGGTCAGGAGCGGCCAGCCCGGGTCAAGGGCCGGCTCGTCGGGGTGTGAGTATCGGAATGAGAATGAAGGGAGGTCAAGGTTTGGCCTCCCTTTTATTCTGACCATCAGCATGGCTCCTATATTTAGAGAGCGTGGCTTGGGGATGAAGCGAGTGGCAGACAGCAAGCATGGGCACGCACGTGGGGACCGCATGGTGTACCAAGCAGTATGCTATGCTATACAGTATGTTATATCCTATAGAGAGAGGTAGAGATAAAGGGAGACAGAGGGAGAGAGAGAGAGACAGAGAGTGTTAGGGAGAGTTAGAGAGAGTGAGTTTGTGTGAAGGAGAGAGTGAAAGAGAGGGGAGGGAGGGAAGAAGGGAGGGAGTTAGACGGTGAGGGAGAGAGAGAGAGAGAGAGAAAGAGAGGGTAGGGAGGAGGGGGGGAGGAGAGAGAGAGAAAGAGTAGGGAGGGAGGAGGAAGGAAGAGAGAGATACATAGATAGAGAGAGAAAGGGTAGGGACGGAGGAGGGAGGAAGAGAGGGAGGGATACATAGATAGAAAGAGAAAGTTTCAGAGAGACACTAAAAGAGAGAAAGGGAGAGAGAGGATGGAAGCAGGGAGGTAGAGAGAGAAAGAGATAAACAATAGAGAGAAATAAAGAGAAAGATAGATAAATAGCAGGGAAAATTAGAGAGAGTGTGCGAAAGAGAGAGCGAGAGAAGGAGAGGGGAGGGGGGAGGGATGGGGCTTGTCATGCATGGTGATGTCAAATTTCTCTAGGATATTGAGGTCTGCATCTTCTACGATAGGCGGGTATGACTGAGCTTTTTGAAGACAGAGCTCACTTCAGGGTACATCTATTCTTGCCATGCAGTGATCCTACCTTTGCCACGTAAAACTTACACAAGCAGCGAAGGCGTGAAAGAATAACATGCCACTGTATTTCTCTGGGCCAAGATTCACCACCATATCATGAAGTGGCAACCACCTGATGGACTGATCATTGCCAAATTTTACCCAAATAATTTCCAAGCCTGCATCCTGAATAGTCGCAACAGCAAGAATATGCGCGTCGCATGCCTTAATTAACACAGTCTTCATCTGTTGCTTCGCTGTATGAAGAGCATGTGTGAAGATTTTGGGGTCAGCTTCTTCGTGGTTACAAGGTCTTCAAGGCTGATGAGTATGAAAGAATCCTCTCTTCTTTGGTCACTACTTCGAAATTGTTGGGACACAGGGTCACTATCTTATCAGCTAGAAACCCAAAAAGCCCCGTCTTCTTGTCGCTGTCTCGCAAGAAGCTTTTCCAAATGAGAGGTAGTTTGGTCTCCCTTACCTCTGTTTGACCTTATTTCAGCCTGCTGGCTTGAAGTCCAGTAGACATCAAGAACGATGTCTACTAGACATATTTTGATGAGTGTCTGGATCACTAAAAGTACTTAGACAGCATATTCTTTAAAAGTCTGATGTCTTTTGAGACAAGAAATACACAAGAGAGTAATACAATACATATAATAAAATGATAAAATAATAAAATACATATAATGAATATATATAATATAATGAAATACATATAATGAATGTATATAATATAATAAAATACATGTAATAAAAATATAACAATACATATGATAAAAATATAACAATACATATAATAAAAATATAACAATAATAAAAATAATATAAGAAATACATCAACGATAATAGCATCACATTCTGGTTGTTTTTCAGGAGGAGAAATGGTAGCTTCCAGAAATTTTACAAGCTGAGACTGACTGGAGTGGAGAGTCCACGCACAGTCAGGACAAAAGCCCTGGTTTTGTAAGTCGGGTCTCTACAGTAATAGAGCGTGGATACATATATGTAGTATGACATCAGAATACTGGGCTTGTAGGAGCTTCGGGGACTAACGAATCATCCACCAGCAGCAATGCCGACCACAGTTGGTCAAATTTGAACCGACTATCTTGGATTCGAATACCGGTCTGCCGCATGAGCACGTAACCACGTGATTTCCAACCCCTAAACCGCTTGGCTACCTAGACCGGAGCAAAAGCACTGGTTTCGTCTTTGCTGTTACGGAGTGTGGATATCGTGACACGCCTATAATAAGAAAATACAAACTAATATCGTACGACTACAAGATTTCTATGGATGATCATAATTGCTGCTCTTCAAAATTATTCATTATCTGTGATCAGACAGCTTTCGAAAATGTTCATTTTGAGTCATGTAATAGCCGCCATCTTGAAAGCTAGCGGCCATATTAACATTCATTTGACACAGATGAGTTTTTCCAGTCAGTATACATTCATTTTGATCTTTTGGATCGATAATACATTTCTGTTCTGTTCCTTTTTTTTTTTTTTTTGCATTTGTCGAGGCGGCCACGTTGAGAACTAGTGGCTATCTTGGATATATAGCTGGATAACGTGCATTTTTTTTCTAATAGTACACCCTGGAAAAGAATTGTGTCAAATTTGGTGCTTTTATCGCCAAGTGAAAGATTCTGATGGCATATTAACTTAATCTGCCCCAATAACATGGTTGAAAAAATAGAGCTAAAAAAAATAGGCCACATAACACGGATCACGAAAAAGATTAATACCACTGACAGAGCTCTGTCGTATAACATCAAGTCAGAAAGCAATGCGGCAACAAAAGAAGAAAAGTTATGGCTGATAATGATATCAGAGTTACTGTAACTCATCTATATCTATATCATATTATTGAAATCTGTATGCTAGGGGTTGTTAACCTGGGGTCCACGGATGGGTTTCAAGGGGTCCTTGAGGACCAGATAAGAATTGCTACTTATTGTAGTGTGTTTGTAATATCGTTTTTATTGTTTGCTTTAATGTTTGATTATACTTTTTGCCTCATGTATGTATGAGAGTTAAATCTCAATAAACAGTATATCAAACACGTTTCGTGCATAGTTGTCTTTGTGTGATGTTTCTTGGGAAGGGGGTCCATAGCTTTTATGAGATTCTTAAAGGGGTCCGTGACTCTTAGGAGGTTTAAAACCATTGATGTATGCTAAGGCTATTCTGTGCATCTCTTGTTATATTTACATAATTTGCATAAACACATGATTCTCAGATAGTATCTTCACGCACAGATTAATATGCATATGCACATGACCATAGCTTTACCTGTTTATTCATCTCTTCTTGCCAGTGTTGTCTATCCTCTTCTACTAAAGCTATGTATTGTTGTAGCACTACTTTTCTTCACTATCGACTGTCAAATGCTGAACAAGGGATTTAAGGCATCCTCACTGCACAATATGACAGCTGCTGAGAGCCATGGAGAAACACCTAGCTTCCTGGAGAAATGCCTCATTCCACCATCATTACTCCTTTAAACCGTAAACTGAGCAATGGGGTTCCGGCATACCCGTGGTGTGCAATTATCGGCATGAAGAAAAATTTTTCAAGAATATTCTTTACTGTTATAGTATGAAAAACTGCAAGTAAAGTATAAGAAAACTAAATACTGGTTCATTATTTACCTTGGTTCAGCCGTGGTGGTGTAGTGAAGTTGCCTGAATTGCCTAACGTCATTTCCAATTATATAAGAGCGAAATATAAGCCGCCAAGTTCAAAGATAGCCTTCACATCATGTGATGTGTATCGTAGTTAAGAGATTAATAAATGAAGAAAGACATCTTAGTTGTCTACCACAGACCCTAATCTCATCATCTCCCACACTCTTGTAGGGTCCGGCACGAGCCCTTACTATTACGAAAAGGTCAATATCACAGAAAATTCAATATGGTCACAGAAAGGTTTAAAAAAAAGAAAGAAAAAGAAAATGTTAGCCTCCCAAAAACTGTCTCAAAAGGGGAATGACAGTGAAGAGAGTCGCTAAAAGGACGGCATCGCAAAAACATCCAATAAACTAAGAATATAGCAGCAAAATAAAGCTTATTATTCATTTATTCGAGATTATTAGAATCCGGGGAACAAGCCTTAGAAGATTTATACTTTTGCACATATTCGGCCAGTTTGTCAAAATTGTTCTAGGTCTGATTCATTGAATATTCATATATAGGGATATGCACATAGATAGAAATAAATCTGTTTACTTTATAGGTATACATCTATTTTTCTACAAGGTAAATATGCATGCATAGAATTATAAATATACATTTGTCTTTGTGAATACGTATGCCTATGTAATGAATATTCATTGGATCGGAACGCCCAATTCTAATAAACCGGCTGAATGTATATACCGAAAGCATGTGCTTCAAATGTGAGTACGCGTAAGAGAGACAGAAAGAAAGTGATACACACACACACACACACACACACACACACACACACACACACACACACACACACACACACATATATATATATATATATATATATATATATATATATATATAGAGAGAGAGAGAGAGAGAGAGAGAGAGAGAGAGAGAGAGAGAGAGAGAGAGAGAGAAAGAGACATACAAATAGACAACACTGAAAGAAATGAAGAAGACAAACTAAATTGCGGCGGTAAAATACGATTCAGGTTTGGACAAACAAGGCGTGCAGTTCTCTGATAGCACAACACCGCGCCAAGCAAACATAGCCATGAATCAGTGTGAGAGACAAACGTTAAGCTAGCTAAGAAGAAAACAATTCAGTTACGAAAGGTGAAAGAGAAAGATAGTGAGGAAGAGGAGTGGGGAATGGAGAGAGGAGGAGAAAAAGAAAGACACACACACACATACGCGCACGCAGATATAGCATATGTCGAAATCACGTACAAAGCGGATTCTATGTCAGGAAAAATGAAGTGAAAAAGAAACACAGAGAACCCCGTTCCTACCAAAAATATAGAAATAGTAATAAGATCCTGGATTCGAATACAGAGCCAGCACATCAGCCAAGAATCGAGCGTAGAATAGAGAAGGATGAAAAGGATGAAGGGAGAAGACAGTATGGAATTTGACGAAAACAATGTGCGGACGCGAAACAAGTTAACTTCCCTTTACCAGAGAAAACGAAATGGGTGTTTGTCATACATGGCAGGTTTTATTCATATATGTAGGTATTATAATGTCCATGCGGCATTTCCGGTATCCTTTACGCTAACTGCTGGCAAAAGGTCAAAATTTAATCTTTGTCGAGATACGTTTTAGTTTTTTTTTGTTTTTTGTTTTTTGAAATGCGTGTCTACTCATAAGGATGTAAAAATGTGTGTGTGTGTGTCTGTATGTGTGTGTATGTATCCATTTAGATTTATGTGTATATATATATATATATATATATATATATATATATATATATATATATATATATATATATATATATATATAGTGTGTGTGTGTGTGTGTGTGTGTGTGTGTGTGTGGTGTATGTGTGTGTGTGTGTGTGTATGTGTGGTATGTGTATGTGTGCTGTGTGTGTGTGTACGTGGTGTGTGTGTGTGTGTGTGTGACTGTAAGTATATGTGATATGATGTACTAAGGTATATAGTATATACTAAATATAGTATATATAGTATATATATATATATTAGTAGATATAGCAATATATTATAGTAAGGATATAGCATAGCGATTGACTATATATGTATATAAAAGATACTATAGTGACTAGAGAAGGTGATAGACTTTAAGTATAAAGAGATGATATATTATATATGGATTATATATATATATAAGTAGAAGAGACTATGAATATAATATGAAGAGATATAGGTAGTATAGTATGTGTGTGTGTGGTGTGTT
>NW_020870989.1:586245-596245 GCF_003789085.1 Penaeus vannamei | reverse complement strand
CAAAACAACAACAATAATAATAATAAGGAGAATACGAGAAAGAGGAAGAAGAAGAAGAGGAACAACAAACAAACATGGATCCTGCTGCCGCAGGTCAAACTATCATCCTAAGAGCAGGTGTCACAGGTTCCACCACCCCAACCCCTCACCCAAAAACACCTTGGACTCACCAGCCTCACCCTATGACTACCCTCTTATCCCGCTATGCACATACCTGACGTGTCATAACAGGAAGTGACCTAATGACTTCCGGAAGTAATTATCATAATTGATTACGGGAAATCAATAACCGTGGCTAATGAGGAATAATACGCACACCAAACAGGTGTCCCCCAACCACCCAAGTCCCCGCCCCTTCATTCCCACCGCCCTCCAGGTCACGCGCAAAATTAAGCCATTACCGATGTGAGTCAGGTCAGCGAAATCAATAACAGCATCTATTCGTCATGTTTGAACATGTGGGATGGCCTACATTGTCTTAAAACATCTCAATAATAAAGTTATCCCCTCAGAAGTCAGGCACAGACACTAATTAATCAGATATTCACAGTTTGTTCCCCACAATCGAAAAGCACCTCGTTTATAAGTATAGAGTTCAGCGGAAAGGAGTATAAAATTCGTTGTACTCAATATGTCTTTATTTTTATTAACATACAAAGAATATTAATAATACATTTTTAAAAAAAAAAACACAACACACTACATTACATTGTTCTATGGAGGCCCCCAGAAGGACAGATCTATCGCTTGCGACAGATTTATGTCCTCATCAGGCATATTTTGTGTAAGGCCAAAATTCAGAGGAGGCGATGGGCAAGGGGATATAATTTGGATGGAATCGCCACTCGAAATTTCTATGAGTGGGATCTCATCTGAAATAGACGGCGATGCAGGAGGGGAAAATCTTTCCGCAGCCAACCCAATCTCTTCATCGTCCTCATCGCTTGAAATGTCCACAAACGGAATAGCTTCGCTATTTCCCGTGGGAGGTATGCACGTAGGGCTCACAGCAGGCAAAATAACGCGAGAGCAGGACTCGACATGGCAACATGTAAGAGGGTGACACATCTCGGTTCTCTTCAGGTTCCCCGAAAGCGGCATCTTGAGGGCTGGAAGGCGAGGGTTCATCCCACACAGGCGACATACAACAAGACGTCACACAGTGACACATGGGTAATGACGCGTCTGCTGCCTCCTTCGGTTCCGCGAAAGTGTCAGCTCTCTCCGCTGTCGTCCCGGAGGTGCTGGCTTCCACTGGAGAGACCCTTCTTCTTTTTCTCGGGGATAATACCGACTGCGACCGCACACTCTGCTTATGTAAAACAATGACGCATGCATCGGCACCATCCTCAAAAGCTGCAACAGAAAGTAACACATGAACACACTAGGATTTGCAATGACTACAACAGAGAAACACATTAACACATCGAGATTTACAATGGCAACAGTACACAAATGAAAATACATATATCTGATAAAGTTAAAAAAGTTCAAGTTTTCAGAGACTCACCTTTGTAAAAGGTGTATTCGTTAGCAGACCCATCCCAATGAAAAATTGCTATTGTACTTCCAACAGCAACACCTGTAAATAAAAAACACCAATGAATTACCCTTCAACATCTAAAAAACAACACAAAATATCAAAAAATGTTCATAGTTATAATACAAGTCAAACACCGAGTTTTTACGAGAAAAACAAAGAAATGTTTTACCTGGCAGCGAGGTATTCTTCATAAAGGTTGAGTTCATCTTGGTATGCTTAAGAAAAACACTGTATCACCCTTCAGAATCGAACGCCTTTTATACGACAAGATCTGAGAACCAGCAGACCATCCCACCAATCCCAACCTCTTAAAACACGAGGGGAGGGGTGAAGGGGTGAGGTCTGTACTTAATTACCTATTCCGCAAAACATTCGCTCACATTCCTTTTTACTGAGTGATTCGTTACAAAACAACCTTTCACACCGAGGCATTTTAAAGTTTCTATACAAAAATCTAACTTTTCTGTCATTATATCTAAAATCATTCTGTGAAAAATAAAAGCGCAGAAAATTAACAATATAATCTATTCCATGCAAATTAATATGGTACATGATAAAGATCGCATAGGCACCACATGTTAAACTATCAATGCTTTGCAAATGTCTACCAATGTCAAGGAAGCTCTTATCATAATACTGGTCGATAAATCTTTGCAACCAAGGAGAATAAATATGAGGCTTGATTCCGTAGGAATCAAAGTAGGCAATACAATATTTCCCAACAACTACTAATACATAATGACCCATTAATGTTGGTCTGTGCCGAGAGGTAAGTATGTTAACCACAAAAAAATTCATTATATGTTGTACGATCTTTTCTAATGGGCAGTTGATCGGCCAAGAAACACCCTCGCAACACATATCCACCTCTGAGAAACTGTCTACAAACGTCTGCAACCTCACCACAATTCATTATGCGCGAATATCTGTAACTACCCTCGATCACTATCAACATACATCACACCCTGTGTATCGCCTACCAAAAATAAAACAATGTTCGAGTCGTGAGGTTGTGACAATTCAACGGCAATCCTAAGGCTTCCAGAGTTTTCAATAGCAATTGCGTCTTGTAGCTTTTCTGGTTGCAAATCCAAAACTGCTACCATTTTTCCATTCACAAATCCATCTCTGTCGAGTGAATGTTCTTTTTCCAACCCCAACGCATTCAGCGAGTGATAATACAAATCTGAGCAACGACTCGGAAAACTCGTACTTATATTGTACACAGAGTTGTTATTAACAATAACCGAAAGCTTGCTCAAATGATTATGACCAAAGTGCAATGGATTTTCGCTGTAATTTCCTGCATATGCTTCATGTCCACCATAAAAGAGCTAACTTTTCGGGAATCGTTGATCCCCAGGGCATATCAATGCTCAGCTGGGTTTGGTTACTTGCCATGACATAAGTTTTGTATAGCGTTTTATTGAATATATAGCTAAGAGACTACGAAGCAAAGATTTGTTAAGAGCCTCCCTTGCTGAATCCCGGGGTTTTAGTGTGGTTAAATGCAATTTACAAGTTTCTATCTCCACCTTAGGATTCGAACTACTCGCTTCCGGTTCGGCGTTAATAACAAACTTGTCAGAGGCAAATTCCAGTCGTATTCTCATAGACACATTGTCTAAAAGATACATATCCATTGATGCTATATCTAACAATAACGGAGCCATAAAATGAAATCCGTGAGTCTTAACCTCGCTCATAGCAGATTTCTCTTGCGTGCTAGCATTCGTAAATATTTCTTTATTGTAGGTCCTCGGTATGCTAGAACTATCATAATAATACATATTTCTTCCTAAAGTTTTTTTCAGCGAAGGAGACATACCCGTTTCTAAGCGAACATAGGACGAAAAGTTATACAGAGGATTTTGTTCTACTTGTTTGACCGTTAAAATAAACCGACACAGATTTAATTAGCGAGTGCATAGCAGAGTTGCACAACACAGCATGATCAGCTTCACCCAGCGAGGCGCCATCTCCTTTCTTCAGATTACCCTTAATCTCCAGAACCAATCTTGACAGGTCAATATAACAATTCTGCCCGGCAGGCCATCTAAATTCTGCATAATTATCTGTAACAGACCCATTTATCCCTGCATTAAAAGGCAGGACGTCGACTTCACATCTGTCTTCAATCCCTAATTCGACCGTAGCCTATTCGACCTGGGAAACATATCGCTTACCCCGGCCACATAAGACGATAATGGCGTCTTGTACTGATTCATGATTGATAATATGAATAACAATAACAATAATAATATCACAATCTGTATCTCTATATTATTATTGCGCACAGCGGCAAGGCGAGACCGTAACTGACTAAGCCAAAGAAAAAACATCTTTTTTAGGTTGAACAACTTGGTCGAATCGTTAATCTTTCACTCTTTTCGTTTTCTACGCACCCCTCCTCCTCCCCCCCTCTCATTGCTCTCGCGCCAATGTGTTTGACAGCCTCCACTCCTCTCTTTTTCATAGAAGACTCAAGTTAGTATTCCCCTGTCATATCATCAATAACACCAGATCCAAAATCGAGTAATGCTGGTTTTAACAAGCTTAGAAACAAATGGAATTAATCTCTTGCCAATATTTCGAGAAAAGATAATAATCCGGCGCCTCTTCTGTAATGGTCATAAGACTTATATACGCTAATGTCCCCCGCCCCCTCCTCGAAACTGTTTAATCTGCGATTCCGGTTGTTCAAATATTACCATGAATTCCTCGGTGGTGGGGGGACAAAGGGTGCTCTTACATACATGGCGGAAATCAAAATGGTGTCTATCTTCGATATGCATAAAGCAAACACACCAGGACGACGTTCTAATGTAAAATAAGCAAAGATATGCATGTGCTGTCTTTATATACGGGCAGACTTTACCGAGATCTTGTGCAATATAAGCGTAATAGAACGTCCTTCCTCGAAAACTATTGGATAACCATTCTGATCTGTAATGCGCACCCCCACAGAATTTAATGTCTTATTTAAGAGCTGTTTATAAAGCGTGGGTGTATACCCCTTTGTACTCGAACCTTGCAAAGCAAATGCGTCTAAGATGTTTACCTGCTGTCCTGCAAATCGACAAGGAACAACAATGTCTGAATACACATAAATAAAGTCCACACCGCCATCGTTTCTCGGAGGCCTCATACTTACATTCTGATTATATAATAACCATTTATAATCAACAGACACTGTGCGAGGTACATAATAGCGATATATTTTTTTTCGCTAAACCCTAATATGTGCGCCAGACGAGGCGAGAAGCGAACAGCCATATCGGGATGACAGCGTGCTTCCCTCCCATCGCCAACCGCGTGAACGATAATTTCTACGCGAACGCGCTCTGTTTCCCAGTCATAGATAAGAAGTCTCCCCTGTGGCATATATTTTTGAATTGCATCCACGCCTAATATCGGTGCAATTTGTTCCGTTATATCTTTATTAATCATATCTATCATAATTTTTGGTTCTCTCGCATGACCTAGCATGCTAAATTTCGGGACGTACTTAAACATGTCAATCATAATTGGGTGAGCACTGTTATCACAAACACTAAAACTGAATACTAAAATCATTATCATTTGCTATGATGCTGTAGTAATTTTTGGGATGCAAAAAATTAACCAGCGCCACCTCATAATCCATGGAAGGATCCAACATTAGCGGCGAAATGACGTTTTCAAACGCATAAAGTGTTGTTGAAAACATCTTTCGATGCAGTACTGGTAATATATATGTACTGATTGTCAGTCTCCATGGTGGAAGTTGATGACAGACTGAGAGTTGCATCAATAATTTCACCCTTTATAACAAAGATGTAAAGGATAATAAGACTTAAGGAGTAATTCATAACCTTATTTTATTAAAGATATATATATATATATATAAATCAAACAAGTACAAATGCTACTGGAGAACATGAGATATTAATGATCATTTCCAGCTGCCTCGGTAGCTTCGATGTCCGCCGCTGTTCGCAGGTAATTTCACCGTCCTCCGCATCATCATCTTCATTATACCTGGGTCGTTTGTTTCTAATGTCGGCTCAGGCAAAAGGAGAGGACTCGCGCACAGCAGCGAAACAGATATCTTCAAAGGCATACACCGCGCTGCAAAGTTGTAAAAGCTCAATGTATGCATGGCTCCAACTGCCTCCTTCCACTTCAACTGGAAATAAGATCTCCCCAATATTCAACTCTTGAAGCTGATTAAACAATGAATCGAGACATTCACCCAATTTCTTAGTCGGTTTTCCGATCCGTCACACGCCAATCCATCAATAATGTCTATCCATACTCGACTTTAATTGTTTCATGGCAATTTCATTATTTTCCAGGGCTCTCCCGGGGACCAAAGTGGGCAACGAGATAGATAATTACAGGCCCATCTCCCTGTTTCACACTAACGACCCCGGTAGCACATCTGTCAGCTACAATAGCCCTTGAGGTAGAAAATAACCGCCTTTTTGATCTGTAGTAATCAGCATATGCATATTCTTTTTCCAATATGCCCGATGTAGCGTAAGCAGTCTTTCCACATGCATTAGCAATGACGCATACGGCGGTGTCTTTACACAACTCATGCTGGAGAATACCTCCTTTTCTAATCAACAGGGGGTATAGATAATTCGGGAGATAATCCTCGCGAGGTGACCTCGCACTGACAGAAGGGGCTTCCATTAGCGGTCGTTCTTCTTCCTCCATCTCTTCATTAATCATCTCTCTGTAGCGCCTGACAAATTGAGGAACGGCAACAACAGTAGCAGGGCGCTGACGTGGAGACACTTCCTCGGCCATCTTCTTGCGCAATCGAGGCAGTAGTATAACTCATCACCGCTCGTATCCTTTACCCATAGGTCCTGTCGTTACTCTTCATGCATGCAGCACCCCGCCCACTTAATGCGTTACAATCATCGTACACAATCGATAGCCCATTTCAAAAATAGACTGTTGAATAAAACTGGCGAGTCTGCGATATTTTGAAATCGTGCGTAATGCTTCTTCCTGCGGGGCATGCTTTAAATTTTCTACAGCATCATCAACTTCTTGCTGGTAGACTTGTTCAGAGTGGTTTGCAAGAAAGGCTCGGTATGTCTCCCACAATGACACAACAATATCGTGTTTGTACTGAGCTCGATAAAATTTTATCACCTCTCTTCGAAGCTCACTACCTAGAACTTTGAATTTTCTTCATCGTCGCTGCTGGTGTTGCTGTTGTTGGACGCACTGCTTGTGCTCGCGCGCGAGGACGCGTTGCTGAAGAGTTCTCCGTTCTCACTCATGTTTATGTCGTTATTGCGTCTTACATACACACGCTTCTGATTATAGAATCGCCGGTTTTATCCTCTCTCGAGGATAGGGGTTCCCGCATCTCTGTGCAGACATAAGGGCGGACATTGGCTTAACTTTACATTCCCACCTGCCTTATGAACACCTGTGAGATACCGCCTAGCTGCCGGACTGCGCATATAATCATATGGTAATGGCGCAAAGTTATGTAATATTTTCAAAAGTTCCTTTTCTTTTACAGAAAACGAGTGCGATGATGAGGATGCAAAATACTTGATAACATCGAGTATATTTAACCCTGTTATAGGAGATTGTATCTGACCTAATTCGTCCCACCGAATTAAAGACTGCTTACGGTAAAATTCCAAGAGAGATTTTGCATAATCTTGCTGATTTGTTTTGAAGAAAATTCCTACCAAGTGTTCTAATGAGGGATTTATCGGTGTATTCTGATTGTTGCCAGGGATTGCTTTTTCAAGCCTTTGCAGAGCTGCAGAGGGAAGGGGTACTGTCATTGCCTCATTAGCGGCGGAACGCCTGCATTTTCTCACATTCTTTTTGTTTATTTTCTTGCGAAAAGTAGAGCGCGGGATAATTAGCGAGCGCCCGAGCCCGCCCCGCGTCTATTTCCCGCGCAGACATCGCGACAACGCGTGCGCTCGCACCGCCGCGCCCGCCGCGCCCGCTGCACCCGCCGCCGCTATGACAGCTGTCGTTCGCGTGCCCCCCATTTATTGCGGTATTTTTAGCTGCCATGGCGATATCCGGAGGCGATTCTAATATGTTCTTGTTGACACCATCATTAATCTTGTTAGTATCATTACCGTTCGAGGTGAGGTCAGAGACCAGGTGGGTCAGATGTCGGTCGACCGTGGACTTTGGAACAAGACAATACTCTTTTCATATTTCTAATCAAATTAAAGATGTAAATGCATTTACAGCAAGCGGGAGTAGAATGGATAAAATATTTCCCCCGGTGCGAGATGAGAGAATTTTTTTCTTCTTTTTAAGAGACGTTTTCTTCAGAGACACTTCCTTGATAGCTTGCCGATATCGTTTCAATTTCTTAATAATACTTTTTTCCGTGGTTAAGTTTTTCCTTAAGAAATTTGAAAAAACTTCGGCAATGCAATTGATCTGCTGTTTATCCAGCTGTAATATAAAGCCGGAACGTCGTTTTGGCTTTAGTGAACAGATAAAAACGATAGTACATCAACAAATCGAGGTGTGAGGGGCTGCTTGTCATGGTGCAGGCTGCATGTCATCAATCGTAATGTATGAATTGAATTTGTCGGGATATCCAATCCAGCGAACAAGATATTCTCTCTGCTTTTTATTTCTGTTCCACCTCGATGACAGGATCTTGTACGGGTAAACACTTGGCAGTGATGTCGGGACGAGCTCCTCTCGATAAAACAAACCTTGACTTCTTCGCCGCTTAAATCTTCCAGATAATACCCGACTATGTTCTGACGATTGTCAATCTGTCGAATTTTAAATATCTCCTCCGTATTTTGTATTTCATATCCCTTGCGAAATGCGTCGGTACGAGAGCGCGCTGCGATGCGCACAGTGTCCCCAACCTTTATATTCTGATTGCTAGCATGCGATCGGTCCTTTTTTATATGCACATTCAATGAACGAGCATACATTTGTCGAAAGAGACGTTGACACTGCGCCCGCGTGTAATGGCGGTGCACGTCCAGTGGCGCGGCGCCTTTCAAACCCGCGTGCGCGCGCTCATTATAGGCTAAAACAATATCCGGGAGAACGTCGATATACCTCAGCGTATCTTTTAAGGTTAAATATTTATATATGCGTTCCTTGAGGGTTCTGATGTGTCTCTCTGCAATGCTAGCCTTTATTTCCTTCGAATGCGTGGTATACCACTGCATCTTATGTTCGCGCAGTAAGCCGTTCACTGTATTATTTACAAACTCTCGCCCTGCATCGGTGAAGAGGTGAGTTAAACCTTTAGCATCCTCAGTATTTAACACCGATTTTAGTGCGCTCGCAACCTCCGTCTTGTTTTTACTCTTTAAGGGTCTTACTTGCATATAACGACTAAACACATCTACACACACGAGCAAATAGTTGGTTTTATCGTTTTGTCTTGATAAGTTTCGCATGTCTGCCAGATCACACGTTAAGATTTGCGAGGTCCTATAGCCATTGTTTGGCGACGCGGGAATTTTTTGCGAGTATGTCTGTGAAGAGTATACACACGCTGTGATGACAAAGCATTTTTCACATCCGATTGTGTAATATTATCCTTTCCTAATTGCGTGCGAGCGGCGTCTAACAGCGCTTGTATTCCACCTAAGCTGTGGGGCTTTGTATAGTCTTCATACAAGTCCTTTAGAACTTGCATGGTTCTGTCGGTGATCACCATTGGTAGACAAGCTGATGTGGAAAATATTCACAGGATATTACTGCGAAACTGCAGTTTATCTGGAGTTTCACAACCGAGGTCTATGAGTAAATAACCGCGAGATTTCGAGAGAACAACCTTTTTATATAACTCCAAAAACCGCTTGGCTTCACTCTTGCCATATAACTGCCTACCGAGGCATTCTAACTGTCCGAGATCTCTCTGTTTTAGCAAAATAAAATGAGAGGTATTTAGTGAAATGTTGCGGCTGTGCTTCCCTTTCATAAATACATTTTGAACGAGGAGTACGACAGATATGTTTTCGTGTCGTCCCTTTGTAAAGATATTACTTACAATGTCATTATTAGCCGCTTCTATAAAGCAATCATCCAGTATATATAATATGCGGTCATTCGGTTTTGTCTTATGATTGATGGGATCTATAATGTCTTTGTTAACAATAAGTTTGTCAGATAAAGAGGTTTCCTTTTCTAGCGGATGAGATTCACTCCCGCATACAATTATACAATCAAACTGTTTCTGATAGTGCACAACAATTTTTGTGGCGAGATGCGTCTTTCCCGAATTAGTGACTCCTGCAATTATTATTCTTGCGGGGTGAGCAAAGAGATCCAGCAAGTTCTCCTTAAAACAGGAGTATGGAGTACTGTGCGACATGTTGAAGGACACAAATAAAAATGACACTTAAATTTTAGACATCGCCTATTTTATTGACTACAATATACAGAAAATATTATGTACATGTGTTAAGTATAGCCATTTTATTGACTACAATA
>NW_020870989.1:566149-586145 GCF_003789085.1 Penaeus vannamei | reverse complement strand
AAACATTACCAGCAGCAGTGGCAAGAATATATATGTATATAGGTATATATGTGTATGTATATATATATTTGTATATGTATGTATGTTTGTGTATATATGTATATATTTGTATATATGTGTTTGTGTATATATATTATATATATATATATATATATATATATATATATTTGTATATGTATGTATGTTTGTGTATATATGTATATATATATATTTGTATATGTATGTATGTTTGTGTATATATGTATATATATGTGTGTAAATATGTATATATAAATAACAACCATGGGACTAGTGCCAAACCATCCACACCACACGGTGCAAGTATACACTTGTATACATATATACATATATATGTGTATATATATTTGTATATGAGTATATATATTCATATGAATATATATATATATATATATATATATATATATATATATATATATATATATATATATATATATACATATATATGTGGTGAATCGCAACGCCCCTGGCTAGTGGTAGCGGGCGTGTCAGGGTGTAGTGCTGCGGCACTGCCAATCTTAAACTTTGAATTCGTCAATAATTGTGTCCCCGAGTGTGGCCCTTCATATTCTAATATCTTAAAACCATTTAAAACCATTAAGAAAGATACTGGATGAGAATAAAAAAACATGAGTAAAATAATAATAAAATAAAAATGAACCAGAAAGAGGCGAGACATGAACAAATAAAACTGACTGAGGGTGGGGGCAAAACGAAAAAATCTAATTTATATATATATATATATATATATATATATATATATATATAATATATAATATATATATATTCATTTATGCACCTGAATATCTTAATATGCGTGTATGAAATGTTCACTAGGCCACGTCCTTACAGAAAATATCCAGACACGAAAATCACAGTTACCCACTCCTCAGTCACGGGGCAGAAACACATAAAAACCAGGTATTAAGACTGTCAGTAAGAAAGGAAAGAGAGAGAAAGAAGGGTTGTGTGGCAATTAGATAAGTTGATAAATAATAGATCAGAAGATAAAATGATAATTAAAAGACTAAGAAGGGATGACACAATTAAAGTCTTGAGACAAAGGATTGAAAGCAATAGTTTAATGAAGAAAACGGAAAACTGGAAAGATCGGGAAACTCAAGGAAACGCAAAAAAGTAAAATATGAGCTAGATAAAAGGCTTAAAAGATTCAGACAGGCACACACATCACACAGAACATGATAATGAAACTGAACTTGAAATAAAAAGAACGTAAACACAAGCTAAAACTAGAGTCACAGGTTGTCACTGTTCTCTTTAAAATCAATTTAGGTGCCGGAGAGGCAGACGTAACCACTGGGTATGGTAGATCAGTAACTCTACTCTCTCTCTCTCTCTCTCTCTCTCTCTCTCTCTCTCTCTCTCTCTCTCTCTCTCTATATATATATTATATATATATATATATATATATATATATATGAGGCTTCCGCCTTTTTTTTCTTTCTTCTTTCATCTAGCCCGCTGCGTTCTACTAACCCCAGTATTGAATTTAACACTATACATACAACTAAGGAGGCTCATTGAGTTGAATTAAGAGATCATCAAGGTCTAGGTCTACTCTTTGCTTGGGGTGGAACCTATTTAATCATCTGTTATAGTCTGTCTTTTACTAGTTCACTGGTTTTACTAGACAATATATATATATATATATATATATATATATATATATATATATATATATATATATATATATATGTATGTATTTCTATGTAGCCAAAGTATGGATGGGAATAAATGTGTACACAATACAAGAGATGTATTTAAATGCATCTTTGCATTCTATTCATACGTTTTCCATTGTGAACATGAATATATATGTATATATTATATATGTATATATATATATATATATATATATATATATATATATATATAAGTAGTGATTATATGGACACACTAGCCTCACCCCCATGGGTCCCCCCCTATGTACCTAACGTGTCATAACAGGAAGTGACCTAATGACTTCCGGAAGTAATTACCGTAATCGATTACGGGAAATCAGTAACCTTGACTAATGATGGAGAACACGCACACCTGAAGGGGTGCCCCCCTCCCTTTCCTCTCCAAAAAACAACAATAATAATAATGAGAAACGAGAAAGAGAAGAAGAAGAAGAGGAAGAAGAGGAACAACAAACAAACATGGATCCTGTTGCCGCAGGTCAAACTATCATCCTAAGAGCAGGTGTCACAGGTTCCACCACCCCAACCCCTCACCCAAAAACACCTTGGACACAGCAGCCTCACCCCCATGGGTCCCCCCTATGTACCTAACGTGTCATAACAGGAAGTGCCCTAATGACTTCCGGAAAGTAATTACCGTAATCGATACGGGAAATCAATAACCGTGACTAATGATGGAGAACACGCACACCTGAAGGGGTGCCCCCCATCCCTTTCCTCTCCAAAACAACAATAATAATAATAATAAGGAGAATACGAGAAAGAGGAAGAAGAAGAAGAAGAAGAGGAAGAAGAGGAACAACAAACAAACATGGATCCTGCTGCCGCAGGTCAAACTATCATCCTAAGAGCAGGTGTCACAGGTTCCACCACCCCAACCCCCTCACCCAAAAACACCTTGGACTCACCAGCCTCACCCTATGACTACCCTCTTATCCCGCTATGCACATACCTGACGTGTCATAACAGGAAGTGACCTAATGACTTCCGGAAGTAATTATCATAATTGATTACGGGAAATCAATAACCGTGGCTAATGGGAATAATACGCACACCAAACAGGTGTCCCCCAACCACCCAAGTCCCCACCCCTTCATTCCCACCGCCCTCCAGGTCACGCGCAAAATTAAGCCATTACCGATGTGAGTCAGGTCAGCGAAATCAATAACAGCATCTATTCGTCATGTTTGAACATGTGGGATGGCCTACATTGTCTTAAAACATCTCAATAATAAAGTTATCCCCTCAGAAGTCAGGCACAGACACTAATTAATCAGATATTCACAGTTTGTTCCCCACAATCGAAAAGCACCTCGTTTATAAGTATAGAGTTCAGCGGAAAGGAGTATAAAATTCGTTGTACTCAATATGTCTTTATTTTTATTAACATACAAAGAATATTAATAATACATTTTCAAAAAAATAGTGTACACACACACACATACATTGTTCTATGGAGGCCCCCAGAAGGACAGATCTATCGCTTGCGACAGATTTATGTCCTCATCAGGCATATTTTGCGTAAGGCCAAAATTCAGAGGAGGCGACGGGCAAGGGGATATAATTTGGATGGAATCGCCACTCGAAATTTCTATGAGTGGGATCTCATCTGAAATAGACGGCGATGCAGGAGGGGAAAATCTTTCCGCAGCCAACCCAATCTCTTCATCGTCCTCATCGCTTGAATGTCCACAAACGGAATAGCTTCGCTATTTCCCGTGGGACGGTATGCAGGCGACGTAGGGCTCACAGCAGGCAAAATAACGCGAGAGCAGGACTCGACCCTCGCAGGCGACATGTAAGAGGGTGACACATCTCGGTTCTCTTCAGGTTCCCCGAAAGCGGCATCTTGAGGGCAGGGAAAGGAGGGCACAAGACGTCACACAGTGACACATGGGTAATGACGCGTCTGCTGCCCTCCTTCGGTTCCGCGAAAGTGTCAGCTCTCTCCGCTGTCGTCCCCGGAGGTGCTGGCTTCCACTGGAGAGACCCTTCTTTTTTTCTCGGGGATAATACCGACTGCGACCGCACACTCTGCTTATGTAAAACAATGACGCATGCATCGGCACCATCCTCAAAAGCTGCAACAGAAAGTAACACATGAACACACCAGGATTTGCAATGACTACAACAGAGAAACACATTAACACATCGAGATTTACAATGGCAACAGTACACAAATGAAAATACATATATCTGATAAAGTTAAAAAAGTTCAAGTTTTCAGAGACTCACCTTTGTAAAAGGTGTATTCGTTAGCAGACCCATCCCAATGAAAAATTGCTATTGTACTTCCAACAGCAACACCTGTAAATAAAAAACACCAATGAATTACCCTTCAACATCTAAAAAACAACACAAAATATCAAAAAATGTTCATAGTTATAATACAAGTCAAACACCGAGTTTTTACGAGAAAAACAAAGAAATGTTTTACCTGGCAGCGAGGTATTCTTCATAAAGGTTGAGTTCATCTTGGTATGCTTAAGAAAAACACTATCACCCTTCAGAATCGAACGCCTTTTATACGACAAGATCTGAGAACCAGCAGACCATCCCACCAATCCCAACCTCTTAAAACACGAGGGGGAGGGGTGAAGGGTGAGGTCTGTACTTAATTACCTATTCCGCAAAACATTCGCTCACATTCCTTTTTACTGAGTGATTCGTTACAAAACAACCTTTCACACCGAGGCATTTTAAAGTTTCTATACAAAAATCTAATAACTTTTCTGTCATTATATCTAAAATCATTCTGTGAAAAATAAAAGCGCAGAAAATTAACAATATAATCTATTCCATGCAAATTAATATGGTACATGATAAAGATCGCATAGGCACCACATGTTAAACTATCAATGCTTTGCAAATGTCTACCAATGTCAAGGAAGCTCTTATCATAATACTGGTCGATAAATCTTTGCAACCAAGAGAAATAAATATGAGGCTTGATTCCGTAGGAATCAAAGTAGGCAATACAATATTTCCCAACAACTACTAATACATAATGACCCATTAATGTTGGTCTGTGCCGAGAGGTAAGTATGTTAACCACAAAAAATTCATTATATGTTGTACGATCTTTTCTAATGGGCAGTTGATCGGCCAAGAAACACCCTCGCAACACATATCCACCTCTGAGAAACTGTCTACAAACGTCTGCAACCTCACCACAATTCATTATGCGCGAATATCTGTAACTACCCTTCGATCACTATCGTGCAAAGCTTCCAGAGTTTTCAATAGCAATTGCGTCTTGTAGCTTTTCTGGTTGCAAATCCAAAACTGCTACCATTTTTCCATTCACAAATCCATCTCTGTCGAGTGAATGTTCTTTTTCCAACCCCAACGCATTCAGCGAGTGATAATACAAATCTGAGCAACGACTCGGAAAACTCGTACTTATATTGTACACAGAGTTGTTATTAACAATAACCGAAAGCTTGCTCAAATGATTATGACCAAAGTGCAATGGATTTTCGCTGTAATTTCCTGCATATGCTTTCATGTCCACCATAAAAAGAGCTAACTTTTCGGGAATCGTTGATCCCCAGGGCATATCAATGCTCAGCTGGGTTTGGTTACTTGCCATGACATAAGTTTTGTATAGCGTTTTATTGAATATATAGCTAAGAGGACTACGAAGCAAAGATTTGTTAAGAGCCTCCCTTGCTGAATCCCGGGGTTTTAGTGTGGTTAAATGCAATTTACAAGTTTCTATCTCCACCTTAGGATTCGAACTACTCGCTTCCGGTTCGGCGTTAATAACAAACTTGTCAGAGGCAAATTCCAGTCGTATTCTCATAGACACATTTGTCTAAAAGATACATATCCATTGATGCTATATCTAACAATAACGGAGCCATAAAATGAAATCCGTGAGTCTTAACCTCGCTCATAGCAGATTTCTCTTGCGTGCTAGCATTCGTAAATATTTCTTTATTGTAGGTCCTCGGTATGCTAGAACTATCATAATATACATATTTCTTCCTAAAGTTTTTTTCAGCGAAGGAGACATACCCGTTTCTAAGCGAACATAGGACGAAAAGTTATACAGAGGATTTTGTTCTACTTGTTGACCGTTAAAATAAACCGATACAGATTTAATTAGCGAGTGCATAGCAGAGTTGCACAACACAGCATGATCAGCTTCACCCAGCGAGGCGCCATCTCCTTTCTTCAGATTACCCTTAATCTCCAGAACCAATCTTGACAGGTCAATATAACAATTCTGCCCGGCAGGCCATCTAAATTCTGCATAATTATCTGTAACAGACCCATTTATCCCTGCATTAAAAGGCAGGACGTCGACTTCACATCTGTCTTCAATCCCTGATTCAACCATACGTAGCCTATTCGACCTGGGAAACATATCGCTTACCCCGGCCACATAAGACGATAATGGCGTCTTGTACTGATTCATGATTGATAATATGAATAACAATAACAATAATAATATCACAATCTGTATCTCTATATTATTATTGCGCACAGCGGCAAGGCGAGACCGTAACTGACTAAGCCAAAAAAAACATCTTTTTTATAGGTTGAACAACTTGGTCGAATCGTTAATCTTTTCACTCTTTTTCGTTTTCTACGCACCCCTCCTCCTCCCCCTCTCATTGCTCTCGCGCCAATGTGTTTGACAGCCTCCACTCCTCTCTTTTTCATAGAAGACCTCAAGTTAGTATTCCCCTGTCTCATATCATCAATAACACCAGATCCAAAATCGAGTAATGCTGGTTTAACAAGCTTAGAAACAAATGGAATTAATCTCTTGCCAATATTTCCGAGAAAAGATAATAATCCGGCGCCTCTTCTGTAATGGTCATAAGACTTATATACGCTAATGTCCCCCACGCCCCCTCCTCGAAACTGTTTAATCTGCGATTCCGGTTGTTCAAATATTACCATGAATTCCTCGGTGGTGGGGGGGACAAAGGGTGCTCTTACATACATGGCGGAAATCAAAATGGTGTCTATCTTCGATATGCATAAAGCAAACACACCAGGACGACGTTCTAATGTAAAATAAGCAAAGATATGCATGTGCTGTCTTTATATACGGGCAGACTTTACCGAGATCTTATGTGCAATATAAGCGTAATAGAACGTCCTTCCTCGAAAACTATTGGATAACCATTCTGATCTGTAATGCGCACCCCCACAGAATTTAATGTCTTATTTAAGAGCTGTTTATAAAGCGTGGGTGTATACCCCTTTGTACTCGAACCTTGCAAGCAAATGCGTCTAAGATGTTTACCTGCTGTCCTGCAAATCGACAAGGAACAACAATGTCTGAATACACATAAAATAAAGTCCACACCCATCGTTTCTCGGAGGCCTCATACTTACATTCTGATTATATAATAACCATTTATAATCAACAGACACTGTGCGAGGTACATAATAGCGATATTTTTTTTTCGCTAAACCCTAATATGTGCGCCAGACGAGGCGAGAAGCGAACAGCCATATCGGGATGACAGCGTGCTTCCCTCCCATCGCCCACCGCGTGAACGATAATTTCTACGCGAACGCGCTCTGTTTCCCAGTCATAGATAAGAAGTCTCCCCTGTGGCATATATTTTTGAATTGCATCCACGCCTAATATCGGTGCAATTTGTTCCGTTATATCTTTATTAATCATATCTATCATAATTTTTGGTTCTCTCGCATGACCTAGCATGCTAAATTTCGGGACGTACTTAAACATGTCAATCATAATTGGGTGAGCACTGTTATCACAAACACTAATAAACTGAATACTAAAATCATTATCATTTGCTATGATGCTGTAGTAATTTTTGGGATGCAAAAAATTAACCAGCGCCACCTCATAATCCATGGAAGGATCCAACATTAGCGGCGAAATGACGTTTTCAAACGCATAAGAAGTGTTGTGCGGGAAAACATCTTTCGATGCAGTACTGGTAATATATATGTACTGATTGTCAGTCTCCATGGTGGAAGTTGATGACAGACTGAGAGTTGCATCAATAATTTCACCCTTTATAACAAAGATGTAAAGGATAATAAGACTTAAGGAGTAATTCATAACCTTATTTTATTAAAGATATCATATATATATATATATATATAAATCAAACAAGTACAAATGCTACTGGAGAACATGAGATATTAATGATCATTTTCCAGCTGCCTCGGTAGCTTCGATGTCCGCCGCTGTTCGCAGGTAATTTCACCGTCTCCGCATCATCATCTTCATTATACCTGGGTCGTTTGTTTCTAATGTCCGGCTCAGGCAAAAGGAGAGGACTCGCGCACAGCAGCGAAACAGATATCTTCAAAGGCATACACCGCGCTGCAAAGTCTTGTAAAAGCTCAATGTATGCATGGCTCCAACTGCCTCCTTCCACTTCAACTGGAAATAAGATCTCCCAATATTCAACTCTTGAAGCTGATTAAACAATGAATCGAGACATTCACCCAAATTTCTTAGTCGGTTTTCCGATCCGTCACACGCCAATCCATCAACATAATGTCTATCCATACTCGACTTTAATTGTTTCATGCAATTTCATTATTTTCCAGGGCTCTCCCGGGACCAAAGTGGGCAACGAGATAGATAATTACAGGCCCATCTCCCTGTTTCACACTAACGACCCGGTAGCACATCTGTCAGCTACAATAGCCCTTGAGGTAGAAAATAACCGCCTTTTTGATCTGTAGTAATCAGCATATGCATATTCTTTTTCCAATATGCCCGATGTAGCGTAAGCAGTCTTTCCACATGCATTAGCAATGACGCATACGGCGGTGTCTTTACACAGCTCATGCTGGAGAATACCTCCTTTTCTAATCAACAGGGGGTATAGATAATTCGGGAGATAATCCTCGCGAGGTGACCTCGCACTGACAGAAGGGGCTTCCATTAGCGGTCGTTCTTCTTCCTCCATCTCTTCATTAATCATCTCTCTGTAGCGCCTGACAAATTGAGGAACGGCAACAACAGTAGCAGGGCGCTGACGTGGAGACACTTCCTCGGCCATCTTCTTGCGCAATCGAGGCAGTAGTATAACTCATCACCGCTCGTATCCTCGCTTTATACCCATATTCATGTCAGCACCCGCCCACTTAATGCGTTACAATCATCTGCGCAGCTTTGTACACAATCGATAGCCCATTTCAAAGGCAATAGACTGTTGATTGTATAAACTGGCGAGTCTGCGATATTTTGAAATCGTGCGTAATGCTTCTTCCTGCGGGGCATGCTTTAAATTTTCTACAGCATCATCAACTTCTTGCTGGTAGACTTGTTCAGAGTGGTTTGCAAGAAAGGCTCGGTATGTCTCCCACAATGACACAACAATATCGTGTTTGTACTGAGCTCGATAAAATTTTATCACCTCTCTTCGAAGCTCACTACCTAGAACTTTGAATGACACATTTTCTTCATCGTCGCTGCTGGTGTTGCTGTTGTTGGACGCACTGCTTGTGCTCGCGCGCGAGGACGCGTTGCTGAAGAGTTCTCCGTTCTCACTCATGTTTATGCCGTTATTGCGTCTTACATACACACGCTTCTGATTATAGAATCGCCGGTTTTATCCTCTCTCGAGGCCATTAATAGGGGTTCCAACGCATCTTACTCTGTGCAGACATAAGGGCGGACATTGGCATAACTTTATACATCCTGCGTAATATTTCAAAAGTTCCTTTTCTTTTACAGAAAACGAGTGCGATGATGAGGATGCAAAATACTTGATAACATCGAGTATATTTAACCCTGTTATAGGAGATTGTATCTGACCTAATTCGTCCCACCGAATTAAAGACTGCTTACGGTAAAATTCCAAGAGAGATTTTGCATAATCTTGCTGATTTGTTTTGAAGAAAATTCCTACCAAGTGTTCTAATGAGGGATTTATCGGTGTATTCTGATTGTTGCCAGGGATTGCTTTTTCAAGCCTTTGCAGAGCTGCAGAGGGAAGGGGTACTGTCATTGCCTCATTAGCGGGAACGCCTGCATTTTCTCACATTCTTTTTGTTTATTTTCTTGCGAAAAGTAGAGCGCGGGATAATTAGCGAGCGCCCGAGCCCGCCCCCGCGTCTATTTCCCGCGCAGACATCGCGACAACGCGTGCGCTCGCCCGCCGCCGCGCGCCCGCTCGCTCCCGCCGCCGCTATGACAGCTGTCGTTCGCGTGCCCCCCATTTATTGCGGTATTTTTAGCTGCCATGGCGATATCCGGAGGCGATTCTAATATGTTCTTGTTGACACCATCATTAATCTTGTTAGTATCATTACCGTTAGGTGAGGTCAGAGACCAGGTGGGTCAGATGTCGGTCGACCGTGGACTTTGGAACAAGACAATACTCTTTCATATTTCTAATCAAATTAAAGATGTAAATGCATTTACAGCAAGCGGGAGTAGAATGGATAAAATATTTCCCCCGGTGCGAGATGAGAGAATTTTTTTCTTCTTTTTAAGAGACGTTTTTCTTCAGAGACACTTCCTTGATAGCTTGCCGATATCGTTTCAATTTCTTAATAATACTTTTTTCCGTGGTTAAGTTTTTCCTTAAGAAATTTGAAAAAACTTCGGCAATGCAATTGATCTGCTGTTTATCCAGCTGTAATATAAAGCCGGAACGTCGTTTTGGCTTTAGTGAACAGATAAACGATAGTACATCAACAAATCGAGGTGTGAGGGGCTGCCTTGTCATGGTGCAGGCTGCATGTCATCAATCGTAATGTATGAATTGAATTTGTCGGGATATCCAATCCAGCGAACAAGATATTCTCTCTGCTTTTTATTTCTGTTCCACCTCGATGACAGGATCTTGTACGGGTAAACACTTGGCAGTGATGTCGGGACGAGCTCCTCTCGATAAAAAAAAACCTTGGACTTCTTCGCCGCTTAAATCTTCCAGATAATACCCGACTATGTTCTGACGATTGTCAATCTGTCGAATTTTTAAATATCTCCTCCGTATTTTGTATTTCATATCCCTTGCGAAATGCGTCGGTACGAGAGCGCGCTGCGATGCGCACAGTGTCCCCAACCTTTATATTCTGATTGCTAGCATGCGATCGGTCCTTTTTTATATGCACATTCAATGAACGAGCATACATTTGTCGAAAGAGACGTTGACACTGCGCCCGCGTGTAATGGCGGTGCACGTCCAGTGGCGCGGCGCCTTTCAAACCCGCGTGCGCGCGCTCATTATAGGCTAAAACATATCCGGGAGAACGTCGATATACCTCAGCGTATCTTTTAAGTTAAATATTTATATATGCGTTCCTTGAGGGTTCTGATGTGTCTCTCTGCAATGCTAGCCTTTATTTCCTTCGAATGCGTGGTATACCACTGCATCTTATGTTCGCGCAGTAAGCCGTTCACTGTATTATTTACAAACTCTCGCCCTGCATCGGTGAAGAGGTGAGTTAAACCTTTAGCATCCTCAGTATTTAACACCGATTTTAGTGCGCTCGCAACCTCCGTCTTGTTTTTACTCTTTAAGGGTCTTACTTGCATATAACGACTAAACACATCTACACACACGAGCAAATAGTTGGTTTTATCGTTTTGTCTTGATAAGTTTCGCATGTCTGCCAGATCACACGTTAAGATTTTGCGAGGTCCTATAGCCATTGTTTGGCGACGCGGGAATTTTTTGCGAGTATGTCTGTGAAGAGTATACACACGCTGTGATGACAAAGCATTTTTCACATCCGATTGTGTAATATTATCCTTTCCTAATTGCGTGCGAGCGGCGTCTAACAGCGCTTGTATTCCACCTAAGCTGTGGGGCTTTGTATAGTCTTCATACAAGTCCTTTAGAACTTGCATGGTTCTGTCGGTGATCACCATTGGTAGACAAGCTGATGTGGAAAATATTCACAGAGGATATTACTGCGAAACTGCAGTTTATCTGGAGTTTCACAACCGAGGTCTATGAGTAAATAACCGCGAGATTTCGAGAGAACAACCTTTTTATATAACTCCAAAAACCGCTTGGCTTCACTCTTGCCATATAACTGCCTACCGAGGCATTCTAACTGTCCGAGATCTCTGTTTTAGCAAAATAAAATGAGAGGTATTTAGTGAAATGTTGCGGCTGTGCTTCCCTTTCATAAATACATTTTGAACGAGGAGTACGACAGATATGTTTTCGTGTCGTCCCTTTGTAAAGATATTACTTACAATGTCATTATTAGCCGCTTCTATAAAGCAATCATCCAGTATATATAATATGCGGTCATTCGGTTTTGTCTTATGATTGATGGGATCTATAATGTCTTTGTTAACAATAAGTTTGTCAGATAAAGAGGTTTCCTTTTCTAGCGGATGAGATTCACTCCCGCATACAATTATACAATCAAACTGTTTCTGATAGTGCACAACAATTTTTGTGGCGAGATGCGTCTTTCCCGAATTAGTGACTCCTGCAATTATTATTCTTGCGGGGTGAGCAAAGAGATCCAGCAAGTTCTCCTTAAAACAGGAGTATGGAGTACTGTGCGACATGTTGAAGGACACAAATAAAAATGACACTTAAATTTTAGACATCGCCTATTTTATTGACTACAATATACAGAAAATATTATGTACATGTGTTAAGTATAGCCATTTTAAATAAAGTCATCATCACTATTTTCCTCTGCTTCCTCGATGAAGGGGTTCCCAGTTTGTGTTTTTCTGCGCTTTCGCGGTCTTGGGTTGCCAGATCGTTGCCTCCTGATGTTATTATTATAGTTGTTGTGTACAACAGACGGAAAGTGAAGGTGGCGGAGATACTCTCGTTTTCTCCATAGATGGCTTAATCTTTCTCTCCTGTTGTTGTTGTTGTTGTTACCATGGTCTCGGTCTCCTCCTCCTTCTCCTCCCCCTCCCCCTCCTCCTCGCTCTCGCTCGCGCCGGTTGCCACATCGCGCACGAATTCTCCCCTCGTTTCCTCCTCCCCCTCTTCGCTCTCTGCCGCCTCGGAAAGGTGTTTAATGTCTGGATGACCATATGCTAGCGATTTATAGGCATTTACATACCAACGTTTATCATCGTATAATGACAGCCCGCGCTTTTTCATTTGCGTGGTCATCATTTGACCTCCAACGTTGGTAATGCTCACCTGTTTAAAGAAATGCACTTCTTTTTCATGAAGAATGCGACGGAAATTGTCGTGTTTTAGCCTCCTCTTCTCAGCCCGAAATTCCCTTTGCACCCGCGGATGTTTGATCGCTATTTAGGAGCAAGGAATAAGTCTTGGGCTTTAGGCAAATTGCCTCTTTTATCGGAATCTCCCCTGTTTCAGATTTTAATAATCCAAGTTTGCCCTTGACAGACTGGTTGTATAATGGATGGTCATGGCTAAAATTAGAAGTGTCTATCCACTCTTTCAAAGGAGATAAGGACAATTCTTTATAAATGTCATCTGTCTCCACAGAGAGGATATAGCTGTCGGTGTCGGAGTAACAGAGCTGCACACGATCTCCGTAATGAGTCTTTAAAACTTTATAATAAAAGTTATACAATTTCAATTTAGCCAGCTCCAAGATGGTAAATCCAACATACTGCGGATAAGCCATACTAACAGTTTTTGCCCTTGAAATGGTTATCACTCTGTTGGAGCTAAGGGGATGAATCTTTTGAAGAATGGGCTTCGAATCTTTTTGAGAAAAGAAGAAGCATTGCACACCATGCTAGCACGTTCTAGTCTTTTTAGAGGGTTCATTAAACACCGCCCAAAGACACTGTTTGAAAGCGTCTTGAAGCACTTGCTTCCCTGCGCGCCTTAATATTTTCGTGAATAAAAGGCGATAAAAATTCACATCACTTTCTCGCTCCACCTCCACCCCCAAGTCAATTAAAAGCTGCAAATGTTTCAGTAAAATGAGGTGGTCCTTCTGCGGAAGATGTGAAGCCACAAGCTTTTGGTTTTTGCGTGGTAAACGCCTGTTCTGCGATGCTAGAAGTTGTTTGTTATAAGGGGATATGTCCTGATTTCTTATGTTCATGTGATGAATGAGGAGGGGCAAGTCGTCTGTCTTCCTCGCAACTTCGGGTGGAACTCTGAGATCAGCCACTACCCAGTGCCCAATATCACCGCTTTCGTCGTGGTTGGTTAACCCCGATGCAATGAACTCGGACTTTTCACAGGGCGGTAATTTCCGGATATTGCCGTATGGTAATTTCTCAGACATTACCGTGGCATACAAGCTGTTGAAATCAAGGTAGAGTATGTAGGTGCTACTTTCCTTTTGTGGGTCATGGTGCGGATTAACAAGGGAGTTCTTTGCTACCGTGAGAGGGCGAACACATGTTGTCAGTCCCCCTCTCACAGATTGCTCAATTTTGCGGGCTAATTCTGGATCGGATATAAGCTCAAGGTTTGTTTTTGTCATTTTTAGGAATGCATCGTATGCATATCCGGGAAGACTGACATAGTTAACTATATCCAGATCGTACTTTTCAGCAAGCATAGACCTCCACTCTGTAATCACATCGGCTAGCAAACCCACATCAGTCCTCAGGTAGCACTCTAAATAATCACCTAAAGTACGACACCCGGCTGCATTCCAGACTTTTAGTGCATGAGCATACTCCTCCTCCGTAACCGTCTCACCTGTGAGGGAGCTATAAAACTTTTCAATGGGAGGCTGGTCTCTTCGAGCTTTTTCAGGTCATCCAAGTTCATGAAATACCCTTTGTTAGCAACTTTCTCTTGACAAATGCGCAGGCTTGATATAGAAAACTATCTACTACTTCACCTTGTCTGTCTATTATGATATAGCTGTAGGCACAGGCTTTGTGCTGTGCTATACATCTCTCCCCTCCACCAGTCTTGTCCATGAAGGCTTCAAAGTCGTAGATACACATGTGTGATGGTGCAAATGCTTTCCCATAATTCACGAAGGCGAGTTTACTCCCCTGCAACGGGTAAGTGATCTTTGTTGGCATCTCACACCCTGACATGTGAGATTCGGCTGATCTCTGATCGGGAAACGAAGAGAAACATGTGCGACAAAAGTGCTTGTGAACGTTCCTGCCTCTCATGGTAAATACGTCCATGTACTTATTAAAGTCTGTTATTAGACAGGCGTGCTCATTTTTAAGAAGAAGCAGGTGAAGACGCAGTCGCTCCTTGCTGTCTTCTCTTCCTTTTCTCACCTGTAATATGGCATATTTTTCGTGAGATATGTTCGTTTTTTCAAGGGTATAGACATAAATAGAGAGGCTATTGTCTCTCTCTAATTCTCCAATGTTTCCCAGCTGGTGGGGAGTTTTTCCGCGTCATGTTTAATAAGGCGCGCACATTTAGCCGGAGTGTTGACCGCTCTGTGTAGATTATTTTTTGAGCGTCCAGCTGCTAGCCATTTTCCGGCCGCGAGGGATCGTATGACACAGTCTGTGTTACCTGTTGGGTTGAAGATATAATGACCCCTCGAACATCTTCAGGATATGCCACATGTCGTCCAATTGCTTGGGGAACTAGAAGATGTGATATCGTAATGTCGTGAGCATTAATGGATTCAAGATCGAGTCCGCTTCCCTCATCTGATAACCACTCTTCTAGTTTAGCTTCTGCTTCCTCTGCCCATCCACATACAGCTCTTCTACACTCGTCTTCGCTAGATATTGCATAACTGCAGTGTGATCTTGGAGAGGGTAATATTAAACCCTGTAAATGATTTCGTGGAAGGGGGAGGCATCCGAGTGTGGAGCGGTGAATTTGTAAGACATCTGTAAAATAATCTTGATTTCTGCGCAGGTAATCAGACGGAGATGGCTGGTCTTGGTTAGGAATGCTGAAGCCGAGCCTTACGGCTGCCCCTTGAAATAATTCCCCCTGGAGATAATATGCGGCGTCTCTACAATATTATCTTCTTCTTCTTTATCACTAATAACATCACTGTCACTTTCATAATATTTTCTATTCACACGAGCACGCGATATTTCCGGTTGTGCTGTAATAGACCTGGACGGTCCGGGTTGGGGCGAGAGAATCCGCGATGGTCCCGGTTGCGGTGTAATAGACCTGGACGGCCCGGGTAGGGGTGAGAGGGGCGAGTCGAGACTTGTTGTGGAAGGTCCTGCTGTAGTTCCCTGCAATAACATAAACACAGTTATTACAATAATGCGAGGAGGGGGTTATACAACATTCACTCCTCAAACCGTCTTTGTGAGAACTTGCCTGGTGTGGTATGAGACGATCGGTGAGTGGCGATCTTAGAACCTTTAGACCCCTTTCCAGCACCTGCTGTAAGGAATTAAGTATATGGTTAATCATTTGCCGCATGGGCAGACGTCTTTCAGGCGTATTCTGCTGTAGGTCTTAACTATCTTTCAATAATTTTCATGTCTACCCATACTTTAATACTCAGATTTCACTGTGTATGAATTAGCTTACCTCGAATGCATTGTTGACGGTGGTAATGCAGCCTTGCTGAGGGAATGTGTTGGTTGCAACCTGAACACAGCAAGCAAAGGTGGTTGTTGGACAGCTTCTTTCCACAGAGCTGGCAGTGAAGCTTGATGTTAGCCATTGTGAGTGCTATCACAGGGGAAGGCAAGATGTACTAATGTTTAGTGGTCGAGTTTCCACCCTTTTTATATCGCGGGGTGACAGATGTGTGCATTTCTATTTGACGTTTTATAATGAATTCTATTAAATCATTTTGTGTTTATACAAGAGGAATAAAAAAAAATGATAATTAGTATAGAGATGTTTATAATCTTTTTCATTAAATTTAGATTCGTATATCTAAGATGCTTTGAGAGTGTTGAAACACAGCAAGGAAGGAAAAGTAATTTTTAATCGATATCCCAGACTCTGCAGTTGACCTGACATCTGTTCAGGATGCAGCTGACCTGTGTTTGAGCAGGCCTTCCTTTAATTATTAACGGCCGTCATTAGTGAAAGGGGTGATCAATGAGACGCTTCTTAACTATCACTAGCTAGAGGGCTTTTAATGATGGGAAAATAAAGACATATTGAGTACAACGAATTTTATACTCCTTTCCGCTGAACTCTATACTTATAAACGAGGTGCTTTTCGATTGTGGGGAACAAACTGTGAATATCTGATTAATTAGTGTCTGTGCCTGACTTCTGAGGGGATAACTTTATTATTGAGATGTTTTAAGACAATGTAGGCCATCCCACATGTTCAAACATGACGAATAGATGCTGTTATTGATTGATTTCGCTGACCTGACTCACATCGGTAATGGCTTAATTTTGCGCGTGACCTGGAGGGCGGTGGGAATGAAGGGGGGGGACTTGGGTGGTTGGGGGACACCTGTTTGGTGTGCGTATTATTCCCATTAGCCACGGTTATTGATTTCCCGTAATCAATTATGATAATTACTTCCGGAAGTCATTAGGTCACTTCCTGTTATGACACGTCAGGTATGTGCATAGCGGGATAAGAGGGTAGTCATAGGGTGAGGCTGGTGAGTCCAAGGTGTTTTTGGGTGAGGGGTTGGGGTGGTGGAACCTGTGACACCTGCTCTTAGGATGATAGTTTGACCTGCGGCAGCAGGATCCATGTTTGTTTGTTGTTCCTTCTTCTTCTTCTTCTTCTTCTTCCTCTTTCTCGTATTCCTATTATTATTATTATTATTGTTGTTTTGGAGAGGAAAGGGAGGGGGGCACCCTTCAGGTGTGCGTGTTCTCCATCATTAGTCACGGTTATTGATTTCCCGTAAATTACTTCCGGAAGTCATTAGGGCACTTCCTGTTATGACACGTTAGGTACATAGGGGGGGGGGGCATGGGGTGAGGCTGATGGGTCCACCTATGAGCTAATATATATATATATATATATATATATATATATATATATATATATATATATATATATATATATATATATATATATATATATAAGAAAGAGAGAGAGAGAATGCGTTTAAAAGTGGATGAGAACAAGAAAAAAAGAGAAAGTGAATAAGTGCGAGAGACAAACAAGAGATAGAAAAATAAATAAAGAGAAACAGAGAAAGAATGAGTAAGAATGAGATGGGGGAGTGAGAGAGAAAGGGAGTGAGAGAGAGAGATAGAGAAAGGGAGAGAGAGAGAGAGAAAGGGAGTGAGAGAGAGAGAGAAAGGGAGGAGAGTGAGAGAGAAAGGGAGTGAAAGAGAGAGAGAGAGAGAAAGGGAGGAGAGAGAGAGGGGGGGGGTTGGGATAGAGATAGGGTAGGGAGGGAGAGAGACAAGGCAGGCGAGATAGAGAGAGAAAAAATAACAAGGAGGAATAGAGATAGAGAGCATGAGATAGATGGCTGATGAGAAAGAGAGACTGAGAGAGGAGAGAAACACAAAGAGAAGGAGAGAAAGTAAGAGTTAGGGACAGTTTGTGTGAAAGAGAGAGAGCTAGAGAAAGATAGGCGAGGGATGGAAGAAGGGAGGAAGGGAGGGAGAGAGACAGAGAAAGAGAGAGTAGAGAGGGAGGAGAGGATGACAGAGAGAAAAGGAGAGAGAGAGAGTGATAGAGAGTGAAAGAGAGTATGGGATATAGCACTGCCATACTGCATAGCAGCTATGCTATGCTATGCTATGCAGTATGCTATGCTATGCATATGCTATGCAGTATGCTATGCTATGCTATGCTAGTATGCTATGCTATGCAGTATGCTATGCTATGCTATGCTATGCTATGCAGTATGCTATGCTATGCAGTATGCTATGCAGTATGCTATGCTATGCTATGCAGTATGCTATGCTATGCAGTATGCTATGCTATGCAGTACGCTATGCTATGCAGTACGCTATGCTATGCAGTGCTATGCTAATGCAGTACGCTATGCTATGCAGTACGCGCTATGCAGTACGCTATGCTATGCAGTACGCTATGCTATGCAGCTATGCTATGCAGTACGCTATGCTATGCAGTGCTATGCTATGCAGTACGCTATGCTATGCAGTACGCTATGCTATGCAGTAATGCTATGCAGTACGCTATGCTATGCAGTACGCTATGCTATGCAGTATGCTATGCTATGCAGTACGCTATGCTATGCAGTACGCTATGCTATGCAGTACGCTATGCTATGCAGTACGCTATGCTATGCGCTATGCAGTACGCTATGCTATGCAGTATGCTATGCAGTATGCTATGCAGTATGCTATGCAGTAGCTATGCTATGCAGTATGCTATGCTATGCTATGCTATGCTATGCGTATGCTATGCTATGCAGTATGCTATGCTATGCAGTAGCTATGCTATGCAGTATGCTATGCTATGCAGTATGCTATGCTATGCAGTATGCTATGCTATGCTATGCTATGCTATGCAGTATGCTATGCTATTATGCTATGCTATGCAGTATGCTATGCTATGCAGTGCTATGCTATGCAGTGCTATGCTATGCTATGCTATGCTATGCAGTATGCTATGCTATGCAGTATGCTATGCTATGTAAGTGCTATGCTATGCTATGCAGTATGCTATGCTATGCTGCTATGCTAGCATGCTATGCTATGCTATGCAGTATGCTATGCTATGCAGTATGCTATGCTATGCAGTATGCTATGCTGCTATGCATGTATGCTATGCTATGCAGTATGCTATGCTATGCAGTATGCTATGCTATGCAGTATGCTATGCTATGTAGTATGCTATGCCTATGCAGTATGCTATGCTATGCATGCTATGCTATGCTATGCTATACAGTATGCTATGCTATGCTATACAGTATGCTATGCTATGCAGTATGCTATGCTATGCTATATGCTATGTATGCTATGCTATGCTATGCTATGCTATGCATGTATGCCTATGCTATGCAGTATGCTATGCTATGCTAGTATGTAGTATGATGCTAATGCAGTATGCTATGCTATGCAGTATGCTATGCTATGCAGTATGCTACATCCTATATTAAGAGGTGTTAAAACGCCTTCTATATAGTGTAGTTTTAATTGCTAGTGGTGCTAGTGATACACTTAGTGGCTGTTCTCTTTATTTCTAAGAGTTACATGCACTTGTTAAATACACTAGAACAACGATACAGGAACAGGGTATCTGGCGGTGCTGAGGGTGACCCTCCGGCCTGGCCCAGGAGAGGCCGCAGCCGGGAGGAGCGGTCAGATCAGGTCAGGAGCGGCCAGCCCGGGTCAAGGGCCGGCTCGTCGGGGTGTGAGTATCGGAATGAGAATGAAGGGAGGTCAAGGTTTGGCCTCCCTTTTATTCTGACCATCAGCATGGCTCCTATATTTAGAGAGCGTGGCTTGGGGATGAAGCGAGTGGCAGACAGCAAGCATGGGCACCACGTGGGGACCGCATGTGTTCAAGCAGATTGAGCTGTGGCC
>NW_020870989.1:554960-566049 GCF_003789085.1 Penaeus vannamei | reverse complement strand
TTAAGAGCTCCACAGAATTTAATGTCTTATTTAAGAGCTGTTTATAAAGCGTGGGTGTATACCCCTTTGTACTCGAACCTTGCAAAGCAAATGCGTCTAAGATGTTTACCTGCTGTCCTGCAAATCGACAAGGAACAACAATGTCTGAATACACATAAATAAAGTCCACACCGCCATCGTTTCTCGGAGGCCTCATACTTACATTCTGATTATATAATAACCATTTATAATCAACAGACACTGTGCGAGGTACATAATAGCGATATATTTTTTTTTCGCTAAACCCTAATATGTGCGCCAGACGAGGCGAGAAGCGAACAGCCATATCGGGATGACAGCGTGCTTCCCTCCCATCGCCACCGCGTGAACGATAATTTCTACGCGAACGCGCTCTGTTTCCCAGTCATAGATAAGAAGTCTCCCCTGTGGCATATATTTTTGAATTGCATCCACGCCTAATATCGGTGCAATTTGTTCCGTTATATCTTTATTAATCATATCTATCATAATTTTTGGTTCTCTCGCATGACCTAGCATGCTAAATTTCGGGACGTACTTAAACATGTCAATCATAATTGGGTGAGCACTGTTATCACAAACACTAATAAACTGAATACTAAAATCATTATCATTTGCTATGATGCTGTAGTAATTTTTGGGATGCAAAAAATTAACCAGCGCCACCTCATAATCCATGGAAGGATCCAACATTAGCGGCGAAATGACGTTTTCAAACGCATAAGAAGTGTTGTGCGGGAAAACATCTTTCGATGCAGTACTGGTAATATATATGTACTGATTGTCAGTCTCCATGGTGGAAGTTGATGACAGACTGAGAGTTGCATCAATAATTTCACCCTTTATAACAAAGATGTAAAGGATAATAAGACTTAAGGAGTAATTCATAACCTTATTTTATTAAAGATATCATATATATATATATAAATCAAACAAGTACAAATGCTACTGGAGAACATGAGATATTAATGATCATTTTCCAGCTGCCTCGGTAGCTTCGATGTCCGCCGCTGTTCGCAGGTAATTTCACCGTCCTCCGCATCATCTTCATTATACCTGGGTCGTTTGTTTCTAATGTCCGGCTCAGGCAAAAGGAGAGACTCGCGCACAGCAGCGAAACAGATATCTTCAAAGGCATACACCGCGCTGCAAAGTCTTGTAAAAGCTCAATGTATGCATGGCTCCAACTGCCTCCTTCCACTTCAACTGGAAATAAGATCCCCCAATATTCAACTCTTGAAGCTGATTAAAATGAATCGAGACATTCACCCAAATTTCTTAGTCGGTTTTCCGATCCGTCACACGCCAATCCATCAAACATAATGTCTATCCATACTCGACTTTAATTGTTTCATGGCAATTTCATTATTTTCCAGGGCTCTCCCGGGACCAAAGTGGGCAACGAGATAGATAATTACAGGCCCATCTCCCTGTTTCACACTAACGACCCGGTAGCACATCTGTCAGCTACAATAGCCCTTGAGGTAGAAAATAACCGCCTTTTTGATCTGTAGTAATCAGCATATGCATATTCTTTTTCCAATATGCCCGATGTAGCGTAAGCAGTCTTTCCACATGCATTAGCAATGACGCATACGGCGGTGTCTTTACACAGCTCATGCTGGAGAATACCTCCTTTTCTAATCAACAGGGGGTATAGATAATTCGGGAGATAATCCTCGCGAGGTGACCTCGCACTGACAGAGGGGGCTTCCATTAGCGGTCGTTCTTCTTCCTCCATCTCTTCATTAATCATCTCTCTGTAGCGCCTGACAATTGAGGAACGGCAACAACAGTAGCAGGGCGCTGACGTGGAGACACTTCCTCGGCCATCTTCTTGCACAATCGAGGCAGTAGTATAACTCATCACCGCTCGTATCCTCGCTTTATACCCATAGTGTCCTGTCGTTACTCGCTCATGCATGCCAGCACCCCGCCCACTTAATGCGTTACAATCATCTGCGCAGCTTTGTACACAATCGATAGCCCATTTCAAAGGCAATAGACTGTTGATTGTATAAAAACTGGCGAGTCTGCGATATTTTGAAATCGTGCGTAATGCTTCTTCCTGCGGGGCATGCTTTAAATTTTCTAGCATCATCAACTTCTTGCTGGTAGACTTGTTCAGAGTGGTTTGCAAGAAAGGCTCGGTATGTCTCCCACAATGACACAACAATATCGTGTTTGTACTGAGCTCGATAAAATTTTATCACCTCTCTTCGAAGCTCACTACCTAGAACTTTGAATGATACATTTTCTTCATCGTCGCTGCTGGTGTTGCTGTTGTTGGACGCACTGCTTGTGCTCGCGCGCGAGGACGCGTTGCTGAAGAGTTCTCCGTTCTCACTCATGTTTATGTTGTTATTGCGTCTTACATACACACGCTTCTGATTATAGAATCGCCGGTTTTATCCTCTCTCGAGGCCGTTAATAGGGGTTCCAACGCATCTTACTCTGTGCAGACATAAGGGCGGACATTGGCTTAACTTTTACATTCCCACCTGCCTTATGAACACCTGTGAGATACCGCCTAGCTGCCGGACTGCGCATATAATCATATGGTAATGGCGCAAAGTTATGTAATATTTTCAAAAGTTCCTTTTCTTTTACAGAAAACGAGTGCGATGATGAGGATGCAAAATACTTGATAACATCGAGTATATTTAACCCTGTTATAGGAGATTGTATCTGACCTAATTCGTCCCACCGAATAAAGACTGCTTACGGTAAAATTCCAAGAGAGATTTTGCATAATCTTGCTGATTTGTTTTGAAGAAAATTCCTACCAAGTGTTCTAATGAGGGATTTATCGGTGTATTCTGATTGTTGCCAGGGATTGCTTTTTCAAGCCTTTGCAGAGCTGCAGAGGGAAGGGGTACTGTCATTGCCTCATTAGCGGCGGAACGCCTGCATTTTCTCACATTCTTTTTGTTTATTTTCTTGCGAAAAGTAGAGCGCGGGATAATGAGCGAGCGCGCCCGCCCCCGCGTCTATTTCCCGCGCAGACATCGCGACAACGCGTGCGCTCGCACCCGCCGCGCCCGCCGCGTCCGCCTCGCTCGCTGCACCCGCCGCCGCTATGACAGCTGTCGTTCGCGTGCCCCCATTTATTGCGGTATTTTTAGCTGCCATGGCGATATCCGGAGGCGATTCTAATATGTTCTTGTTGACACCATCATTAATCTTGTTAGTATCATTACCGTTCGAGGTGAGGTCAGAGACCAGGTGGGTCAGATGTCGGTCGACCGTGGACTTTGGAACAAGACATACTCTTTCATATTTCTAATCAAATTAAAGATGTAAATGCATTTACAGCAAGCGGGAGTAGAATGGATAAAATATTTCCCCCGGTGCGAGATGAGAGAATTTTTTCTTCTTTTTAAGAGACGTTTTCTTCAGAGACACTTCCTTGATAGCTTGCCGATATCGTTTCAATTTCTTAATAATACTTTTTTCCGTGGTTAAGTTTTTCCTTAAGAAATTTGAAAAAACTTCGGCAATGCAATTGATCTGCTGTTTATCCAGCTGTAATATAAAGCCGGAACGTCGTTTTGGCTTTAGTGAACAGATAAACGATAGCACATCAACAAATCGAGGTGTGAGGGGCTGCCTTGTCATGGTGCAGGCTGCATGTCATCAATCGTAATGTATGAATTGAATTTGTCGGGATATCCAATCCAGCGAACAAGATATTCTCTCTGCTTTTTATTTCTGTTCCACCTCGATGACAGGATCTTGTACGGGTAAACACTTGGCAGTGATGTCGGGACGAGCTCCTCTCGATAAAACAAACCTTGGACTTCTTCGCCGCTTAAATCTTCCAGATAATACCCGACTATGTTCTGACGATTGTCAATCTGTCGAATTTTAAATATCTCCTCCGTATTTTGTATTTCATATCCCTTGCGAAATGCGTCGGTACGAGAGCGCGCTGCGATGCGCACAGTGTCCCCAACCTTTATATTCTGATTGCTAGCATGCGATCGTCCTTTTTTATATGCACATTCAATGAACGAGCATACATTTGTCGAAAGAGACGTTGACACTGCGCCCGCGTGTAATGGCGGTGCACGTCCAGTGGCGCGGCGCCTTTCAAACCCGCGTGCGCGCGCTCATTATAGGCTAAAACAATATCCGGGAGAACGTCGATATACCTCAGCGTATCTTTTAGGTTAAATATTTATATATGCGTTCCTTGAGGGTTCTGATGTGTCTCTCTGCAATGCTAGCCTTTATTTCCTTCGAATGCGTGGTATACCACTGCATCTTATGTTCGCGCAGTAAGCCGTTCACTGTTTATTTACAAACTCTCGCCCTGCATCGGTGAAGAGGTGAGTTAAACCTTTAGCATCCTCAGTATTTAACACCGATTTTAGTGCGCTCGCAACCTCCGTCTTGTTTTTACTCTTAAGGGTCTTACTTGCATATAACGACTAAACACATCTACACACACGAGCAAATAGTTGGTTTTATCGTTTTGTCTTGATAAGTTTCGCATGTCTGCCAGATCACACGTTAAGATTTTGCGAGGTCCTATAGCCATTGTTTGGCGCGCGGGAATTTTTTGCGAGTATGTCTGTGAAGAGTATACACACGCTGTGATGACAAAGCATTTTTCACATCCGATTGTGTAATATTATCCTTTCCTAATTGCGTGCGAGCGGCGTCTAACAGCGCTTGTATTCCACCTAAGCTGTGGGGCTTTGTATAGTCTTCATACAAGTCCTTTAGAACTTGCATGGTTCTGTCGGTGATCACCATTGGTAGACAAGCTGATGTGGAAAATATTCACAGAGGATATTACTGCGAAACTGCAGTTTATCTGGAGTTTCACAACCGAGGTCTATGAGTAAATAACCGCGAGATTTCGAGAGAACAACCTTTTTATATAACTCCAAAAACCGCTTGGCTTCACTCTTGCCATATAACTGCCTACCGAGGCATTCTAACTGTCCGAGATCTCTCTGTTTTAGCAAAATAAAATGAGAGGTATTTAGTGAAATGTTGCGGCTGTGCTTCCCTTTCATAAATACATTTTGAACGAGGAGTACAACAGATATGTTTTCGTGTCGTCCCTTTGTAAAGATATTACTTACAATGTCATTATTAGCCGCTTCTATAAAGCAATCATCCAGTATATATAATATGCGGTCATTCGGTTTTGTCTTATGATTGATGGGATCTATAATGTCTTTGTTAACAATAAGTTTGTCAGATAAAGAGGTTTCCTTTTCTAGCGGATGATTGCATACAATTATACAATCAAACTGTTTCTGATAGTGCACAACAATTTTTGTGGCGAGATGCGTCTTTCCCGAATTAGTGACTCCTGCAATTATTATTCTTGCGGGGTGAGCAAAGAGATCCAGCAAGTTCTCCTTAAAACAGGAGTATGGAGTACTGTGCGACATGTTGAAGGACACAAATAAAAATGACACTTAAATTTTAGACATCGCCTATTTTATTGACTACAATATACAGAAAATATTATGTACATGTGTTAAGTATAGCCATTTTAAATAAAGTCATCATCACTATTTTCCTCTGCTTCCTCGATGAAGGGGTTCCCAGTTTGTGTTTTTCTGCGCTTTCGCGGTCTTGGGTTGCCAGATCGTTGCCTCCTGATGTTATTATTATAGTTGTTGTGTACAACAGACGGAAAGTGAAGGTGGCGGAGATACTCTCGTTTTCTCCATAGATGGCTTAATCTTTCCTCTCCTGTTGTTGTTATTGTTGTTGTTACCATGGTCTCGGCCTCCTCCTCCCTCCTCCTCCTCCCCCTCCCCTCCTCCTTCTCGCTCTCGCTCGCGCCGGTTGCCACATCGCGCACGAATTCTCCCCCCTCGTTCCTCCTCCCCCCTCTTCGCTCTCTGCCGCCTCGGAAAGGTGTTTAATGTCTGGATGACCATATGCTAGCGATTTAGGCATTTACATACCAACGTTTATCATCGTATAATGACAGCCCGCGCTTTTTCATTTGCGTGGTCATCATTTGACCTCCAACGTTGGTAATGCTCACCTGTTTAAAGAATGCACTTCTTTTTCATGAAGAATGCGACGGAAATTGTCGTGTTTTAGCCTCCTCTTCTCAGCCCGACAAATTCCCTTTGCACCCGCGGATGTTTGATCGCTATTTAGGAGCAAGGAATAAGTCTTGGGCTTTAGGCAAATTGCCTCTTTTATCGGAATCTCCCCTGTTTCAGATTTTAATAATCCAAGTTTGCCCTTGACAGACTGGTTGTATAATGGATGGTCATGGCTAAAATTAGAAGTGTCTATCCACTCTTTCAAAGGAGATAAGGACAATTCTTTATAAATGTCATCTGTCTCCACAGAGAGGATATAGCTGTCGGTGTCGGAGTAACAGAGCTGCACACGATCTCCGTAATGAGTCTTTAAAACTTTATAATAAAAGTTATACAATTTCAATTTAGCCAGCTCCAAGATGGTAAATCCAACATACTGCGGATAAGCCATACTAACAGTTTTTGCCCTTGAAATGGTTATCACTCTGTTTGGAGCTAAGGGGATGAATCTTTTGAAGAATGGGCTTCGAATCTTTTTGAGAAAAGAAGAAGCATTGCACACCATGCTAGCACGTTCTAGTCTTTTTAGAGGGTTCATTAAACACCGCCCACACTGTTTGAAAGCGTCTTGAACACAACTGTTGTGCTTTATCGGTGGCTTCCCTGCGCGCCTTAATATTTTCGTGAATAAAAGGCGATAAAAATTCACGTTGGGAGAATTCGTACACATCGCTTACTCGCTCCACCTCCACCCCCAAGTCAATTAAAAGCTGCAAATGTTTCAGTAAAATGAGGTGGTCCTTCTGCGGAAGATGTGAAGCCACAAGCTTTTGGTTTTTGCGTGGTAAACGCCTGTTCTGCGATGCTAGAAGTTGTTGTTATAAGGGGAAATGTCCTGATTTCTTATGTTCATGTGATGAATGAGGAGGGGCAAGTCGTCTGTCTTCCTCGCAACTTCGGGTGGAACTCTGAGATCAGCCACTACCCAGTGCCCAACATCACCGCTTTCGTCGTGGTTGGTTAACCCCGATGCAATGAACTCGGACTTTTCACGGGGCGGTAATTTCCGGATATTGCCGTATGGTAATTTCTCAGACATTACCGTGGCATACAAGCTGTTGAAATCAAGGTAAAGTATGTAGGTGCTACTTTCCTTTTGTGGGTCATGGTGCGGATTAACAAGGGAGTTCTTTGCTACCGTGAGAGGGCGAACACATGTTGTCAGTCCCCCTCTCACAGATTGCTCAATTTTGCGGGCTAATTCTGGATCGGATATAAGCTCAAGTTTGTTTTTGTCATTTTTAGGAATGCATCGTATGCATATCCGGGAAGACTGACATAGTTAACTATATCCAGATCGTACTTTTCAGCAAGCATAGACCTCCACTCTGTAATCACATCGGCTAGCAAACCCACATCAGTCCTCAGGTAGCACTCTAAATAATCACCTAAAGTACGACACCCGGCTGCATTCCAGACTTTTAGTGCATGAGCATACTCCTCCTCCGTAACCGTCTCACCTGTGAGGGAGCTATAAAACTTTTCAATGGGGGGGAGGCTGGTCTCTTCGAGCTTTTTCAGGTCATCCAAGTACTCATACGGAAAAATACCCTTTCCCGTTAGAAGCAGCGACTGAGCTTCGTCTGGCAAATGACGTAAGATATGCTTGGAATACCTGAGTGAGCGGCTGCTTTCAATATGAGTTTTGGCGAGAGAGCTTAGGCTTGCGTTCATAAAAGCTAAGCTATCGAGGAATTTCAGGTTGTTTAGTTCCACAGAGTGATATCGAAGCCCTTGCTTCGTAAGAATTTTGATTTTTGTGTTAACTTGCATTTCTTTCAGAATGAGCCGAGGTCGTAAGAGTGATTATGAGCCAGACAGGGGATAGCTGTGCGATGATTTTTCATCTGGAGGTTACAGCGAGCGCAATAAGCACCAATGTAGTTCATCCGATCTTTAGTATGGTCGTGGTGTCTGTGCTTTTGTTGATGTGTGGGAAATTTTTGGTTGCACATTTCGCACATTTCGGCCTTCTTAAAAGCTTCTTCATCTTCGTTGGACATGTGGAGAGGATGATAAGGCATGTTTTTTACAATGTCCGCCCATTTGTTAGACAGATTCTCAACAAAGTGCGTGGCAGCGTCGGCACCCTGATATAGAAAACTATCTACTACTTCACCTTGTCTGTCTATTATGATATAGCTGTAGGCACAGGCTTTGTGCTGTGCTATACATCTCTCCCCTCCACCAGTCTTGCCATGAAGGCTTCAAAGTCGTAGATACACATGTGTGATGGTGCAAATGCTTTCCCATAATTCACGAAGGCGAGTTTACTCCCCTGCAACGGGTAAGTGATCTTTGTTGGCATCTCACATCCTGACATGTGAGATTCGGCTGATCTCTGATCGGGAAACGAAGAGAAACATGTGCGACAAAAGTGCTTGTGAACGTTCCTGCCTCTCATGGTAAATACGTCCATTGTATTAAAAGTCTGTTATTAGACAGGCGTGCTCATTTTTAAGAAGAAGCGTTCGCAGTCGCTCCTTGATGTCTTCTCTTCCTTTTCTCACCTGTAATATGGCATATTTTTCGTGAAATATGTTCGTTTTTTCAAGGGTATAGACATAAATAGAGAGACTATTGTCTCTCTCTAATTCTCCCAATGTTTCCCAGCTGGTGGGGAGTTTTTCCGCGTCATGTTTAATAAGGCGCGCACATTTAGCCGGAGTGTTGACTGCTCTGTGTAGATTATTTTTTGAGCGTCCAGCTGCTAGCCATTTTCCGGCCGCGAGGGATCGTATGACACAGTCTGTGTTACCTGTTGGGTTGAAGATATAATGACCCCCTCGAACATCTTCAGGATATGCCACATGTCGTCCAATTGCTTGGGGAACTAGAAGATGTGATATCGTAATGTCGTGAGCATTAATGGATTCAAGATCGAGTCCGCTTCCCTCATCTGATAACCACTCTTCTAGTTTAGCTTCTGCTTCCTCTGCCCATCCGCATACAGCTCTTCTACACTCGTCTTCGCTAGATATTGCATAACTGCACAGTGTGATATCTTTTTCAATATGCGTGACATTGCCGGTAGTGAAGTCTATCTTGGAGAGGGTAATATTAAACCCTGTAAATGATTTCGTGGAAGGGGGAGGGCATCCGAGTGTGGAGCGGTGAATTTGTAAGACATCTGTAAAATAATCTTGATTTCTGCGCAGGTAATCAGACGGAGATGGCTGGTCTTGGTTAGGAATGCTGAAGCCGAGCCTTACGGCTGCCCCTTGAAATAATTCCCCCTGGAGATAATATGCGGCGTCTCTACATATTATCTTCTTCTTCTTTATCACTAATAACATCACTGTCACTTTCATAATATTTTCTATTCACACGAGCACGCGATATTTCCGGTTGTGCTGTAATAGACCTGGACGGCCGGGTTGGGGCGAGAGAATCCGCGATGGTCCCGGTTGCGGTGTAATAGACCTGGACGGACCGGGTAGGGGTGAGAGGGGGCGAGTCGACTTGTTGTATGGGAAGGTCCTGCTGTAGGTTCCCTGCAAGACATAACATAAACACAGTTATTACACAATAATGCGAGGAGGGGGTTATACAACATTCACTCCTCAAACCGTCTTTGTGAGAACTTGCCTGGTGTGGTATGTGACGATCGGTGAGTGGCGATCTTAGAACCTTTAGACCCCTTTCCAGCACCTGCTGTAAGGAATTAAGTATATGGTTAATCATTTGCCGCATGGGCAGACGTCTTTCAGGCGTATTCTGCTGTAGGTCTTAACTATCTTTCAATAATTTTCATGTCTACCCATACTTTAATACTCAGATTTCACTGTGTATGAATTAGCTTACCTCGAATGCATTGTTGACGGTGGTAATGCAGCCTTGCTGAGGGAATGTGTTGGTTGCAACCTGAACACAGCAAAGGTGGTTGTTGGACAGCTTCTTTCCACAGAGCTGGCAGTGAAGCTTGATGTTAGCCATTGTGAGTGCTATCACAGGGGAAGGCAAGATGTACTAATGTTTAGTGGTCGAGTTTCCACCTTTTTTATATCGCGGGGAATGCCAACGGGCGACAGATGTGTGCATTTCTATTTGACGTTTTATAATGAATTCTATTAAATCATTTTGTGTTTATACAAGAGGAATATAAAAAAATGATAATTAGTATAGAGGTTTATAATCTTTTTCATTAAATTTAGATTCGTATATCTAAGATGCTTTGAGAGTGTTGAAACACAGCAAGGAAGGAAAAGTAATTATTTAATCGATATCTCCCAGACTCTGCAGTTGACCTGACATCTGTTCAGGATGCAGCTGACCTGTGTTTGAGCAGGCCTTCCTTTAATTATTAACGGCCGTCATTAGTGAAAGGGGTGATCAGTGAGACGCTTCTTAACTATCACTAGCTAGAGGGCTTTTAATGATGGGAAAATAAAGACATATTGAGTACAACGAATTTTATACTCCTTTCCGCTGAACTCTATACTTATAAACGAGGTGCTTTTCGATTGTGGGGAACAAACTGTGAATATCTGATTAATTAGTGTCTGTGCCTGACTTCTGAGGGGATAACTTTATTATTGAGATGTTTTAAGACAATGTAGGCCATCCCACATGTTCAAACATGACGAATAGATGCTGTTATTGATTTCGCTGACCTGACTCACATCGGTAATGGCTTAATTTTGCGCGTGACCTGGAGGGCGGTGGGAATGAAGGGGTGGGGACTTGGGTGGTTGGGGGACACCTGTTTGGTGTGCGTATTATTCCCCATTAGCCACGGTTATTGATTTCCCGTAATCAATTATGATAATTACTTCCGGAAGTCATTAGGTCACTTCCTGTTATGACACGTCAGGTATGTGCATAGCGGGATAAGAGGGTAGTCATAGGGTGAGGCTGGTGAGTCCAAGGTGTTTTTGGGTGAGGGGGTTGGGGTGGTGGAACCTGTGACACCTGCTCTTAGGATGATAGTTTGACCTGCGGCAGCAGGATCCATGTTTGTTTGTTGTTCCTCTTCTACCTGCGGC
>NW_020870989.1:543188-554860 GCF_003789085.1 Penaeus vannamei | reverse complement strand
GGCGTGTTCCCTCGCCATCGCCCACCGCGTGAACGATAATTTCTACGCGAACACGCTCTGTTTCCCAGTCATAGATAAGAAGTCTCCCCTGTGGCATATATTTTTGAATTGCATCCACGCCTAATATCGGTGCAATTTGTTCCGTTATATCTTTATTAATCATATCTATCATAATTTTTGGTTCTCTCGCATGACCTAGCATGCTAAATTTCGGGACGTACTTAAACATGTCAATCATAATTGGGTGAGCACACAAACACTAATAAACTGAATACTAAAATCATTATCATTTGCTATGATGCTGTAGTAATTTTGGGAAAAAATTAACCAGCGCCACCTCATAATCCATGGAAGGATCAACATTAGCGGCGAAATGACGTTTTCAAACGCATAAGAAGTGTTGTGCGGGAAAACATCTTTCGATGCAGTACTGGTAATATATATGTACTGATTGTCAGTCTCCATGGTGGAAGTTGATGACAGACTGAGAGTTGCATCAATAATTTCACCCTTTATAAAGATGTAAAGGATAAAATAACTTAAGGAGTAATTCATAACCTTATTTTATTAAAGATATCATATATATATATATATATATATATATATATATATATATATATATATATATATATATATATAAATCAAACAAGTACAAATGCTACTGGAGAACATGAGATATTAATGATCATTTTCCAGCTGCCTCGGTAGCTTCGATGTCCGCCGCTGTTCGCAGGTAATTTTCACCGTCCCCGCATCATCTTCATTATACCTGGGTCGTTTGTTTCTAATGTCGGCTCAGGCAAAGGAGAGGACTCGCGCACAGCAGCGAAACAGATATCTTCAAAGGCATACACCGCGCTGCAAAGTCTTGTAAAAGCTCAATGTATGCATGGCTCCAACTGCCTCCTTCCACTTCAACTGGAAATAAGATCTCCCGAATATTCATCTCTTGAAGCTGATTAAACAATGAATCGAGACATTCACCCAAATTTCTTAGTCGGTTTTCCGATCCGTCACACGCCAATCCATCAACATAATGTCTATCCATACTCGACTTTAATTGTTTCATGGCAATTTCATTATTTTCCAGGGCTCTCCCGGGACCAAAGTGGGCAACGAGATAGATAATTACAGGCCCATCTCCCTGTTTCACACTAACGACCCCGGTAGCACATCTGTCAGCTACAATAGCCCTTGAGGTAGAAAATAACCGCCTTTTTGATCTGTAGTAATCAGCATATGCATATTCTTTTTCCAATATGCCCGATGTAGCGTAAGCAGTCTTTCCACATGCATTAGCATACGGCGGTGTCTTTACACAGCTCATGCTGGAGCCTCCTTTTCTAATCAACAGGGGGTATAGATAATTCGGGAGATAATCCTCGCGAGGTGACCTCGCACTGACAGAAGGGGCTTCCATTAGCGGTCGTTCTTCTTCCATCTCTTCATTAATCATCTCTCTGTAGCGCCTGACAAATTGAGGAACGGCAACAACAGTAGCAGGGCGCTGACGTGGAGACACTTCCTCGGCCATCTTCTTGCGCAATCGAGGCAGTAGTATAACTCATCACCGCTCGTATCCTCGCTTTATACCCATAGGGTCCTGTCGTTACTCGCTCATGCATGTCACCGCCCACTTAATGCGTTACAATCATCTGCGCTTTGTACACAATCGATAGCCCATTTCAAAGGCAATAGACTGTTGATTGTATAAACTGGCGAGTCTGCGATATTTTGAAATCGTGCGTAATGCTTCTTCCTGCGGGGCATGCTTTAAATTTTCTACAGCATCATCAACTTCTTGCTGGTAGACTTGTTCAGAGTGGTTTGCAAGAAAGGCTCGGTATGTCTCCCACAATGACACAACAATATCGTGTTTGTACTGAGCTCGATAAAATTTTATCACCTCTCTTCGAAGCTCACTACCTAGAACTTTGAATGATACATTTTCTTCATCGTCGCTGCTGGTGTTGCTGTTGTTGGACGCACTGCTTGTGCTCGCGCGCGAGGACGCGTTGCTGAAGAGTTCTCCGTTCTCACTCATGTTTATGTGTTATTGCGTCTTACATACACACGCTTCTGATTATAGAATCGCCGGTTTTATCTCTCGAGGGTTAATAGGGGTTCCAACGCATCTTACTCTGTGCAGACATAAGGGCGGACATTGGCTTAACTTTTACATTCCCACCTGCCTTATGAACACCTGTGAGATACCGCCTAGCTGCCGGACTGCGCATATAATCATATGGTAATGGCGCAAAGTTATGTAATATTTTCAAAAGTTCCTTTTCTTTTACAGAAAACGAGTGCGATGATGAGGATGCAAAATACTTGATAACATCGAGTATATTTAACCCTGTTATAGGAGATTGTATCTGACCTAATTCGTCCCACGAATTAAAGTTACGGTAAAATTCCAAGAGAGATTTTGCATAATCTTGCTGATTTGTTTTGAAGAAAATTCCTACCAAGTGTTCTAATGAGGGATTTATCGGTGTATTCTGATTGTTGCCAGGGTTGCTTTTTCAAGCCTTTGCAGAGCTGCAGAGGGAAGGGGTACTGTCATTGCCTCATTAGCGGCGGAACGCCTGCATTTTCTCACATTTTTTGTTTTTTTCTTGCGAAAAGTAGAGCGGGATAATTAGCGAGCGCCCGAGCCCGCCCCGCGTCTATTTCCCGCGCAGACATCGCGACAACGCGTGCGCTCGCACCCGCCGCCGCTATGACAGCTGTCGTTCGCGTGCCCCCCATTTATTGCGGTATTTTTAGCTGCCATATATCGGAGGCGATTCTAATATGTTCTTGTTGACACCATCATTAATCTTGTTAGTATCATTACCGTTCGAGGTGAGGTCAGAGACCAGGTGGGTCAGATGTCGGTCGACCGTGGACTTTGGAACAAGACAATACTCTTTCATATTTCTAATCAAATTAAAGATGTAAATGCATTTACAGCAAGCGGGAGTAGAATGGATAAAATATTTCCCCCGGTGCGAGATGAGAGAATTTTTTTCTTCTTTTTAAGAGACGTTTTCTTCAGAGACACTTCCTTGATAGCTTGCCGATATCGTTTCAATTTCTTAATAATACTTTTTTCCGTGGTTAAGTTTTTCCTTAAGAAATTTGAAAAAACTTCGGCAATGCAATTGATCTGCTGTTTATCCAGCTGTAATATAAAGCCGGAACGTCGTTTTGGCTTTAGTGAACAGATAAACGATAGTACATCAACAAATCGAGGTGTGAGGGGCTGCCTTGTCATGGTGCAGGCTGCATGTCATCAATCGTAATGTATGAATTGAATTTGTCGGGATATCCAATCCAGCGAACAAGATATTCTCTCTGCTTTTTATTTCTGTTCCACCTCGATGACAGGATCTTGTACGGGTAAACACTTGGCAGTGATGTCGGGACGAGCTCCTCTCGATAAAACAAACCTTGGACTTCTTCGCCGCTTAAATCTTCCAGATAATACCCGACTATGTTCTGACGATTGTCAATCTGTCGAATTTTAAATATCTCCTCCGTATTTTGTATTTCATATCCCTTGCGAAATGCGTCGGTACGAGAGCGCGCTGCGATGCGCACAGTGTCCCCAACCTTTATATTCTGATTGCTAGCATGCGATCGGTCCTTTTTTATATGCACATTCAATGAACGAGCATACATTTGTCGAAAGAGACGTTGACACTGCGCCCGCGTGTAATGGCGGTGCACGTCCAGTGGCGCGGCGCCTTTCAAACCCGCGTGCGCGCGCTCATTATAGGCTAAAACAATATCCGGGAGAACGTCGATATACCTCAGCGTATCTTTTAAGGTTAAATATTTATATATGCGTTCCTTGAGGGTTCTGATGTGTCTCTCTGCAATGCTAGCCTTTATTTCCTTCGAATGCGTGGTATACCACTGCATCTTATGTTCGCGCAGTAAGCCGTTCACTGTATTATTTACAAACTCTCGCCCTGCATCGGTGAAGAGGTGAGTTAAACCTTTAGCATCCTCAGTATTTAACACCGATTTTAGTGCGCTCGCAACCTCCGTCTTGTTTTTACTCTTTAAGGGTCTTACTTGCATATAACGACTAACACATCTACACACACGAGCAAATAGTTGGTTTTATCGTTTTGTCTTGATAAGTTTCGCATGTCTGCCAGATCACACGTTAAGATTTTGCGAGGTCCTATAGCCATTGTTTGGCGGCGCGGGAATTTTTTGCGAGTATGTCTGTGAAGAGTATACACACGCTGCGATGACAAAGCATTTTTCACATCCGATTGTGTAATATTATCCTTTCCTAATTGCGTGCGAGCGGCGTCTAACAGCGCTTGTATTCCACCTAAGCTGTGGGGCTTTGTATAGTCTTCATACAAGTCCTTTAGAACTTGCATGGTTCTGTCGGTGATCACCATTGGTAGACAAGCTGATGTGGAAAATATTCACAGAGGATATTACTGCGAAACTGCAGTTTATCTGGAGTTTCACAACCGAGGTCTATGAGTAAATAACCGCGAGATTTCGAGAGAACAACCTTTTTATATAACTCCAAAAACCGCTTGGCTTCACTCTTGCCATATAACTGCCTACCGAGGCATTCTAACTGTCCGAGATCTCTGTTTTAGCAAAATAAAATGAGAGGTATTTAGTGAAATGTTGCGGCTGTGCTTCCCTTTCATAAATACATTTTGAACGAGGAGTACAACAGATATGTTTTCGTGTCGTCCCTTTGTAAAGATATTACTTACAATGTCATTATTAGCCGCTTCTATAAAGCAATCATCCAGTATATATAATATGCGGTCATTCGGTTTTGTCTTATGATTGATGGGATCTATAATGTCTTTGTTAACAATAAGTTTGTCAGATAAAGAGGTTTCCTTTTCTAGCGGATGAGATTCACTCCCGCATACAATTATACAATCAAACTGTTTCTGATAGTGCACAACAATTTTTGTGGCGAGATGCGTCTTTCCCGAATTAGTGACTCCTGCAATTATTATTCTTGCGGGGTGAGCAAAGAGATCCAGCAAGTTCTCCTTAAAACAGGAGTATGGAGTACTGTGCGACATGTTGAAGGACACAAATAAAAATGACACTTAAATTTTAGACATCGCCTATTTTATTGACTACAATATACAGAAAATATTATGTACATGTGTTAAGTATAGCCATTTTAAATAAAGTCATCATCACTATTTTCCTCTGCTTCCTCGATGAAGGGGTTCCCAGTTTGTGTTTTTCTGCGCTTTCGCGGTCTTGGGTTGCCAGATCGTTGCCTCCTGATGTTATTATTATAGTTGTTGTGTACAACAGACGGAAAGTGAAGGTGGCGGAGATACTCTCGTTTTCTCCATAGATGGCTTAATCTTTCCTCTCCTGTTGTTGTTGTTGTTGTTACCATGGTCTCGGTCTCCTCCTCCTCCTCCTCCTCCTCCTCCCCCTCCCCCTCCTCCTTCTCGCTCTCGCTCGCGCCGGTTGCCACATCGCGCACGAATTCTCCCCTCGTTTCCTCCTCCCCCTCTTCGCTCTCTGCCGCCTCGGAAAGGTGTTTAATGTCTGGATGACCATATGCTAGCGATTTATAGGCATTTACATACCAACGTTTATCATCGTATAATGACAGCCCGCGCTTTTTCATTTGCGTGGTCATCATTTGACCCAACGTTGGTAATGCTCACCTGTTTAAAGAAATGCACTTCTTTTTCATGAAGAATGCGACGGAAATTGTCGTGTTTTAGCCTCCTCTTCTCAGCCCGACAAATTCCCTTTGCACCCGCGGATGTTTGATCGCTATTTAGGAGCAAGGAATAAGTCTTGGGCTTTAGGCAAATTGCCTCTTTTATCGGAATCTCCCCTGTTTCAGATTTTAATAATCCAAGTTTGCCCTTGACAGACTGGTTGTATAATGGATGGTCATGGCTAAAATTAGAAGTGTCTATCCACTCTTTCAAAGGAGATAAGGACAATTCTTTATAAATGTCATCTGTCTCCACAGAGAGGATATAGCTGTCGGTGTCGGAGTAACAGAGCTGCACACGATCTCCGTAATGAGTCTTTAAAACTTTATAATAAAAGTTATACAATTTCAATTTAGCCAGCTCCAAGATGGTAAATCCAACATACTGCGGATAAGCCATACTAACAGTTTTTGCCCTTGAAATGGTTATCACTCTGTTGGAGCTAAGGGGATGAATCTTTTGAAGAATGGGCTTCGAATCTTTTTGAGAAAAGAAGAAGCATTGCACACCATGCTAGCACGTTCTAGTCTTTTTAGAGGGTTCATTAAACACCGCCCAAAGACACTGTTTGAAAGCGTCTGAAGCACAACTGTTGTGCTTTATCGGTGGCTTCCCTGCGCGCCTTAATATTTTCGTGAATAAAAGGCGATAAAAATTCACGTTGGGAGAATTCGTACACATCGCTTACTCGCTCCACCTCCACCCCCAAGTCAATTAAAAGCTGCAAATGTTTCAGTAAAATGAGGTGGTCCTTCTGCGGAAGATGTGAAGCCACAAGCTTTTGGTTTTTGCGTGGTAAACGCCTGTTCTGCGATGCTAGAAGTTGTTTGTTATAAGGGGATATGTCCTGATTTCTTATGTTCATGTGATGAATGAGGAGGGGCAAGTCGTCTGTCTTCCTCGCAACTTCGGGTGGAACTCTGAGATCAGCCACTACCCAGTGCCCAATATCACCGCTTTCGTCGTGGTTGGTTAACCCCGATGCAATGAACTCGGACTTTTCACAGGGCGGTAATTTCCGGATATTGCCGTATGGTAATTTCTCAGACATTACCGTGGCATACAAGCTGTTGAAATCAAGGTAGAGTATGTAGGTGCTACTTTCCTTTTGTGGGTCATGGTGCGGATTAACAAGGGAGTTCTTTGCTACCGTGAGAGGGCGAACACATGTTGTCAGTCCCCCTCTCACAGATTGCTCAATTTTGCGGGCTAATTCTGGATCGGATATAAGCTCAAGGTTTGTTTTTGTCATTTTTAGGAATGCATCGTATGCATATCCGGGAAGACTGACATAGTTAACTATATCCAGATCGTACTTTTCAGCAAGCATAGACCTCCACTCTGTAATCACATCGGCTAGCAAACCCACATCAGTCCTCAGGTAGCACTCTAAATAATCACCTAAAGTACGACACCCGGCTGCATTCCAGACTTTTAGTGCATGAGCATACTCCTCCTCCGTAACCGTCTCACCTGTGAGGGAGCTATAAAACTTTTCAATAGGGGGGAGGCTGGTCTCTTCGAGCTTTTTCAGGTCATCCAAGTACTCATACGGAAAAATACCCTTTCCCGTTAGAAGCAGCGACTGAGCTTCGTCTGGCAAATGACGTAAGATATGCTTGGAATACCTGAGTGAGCGGCTGCTTTCAATATGAGTTTTGGCGAGAGAGCTTAGGCTTGCGTTCATAAAAGCTAAGCTATCGAGGAATTTCAGGTTGTTTAGTTCCACAGAGTGATATCGAAGCCCTTGCTTCGTAAGAATTTTGATTTTTGTGTTAACTTGCATTTCTTTCAGAATGAGCCCGAGGTCGTAAGAGTGATTATGAGCCAGACAGGGGATAGCTGTGCGATGATTTTTCATCTGGAGGTTACAGCGAGCGCAATAAGCACCAATGTAGTTCATCCGATCTTAGTATGGTCGTGGTGTCTGTGCTTTTGTTGATGTGTGGGAAATTTTTGGTTGCACATTTCGCACATTTCGGCCTTCTTAAAAGCTTCTTCATCTTCGTTGGACATGTGGAGAGGATGATAAGGCATGTTTTTTACAATGTCCGCCCATTTGTTAGACAGATTCTCAACAAAGTGCGTGGCAGCGTCGGCACCCTGATATAGAAAACTATCTACTACTTCACCTTGTCTGTCTATTATGATATAGCTGTAGGCACAGGCTTTGTGCTGTGCTATACATCTCTCCCCTCCACCAGTCTTGTCCATGAAGGCTTCAAAGTCGTAGATACACATGTGTGATGGTGCAAATGCTTTCCCATAATTCACGAAGGCGAGTTTACTCCCCTGCAACGGGTAAGTGATCTTTGTTGGCATCTCACATCCTGACATGTGAGATTCGGCTGATCTCTGATCGGGAAACGAAGAGAAACATGTGCGACAAAAGTGCTTGTGAACGTTCCTGCCTCTCATGGTAAATACGTCCATGTACTTATTAAAGTCTGTTATTAGACAGGCGTGCTCATTTTTAAGAAGAAGTAGGTGAAGACGCAGTCGCTCCTTGATGTCTTCTCTTCCTTTTCTCACCTGTAATATGGCATATTTTTCGTGAAATATGTTCGTTTTTTCAAGGGTATAGACATAAATAGAGAGACTATTGTCTCTCTCTAATTCTCCCAATGTTTCCCAGCTGGTGGGGAGTTTTTCCGCGTCATGTTTAATAAGGCGCGCACATTTAGCCGGAGTGTTGACTGCTCTGTGTAGATTATTTTTTGAGCGTCCAGCTGCTAGCCATTTTCCGGCCGCGAGGGATCGTATGACACAGTCTGTGTTACCTGTTGGGTTGAAGATATAATGCCCCTCGAACATCTTCAGGATATGCCACATGTCGTCCAATTGCTTGGGAACTAGAAGATGTGATATCGTAATGTCGTGAGCATTAATGGATTCAAGATCGAGTCCGCTTCCCTCATCTGATAACCACTCTTCTAGTTTAGCTTCTGCTTCCTCTGCCCATCCGCATACAGCTCTTCTACACTCGTCTTCGCTAGATATTGCATAACTGCACAGTGTGATATCTTTTTCAATATGCGTGACATTGCCGGTAGTGAAGTCTATCTTGGAGAGGGTAATATTAAACCCTGTAAATGATTTCGTGGAAGGGGGAGGGCATCCGAGTGTGGAGCGGTGAAATTTGTAAGACATCTGTAAAATAATCTTGATTTCTGCGCAGGTAATCAGACGGAGATGGCTGGTCTTGGTTAGGAATGCTGAAGCCGAGCCTTACGGCTGCCCCTTGAAATAATTCCCCCCTGGAGATAATATGCGGCGTCTCTACAATATTATCTTCTTCTTCTTTATCACTAATAACATCACTGTCACTTTCATAATATTTTCTATTCACACGAGCACGCGATATTTCCGGTTGTGCTGTAATAGACCTGGACGGTCCGGGTTGGGCGAGAGAATCCGCGATGGTCCCGGTTGCGGTGTAATAGACCTGGACGGACCGGGTAGGGGTGAGAGGGGGCGAGTCGAGACTTGTTGTATGGGAAGGTCCTGCTGTAGGTTCCCTGCAAGACATAACATAAACACAGTTATTACACAATAATGCGAGGAGGGGTTATACAACATTCACTCCTCAAACCGTCTTTGTGAGAACTTGCCTGGTGTGGTATGTGACGATCGGTGAGTGGCGATCTTAGAACCTTTAGACCCCTTTCCAGCACCTGCTGTAAGGAATTAAGTATATGGTTAATCATTTGCCGCATGGGCAGACGTCTTTCAGGCGTATTCTGCTGTAGGTCTTAACTATCTTTCAATAATTTTCATGTCTACCCATACTTTAATACTCAGATTTCACTGTGTATGAATTAGCTTACCTCGAATGCATTGTTGACGGTGGTAATGCAGCCTTGCTGAGGGAATGTGTTGGTTGCAACCTGAACACAGCAAGCAAAGGTGGTTGTTGGACAGCTTCTTTCCACAGAGCTGGCAGTGAAGCTTGATGTTAGCCATTGTGAGTGCTATCACAGGGGAAGGCAAAGATGTACTAATGTTTAGTGGTCGAGTTTCCACCCTTTTTATATCGCGGGGAATGCCGACGGGCGACAGATGTGTGCATTTCTATTTGACGTTTTATAATGAATTCTATTAAATCATTTTGTGTTTATACAAGAGGAATATAAAAAAAATGATAATTAGTATAGAGATGTTTATAATCTTTTTCATTAAATTTAGATTCGTATATCTAAGATGCTTTGAGAGTGTTGAAACACAGCAAGGAAGGAAAAGTAATTATTTAATCGATATCTCCCAGACTCTGCAGTTGACCTGACATCTGTTCAGGATGCAGCTGACCTGTGTTTGAGCAGGCCTTCCTTTAATTATTAACGGCCGTCATTAGTGAAAGGGGTGATCAGTGAGACGCTTCTTAACTATCACTAGCTAGAGGGCTTTTAATGATGGGAAAATAAAGACATATTGAGTACAACGAATTTTATACTCCTTTCCGCTGAACTCTATACTTATAAACGAGGTGCTTTTCGATTGTGGGGAACAAACTGTGAATATCTGATTAATTAGTGTCTGTGCCTGACTTCTGAGGGGATAACTTTATTATTGAGATGTTTTAAGACAATGTAGGCCATCCCACATGTTCAAACATGACGAATAGATGCTGTTATTGATTTCGCTGACCTGACTCACATCGGTAATGGCTTAATTTTGCGCGTGACCTGGAGGGCGGTGGGAATGAAGGGGTGGGGGACTTGGGTGGTTGGGGGACACCTGTTTGGTGTGCGTATTATTCCCCATTAGCCACGGTTATTGATTTCCCGTAATCATTATGATAATTACTTCCGGAAGTCATTAGGTCACTTCCTGTTATGACACGTCAGGTATGTGCATAGCGGGATAAGAGGGTAGTCATAGGTGAGAGTCCAAGGTGTTTTTGGGTGAGGGGGTTGGGGTGGTGGAACTGTGACACCTGCTCTTAGGATGATAGTTGACCTGCGGCAGCAGGATCCATTTGTTTGTTGTTCCTCTTCTTTCTTCTTCTTCTTCTTCTTCCTCTTTCTCGTATTCTCCTTATTATTATTATTATTATTGTTGTTTTTGGAGAGGAAAGGAATGGGGGGCACCCTTCAGGTGTGTGTTCTCCATCATTAGTCACGGTTATTGATTCCCGTATCGATTACGGTAATTACTTCCGGAAGTCATTAGGGCACTTCCTGTTATGACACGTTAGGTACATAGGGGGGGACCCATGGGGGTGAGGCTGCTGTGTCCAAGGTGTTTTTGGAGGGGTTGGGGTGGTGGAACCTGTGACACCTGCTCTTAGGATGATAGTTTGACCTGCGGCAACAGGATCCATGTTTGTTTGTTGTTCCTCTTCTTCTTCTTCTTCCTCTTCTTCTTCTTCCTCTTCTCGTATTTATTATTAGAGGAAAGGGAGGGGGGGCACCCCTTCAGGTGTGTGTTCTCCATCATTAGTCAAGGTTACTGATTTCCCGTAATCTACGGTAATTACCGGAAGTCATTAGGTCACTTCCTGTTATGACACGTTAGGTACATAGGGGGGGACCATGGGGTGAGGATATATATATATATATATATATATATATATATATATATATATATATATATATATATATATATATATATATATATGTATATATATATATATATATATATATATATATATATATATATATATATATATATATATATATATATATATATATATATATATATATATATATATATATATATATATATATATATATATATATATATATATATATATATATATATATATATATATATATATATATATATATATATATATATATATATATATATATATATATATATATATATATATATATATATATATATATATATATATATATATATATATATATATATATATATATATATATATATATATATATATATATATATATATATATATATATATATATATATATATAT
>NW_020870989.1:520866-533624 GCF_003789085.1 Penaeus vannamei | reverse complement strand
CTGATTATATAATAACCATTTATAATCAACAGACACTGTGCGAGGTACATAATAGCGATATATTTTTTTTTCGCTAAACCCTAATATGTGCGCCAGACGAGGCGAGAAGCGAACAGCCATATCGGGATGACAGCGTGCTTCCCTCCCATCGCCACCGCGTGAACGATAATTTCTACGCGAACGCGCTCTGTTTCCCAGTCATAGATAAGAAGTCTCCCCTGTGGCATATATTTTTGAATTGCATCCACGCCTAATATCGGTGCAATTTGTTCCGTTATATCTTTATTAATCATATCTATCATAATTTTTGGTTCTCTCGCATGACCTAGCATGCTAAATTTCGGGACGTACTTAAACATGTCAATCATAATTGGGTGAGCACTGTTATCACAAACACTAATAAACTGAATACTAAAATCATTATCATTTGCTATGATGCTGTAGTAATTTTTGGGATGCAAAAAATTAACCAGCGCCACCTCATAATCCATGGAAGGATCCAACATTAGCGGCGAAATGACGTTTTCAAACGCAAGAAGTGTTGTGCGGGAAAACATCTTTCGATGCAGTACTGGTAATATATATGTACTGATTGTCAGTCTCCATGGTGGAAGTTGATGACAGACTGAGAGTTGCATCAATAATTTCACCCTTTATAACAAAGATGTAAAGGATAATAAGACTTAAGGAGTAATTCATAACCTTATTTTATTAAAGATATCATATATATATAAATCAAACAAGTACAAATGCTACTGGAGAACATGAGATATTAATGATCATTTTCCAGCTGCCTCGGTAGCTTCGATGTCCGCCGCTGTTCGCAGGTAATTTCACCGTCCTCCGCATCATCATCTTCATTATACCTGGGTCGTTTGTTTCTAATGTCCGGTCCAGGCAAAAGGAGAGGACTCGCGCACAGCAGCGAAACAGATATCTTCAAAGGCATACACCGCGCTGCAAAGTCTTGTAAAAGCTCAATGTATGCATGGCTCCAACTGCCTCCTTCCACTTCAACTGGAAATAAGATCTCCCGAATATTCATCTCTTGAAGCTGATTAAACAATGAATCGAGACATTCACCCAAATTTCTTAGTCGGTTTTCCGATCCGTCACACGCCAATCCATCAACATAATGTCTATCCATACTCGACTTTAATTGTTTCATGGCAATTTCATTATTTTCCAGGGCTCTCCCGGGACCAAAGTGGGCAACGAGATAGATAATTACAGGCCCATCTCCCTGTTTCACACTAACGACCCCGGTAGCACATCTGTCAGCTACAATAGCCCTTGAGGTAGAAAATAACCGCCTTTTTGATCTGTAGTAATCAGCATATGCATATTCTTTTTCCAATATGCCCGATGTAGCGTAAGCAGTCTTTCCACATGCATTAGCAATGACGCATACGGCGGTGTCTTTACACAGCTCATGCTGGAGAATACCTCCTTTTCTAATCAACAGGGGGTATAGATAATTCGGGAGATAATCCTCGCGAGGTGACCTCGCACTGACAGAAGGGGCTTCCATTAGCGGTCGTTCTTCTTCCTCCATCTCTTCATTAATCATCTCTCTGTAGCGCCTGACAAATTGAGGAACGGCAACAACAGTAGCAGGGCGCTGACGGAGACACTTCCTCGGCCATCTTCTTGCGCAATCGAGGCAGTAGTATAACTCATCACCGCTCGTATCCTCGCTTTATACCCATAGGGTCCTGTCGTTACTTGCTCATGCATGTCAGCACCCCGCCCACTTAATGCGTTACAATCATCCGCACAATCGATAGCCCATTTCAAAGGCAATAGACTGTTGATTGTATAAACTGGCGAGTCTGCGATATTTTGAAATCGTGCGTAATGCTTCTTCCTGCGGGGCATGCTTTAAATTTTCTACAGCATCATCAACTTCTTGCTGGTAGACTTGTTCAGAGTGGTTTGCAAGAAAGGCTCGGTATGTCTCCCACAATGACACAACAATATCGTGTTTGTACTGAGCTCGATAAAATTTTATCACCTCTCTTCGAAGCTCACTACCTAGAACTTTGAATATACATTTTCTTCATCGTCGCTGCTGGTGTTGCTGTTGTTGGACGCACTGCTTGTGCTCGCGCGCGAGGACGCGTTGCTGAAGAGTTCTCCGTTCTCACTCATGTTTATGCCGTTATTGCGTCTTACATACACACGCTTCTGATTATAGAATCGCCGGTTTTATCCTCTCTCGAGGCCATTAATAGGGGTTCCAACGCATCTTACTCTGTGCAGACATAAGGGCGGACATTGGCTTAACTTTTACATTCCCACCTGCCTTATGAACACCTGTGAGATACCGCTTAGCCGCCGGACTGCGCATATAATCATATGGTAATGGCGCAAAGTTATGTAATATTTTCAAAAGTTCCTTTTCTTTTACAGAAAACGAGTGCGATGATGATGAGGATGCAAAATACTTGATAACATCGAGTATATTTAACCCTGTTATAGGAGATTGTATCTGACCTAATTCGTCCCACCGAATTAAAGACTGCTTACGGTAAAATTCCAAGAGAGATTTTGCATAATCTTGCTGATTTGTTTTGAAGAAAATTCCTACCAAGTGTTCTAATGAGGGATTTATCGGTGTATTCTGATTGTTGCCAGGGATTGCTTTTTCAAGCCTTTGCAGAGCTGCAGAGGGAAGGGGTACTGTCATTGCCTCATTAGCGGCGGAACGCCTGCATTTTCTCACATTCTTTTTGTTTATTTTCTTGCGAAAAGTAGAGCGCGGGATAATTAGCGAGCGCCCGAGCCCGCCCCGCGTCTATTTCCCGCGCAGACATCGCGACAACGTGCGCTCGCCCGCCGCGCCGCGCCCGCCCGCTGCACCCGCCGCTATGACAGCTGTCGTTCGCGTGCCCCCCATTTATTGCGGTATTTTTAGCTGCCATGGCGATATCCGGAGGCGATTCTAATATGTTCTTGTTGACACCATCATTAATCTTGTTAGTATCATTACCGTTCGGGTGAGGTCAGAGACCAGGTGGGTCAGATGTCGGTCGACCGTGGACTTTGGAACAAGACAATACTCTTTCATATTTCTAATCAAATTAAAGATGTAAATGCATTTACAGCAAGCGGGAGTAGAATGGATAAATATTTCCCCCGGTGCGAGATGAGAGAATTTTTTCTTCTTTTTAAGAGACGTTTTCTTCAGAGACACTTCCTTGATAGCTTGCCGATATCGTTTCAATTTCTTAATAATACTTTTTTCCGTGGTTAAGTTTTTCCTTAAGAAAATTTGAAAAAACTTCGGCAATGCAATTGATCTGCTGTTTATCCAGCTGTAATATAAAGCCGGAACGTCGTTTTGGCTTTAGTGAACAGATAAACGATAGTACATCAACAAATCGAGGTGTGAGGGGCTGCCTTGTCATGGTGCAGGCTGCATGTCATCAATCGTAATGTATGAATTGAATTTGTCGGGATATCCAATCCAGCGAACAAGATATTCTCTCTGCTTTTTATTTCTGTTCCACCTCGATGACAGGATCTTGTACGGGTAAACACTTGGCAGTGATGTCGGGACGAGCTCCTCTCGATAAAACAAACCTTGGACTTCTTCGCCGCTTAAATCTTCCAGATAATACCCGACTATGTTCTGACGATTGTCAATCTGTCGAATTTTAAATATCTCCTCCGTATTTTGTATTTCATATCCCTTGCGAAATGCGTCGGTACGAGAGCGCGCTGCGATGCGCACAGTGTCCCCAACCTTTATATTCTGATTGCTAGCATGCGATCGGTCCTTTTTTATATGCACATTCAATGAACGAGCATACATTTGTCGAAAGAGACGTTGACACTGCGCCCGCGTGTAATGGCGGTGCACGTCCAGTGGCGCGGCGCCTTTCAAACCCGCGTGCGCGCGCTCATTATAGGCTAAAACAATATCCGGGAGAACGTCGATATACCTCAGCGTATCTTTTAAGGTTAAATATTTATATATGCGTTCCTTGAGGGTTCTGATGTGTCTCTCTGCAATGCTAGCCTTTATTTCCTTCGAATGCGTGGTATACCACTGCATCTTATGTTCGCGCAGTAAGCCGTTCACTGTATTATTTACAAACTCTCGCCCTGCATCGGTGAAGAGGTGAGTTAAACCTTTAGCATCCTCAGTATTTAACACCGATTTTAGTGCGCTCGCAACCTCCGTCTTGTTTTTACTCTTTAAGGGTCTTACTTGCATATAACGACTAAACACATCTACACACACGAGCAAATAGTTGGTTTTATCGTTTTGTCTTGATAAGTTTCGCATGTCTGCCAGATCACACGTTAAGATTTTGCGAGGTCCTATAGCCATTGTTTGGCGACGCGGGAATTTTTTGCGAGTATGTCTGTGAAGAGTATACACACGCTGCGATGACAAAGCATTTTTCACATCCGATTGTGTAATATTATCCTTTCCTAATTGCGTGCGAGCGGCGTCTAACAGCGCTTGTATTCCACCTAAGCTGTGGGGCTTTGTATAGTCTTCATACAAGTCCTTTAGAACTTGCATGGTTCTGTCGGTGATCACCATTGGTAGACAAGCTGATGTGGAAAATATTCACAGAGGATATTACTGCGAAACTGCAGTTTATCTGGAGTTTCACAACCGAGGTCTATGAGTAAATAACGCGAGATTTCGAGAGAACAACCTTTTTATATAACTCCAAAAACCGCTTGGCTTCACTCTTGCCATATAACTGCCTACCGAGGCATTCTAACTGTCCGAGATCTCTCTGTTTTAGCAAAATAAAATGAGAGGTATTTAGTGAAATGTTGCGGCTGTGCTTCCCTTTCATAAATACATTTTGAACGAGGAGTACGACAGATATGTTTTCGTGTCGTCCCTTTGTAAAGATATTACTTACAATGTCATTATTAGCCGCTTCTATAAAGCAATCATCCAGTATATATAATATGCGGTCATTCGGTTTTGTCTTATGATTGATGGGATCTATAATGTCTTTGTTAACAATAAGTTTGTCAGATAAAGAGGTTTCCTTTTCTAGCGGATGAGATTCACTCCCGCATACAATTATACAATCAAACTGTTTCTGATAGTGCACAACAATTTTTGTGGCGAGATGCGTCTTTCCCGAATTAGTGACTCCTGCAATTATTATTCTTGCGGGGTGAGCAAAGAGATCCAGCAAGTTCTCCTTAAAACAGGAGTATGGAGTACTGTGCGACATGTTGAAGGACACAAATAAAAATGACACTTAAATTTTAGACATCGCCTATTTTATTGACTACAATATACAGAAAATATTATGTACATGTGTTAAGTATAGCCATTTTAAATAAAGTCATCATCACTATTTTCCTCTGCTTCCTCGATGAAGGGGTTCCCAGTTTGTGTTTTTCTGCGCTTTCGCGGTCTTGGGTTGCCAGATCGTTGCCTCCTGATGTTATTATTATAGTTGTTGTGTACAACAGACGGAAAGTGAAGGTGGCGGAGATACTCTCGTTTTCTCCATAGATGGCTTAATCTTTCCTCTCCTGTTGTGTTGTTGTTACCATGGTCTCGGTCTCCTCCTCCTCCTTCTCGCTCTCGCTCGCGTCGGTTGCCACATCGCGCACGAATTCTCCCCTCGTTTCCTCCTCCCCCTCTTCGCTCTCTGCCGCCTCGGAAAGGTGTTTAATGTCTGGATGACCATATGCTAGCGATTTATAGGCATTTACATACCAACGTTTATTATCGTATAATGACAGCCCGCGCTTTTTCATTTGCGTGGTCATCATTTGGCCTCCGACGTTGGTAATGCTCACCTGTTTAAAGAAATGCACTTCTTTTTCATGAAGAATGCGACGGAAATTGTCGTGTTTTAGCCTCCTCTTCTCAGCCCGACAAATTCCCTTTGCACCTGTGGATGTTTGATCGCTATTTAGGAGCAAGGAATAAGTCTTGGGCTCTAAGCAAAATGGCGTGCGTGGCAGCGTCAGCACCTTGATATAGAAAACTATCTACTACTTCACCTTGTCTGTCTATTATGATATAGCTGTAGGCACAGGCTTTGTGCTGTGCTATACATCTCTCCCCTCCACCAGTCTTGTCCATGAAGGCTTCAAAGTCGTAGATACACATGTGTGATGGTGCAAATGCTTTCCCATAATTCACGAAGGCGAGTTTACTCCCCTGCAACGGGTAAGTGATCTTTGTTGGCATCTCACACCCTGACATGTGAGATTCGGCTGATCTCTGATCGGGAAACGAAGAGAAACATGTGCGACAAAAGTGCTTGTGAACGTTCCTGCCTCTCATGGTAAATACGTCCATGTACTTATTAAAGTCTGTTATTAGACAGGCGTGCTCATTTTTAAGAAGAAGCAGGTGAAGACGCAGTCGCTCCTTGCTGTCTTCTCTTCCTTTTCTCACCTGTAATATGGCATATTTTTCGTGAGATATGTTCGTTTTTTCAAGGGTATAGACATAAATAGAGGCTATTGTCTCTCTCTAATTCTCCCAATGTTTCCCAGCTGGTGGGGAGTTTTCCCGCGTCATGTTTAATAAGGCGCGCACATTTAGCCGGAGTGTTGACCGCTCTGTGTAGATTATTTTTTGAGCGTCCAGCTGCTAGCCATTTTCCGGCCGCGAGGGATCGTATGACACAGTCTGTGTTACCTGTTGGGTTGAAGATATAATGAGCCCCTCGAACATCTTCAGGATATGCCACATGTCGTCCAATTGCTTGGGGAACTAGAAGATGTGATATCGTAATGTCGTGAGCATTAATGGATTCAAGATCGAGTCGCTTCCCTCATCTGATAACCACTCTTCTAGTTTAGCTTCTGCTTCCTCTGCCCATCCACATACAGCTCTTCTACACTCGTCTTCGCTAGATATTGCATAACTGCACAGTGTGATATCTTTTTCAATATGCGTGACATTGCCGGTAGTGAAGTCTATCTTGGAGAGGGTAATATTAAACCCTGTAAATGATTTCGTGGAAGGGGGAGGGCATCCGAGTGTGGAGCGGTGAATTTGTAAGACATCTGTAAAATAATCTTGATTTCTGCGCAGGTAATCAGACGGAGATGGCTGGTCTTGGTTAGGAATGCTGAAGCCGAGCCTTACGGCTGCCCCTTGAAATAATTCCCCCCTGGAGATAATATGCGGTCTCTACAATATTATCTTCTTCTTCTTTATCACTAATAACATCACTGTCACTTTCATAATATTTTCTATTCACACGAGCACGCGATATTTCCGGTTGTGCTGTAATAGACCTGGACGGTCCAGGTTGGGGCGAGAGAATCCGCGATGGTCCCGGTTGCGGTGTAATAGACCTGGACGGCCCGGGTAGGGGTGAGAGGGGACGAGTCGAGACTTGTTGTATGGGAAGGTCCTGCTGTAGGTTCCCTGCAAGACATAAACACAGTTATTACACAATAATGCGAGGAGGGGGTTATACAACATTCACTCCTCAAACCGTCTTTGTGAGAACTTGCCTGGTGTGGTATGAGACGATCGGTGAGTGGCGATCTTAGAACCTTTAGACCCCTTTCCAGCACCTGCTGTAAGGAATTAAGTATATGGTTAATCATTTGCCGCATGGGCAGACGTCTTTCAGGCGTATTCTGCTGTAGGTCTTAACTATCTTTCAATAATTTTCATGTCTACCCATACTTTAATACTCAGATTTCACTGTGTATGAATTAGCTTACCTCGAATGCATTGTTGACGGTGGTAATGCAGCCTTGCTGAGGGAATGTGTTGGTTGCAACCTGAACACAGCAAGCAAAGGTGGTTGTTGGACAGCTTCTTTCCACAGAGCTGGCAGTGAAGCTTGATGTTAGCCATTGTGAGTGCTATCACAGGGGAAGGCAAGATGTACTAATGTTTAGTGGTCGAGTTTCCACCCTTTTTATATCGGGTGACAGATGTGTGTATTTCTATTTGACGTTTTATAATGAATTCTATTAAATCATTTTGTGTTTATACAAGAGGAATAAAAAAAAATGATATTTAGTATAGAGATGTTTATAATCTTTTTCATTAAATTTAGATTCGTATATCTAAGATGCTTTGAGAGTGTTGAAACACAGCAAGGAAGGAAAAGTAATTATTTAATCGATATCTCCCAGACTCTGCAGTTGACCTGACATCTGTTCAGGATGCAGCTGACCTGTGTTTGAGCAGGCCTTCCTTTAATTATTAACGGCCGTCATTAGTGAAAGGGGTGATCAATGAGACGCTTCTTAACTATCACTAGCTAGAGGGCTTTTAATGATGGGAAAATAAAGACATATTGAGTACAACGAATTTTATACTCCTTTCCGCTGAACTCTATACTTATAAACGAGGTGCTTTTCGATTGTGGGGAACAAACTGTGAATATCTGATTAATTAGTGTCTGTGCCTGACTTCTGAGGGGATAACTTTATTATTGAGATGTTTTAAGACAATGTAGGCCATCCCACATGTTCAAACATGACGAATAGATGCTTTATTGATTTCGCTGACCTGACTCACATCGGTAATGGCTTAATTTTGCGCGTGACCTGGAGGGCGGTGGGAATGAAGGGGGGGACTTGGGTGGTTGGGGGACACCTGTTTGGTGTGCGTATTATTCCCATTAGCCACGGTTATTGATTTCCCGTAATCAATTATGATAATTACTTCCGGAAGTCATTAGGTCACTTCCTGTTATGACACGTCAGGTATGCATAGCGGGATAAGAGGGTAGTCATAGGGTGAGGCTGGTGAGTCCAAGGTGTTTTTGGGTGAGGGGTTGGGGTGGGAACCTGTGACACCTGCTCTTAGGATGATAGTTTGACCTGCGGCAGCAGGATCCATGTTTGTTTGTTGTTCTCTTCTTCCTCTTCTTCTTCTTCCTCTTTCTCGTATTCCTTATTATTATTATTATTATTGTTGTTTTTGAGGAAAAGGGGGGGGCACCCCTTCAGGTGTGCGTGTTCTCCATCATTAGTCATTGGTTATTGATTTTTAATCGATTACTTCCGGAAGTCATTAGGGCACTTCCTGTTATGACACGTTAAGGTACATAGGGGGGGGGGGGGGGGTCCATGGGCTGATGATATATATATACATTTATGAGCTTAATATATATATATATATATATATATATATATATATATATATATATATATATATATATATATATATATATATATATATATATATATAGTAAAGAGAGAGAGAGAATGCGTTTAAAAAGTGGATGAGACAAGAAAACAAAGAGAAAGTGAATAAGTGCGAGGAGACAAGAACAAGAGAGTAGAACAGCCAATAAAATAAAGAGAAACAGTGAGGAAAGAGAGTAAGAAAAAATGAATGATGGTAGGTGGCGATGAGAGGAGAAAGGGAAGTGACGATTGAGAGAGAATGAGAAAAGAGAGGACGAGACGAGAGAGAAAGGGAGTGAGAGAGAAGAGGACTAAGGTGGACTCAAGAAGTGACTATGAAGAGAAAAAGGTAGTGAACAGAGTAGAGAGAGAGATAATAGTAGTGAGGCAGAGAGTGAGTGTGTGAAGCGTATGCGCTGCCTTATTAGATAGGGTTAATAGGATGTAGCATACTGCATGAAGCATAGGTCATACTGCCATATAGCATAGCATACTGCTTAGCTTATGCATACTATACCTAGCATAAGCATACTTGCATAGCATAGGGGCGTGAAGGCTGACTTGAGGACAATGCAGGGCGAGCATGATGACATACGTGCGAGAATAAGGAAAACAATAACAAGCGGAAAATTAGAGCATAGAGAGCGCTATGATAGATACCGGATATTTGGGCGAATTTTTGAGAAAGAGAGAACTGGAGAGAGGATGAGGAAACACCAAAGAGAGAAGTAGAAAGATAAGAGTGTTGGGGACAAGTCATTGCATACTGTTGAACAGAAATAAGGAGCAGCTTTAAGAGAAAAGATAGGCCGATGCCCATAGCATAGGCATGATGGAAGAATGAGGGGCATAAGACAGGGAGGGAGATAGAAGACAGAGAGAGAGAGAGATAGAGACGGAGGAGAGGATCAGAAGAGAAGTGAAAACCGAGTAGAGTATACATCGGTGTATAGCGAGTTAGTGTGAAGACGAGCGATAAACTATTAACGTCCATGTCCAATCTTCAGTCCCGATAGCTACTGCATAGTCACCCCAGCAGTATTTATGCAGTATTGCTATTTATGCTATTGGCAGTATGCATATGCTAACAATTTGCTGACGTACATAGACGCCCAATTGTACTATTTAGCATACTGTGCATGCTAGCGTACTGCTATTGCTAGCTGCAGCACTTACATGCGTATGCTATGCAGGTACTGCATATCTTAGCCAGTATATGCTATCTTTAGCTACCTGCCGTATGCCAAGGTCAGCTAATTGCATGCATTGCAGGTGCATAAGCGTGATGCCTCCACCATGCTAGGCAACGTTACGACTATCGTCTAGTGCAGTACGCAGTATTGCTACCTTGCATACGCTATGGCTGATGCCTTAGTCACGCTTATGCTACATTTAGCCTCCCAAGAGGTTACGCCATAATGAGCTATCTGCACCTAGCGCATACGCTCACATGCTTAATAGCGTTCCTTTACTGCCCTCATCTATTATACTGCACTATGCTCAGTGTGACGCTATCTGCTATATCATATGCCAGTAATCGCTCTATTATTGCTGGCCTAACTGCAGTCACTGCTTAATGCCAATAATGCAGTTCTGCTTAGATGCTAGTGCCCCATACATACGCCATAGTCACTGCCACTGAGTGCTCAAGAGTACGCTATGGCCTACTTAGTAGCACTATGAGTACGCCTGCATAGCTATATGTTGCTACTGCTCACAGTTGACGCATAGCCGTTAGCGTATGCCAGGTTAACTGGCCATATGTAGCCTATTTGAATACTCGTCAGTTTGTGACGCTATTGCTAATGTAGGCAGCTTAACTGGCTATGATAGTCAGCACTCAGAGTCACGCTTACTTGTGTGCCTACATGCTTACTTGTCGACTCAGATGCAGTCTCTAATGCTATGCCAGGTACGCGCCGTATTGCTATGCAGTACCGCCGCGACTGTATGCTATGCAGTACGCCTATTGCAATTTATGCTACCTGGCAGTACGCTATGTCCCCGTACCCCATAGCATAGCTTAATCTATCTCCTTCTCGTTGCCGTTTTAACCCTTCGCGTATCTGCCATTCAGCTCCATAGTGCAGTTACCGGCTTAATCCGCTATTGTTCTGCAGGTTTACGCTATCAGTCATAGCATGGCTAGTAGACCCTATGCTATGCAGTTACGCTATGCTACTTGCAGTTTACCGCTATGCCTACTGCCCACGTATCCTGTCATGCTTATACTTGATGCCAGTACGCGACTCTATGCATATTTATATGGCGTACTATGCCTTCGTTGCACCTCCTTTTATGCCCTATTATGCAGTACGCAGTAATGTCTAAGTGCTCGCTCCTTTTGCAGCGTACGACTCACTCGCCCTTCTATGGTGCCCTATTCTGCAGTACGCTTCGCCTTCCTTCTCTCTCTATGTCTTTACTCTTGCCATGCTTACCCGCTATATGTGCTATAGTGCCAGCTAAATAAGCGCTATGCGTATGCTCGAGTACGCTATGCCTGATTGCATAGTACGCCTTGCATATGCTATGCAGTACCGCTAGATGCTATGCAGTTCGCAGCGTTATATGCTCATGCAGTACGCTATCGCTATGTCAGTCGCCAATGCAAAGTTGCAGCGTTCTGATGGCTCATATGAGCATGTTCGAGTAATGCTTATGCTATTCTGCAGTATGCCGTACTGTGCATGTATGCATAGTGCAGGTACTGCATATTCTTAGTGCTATGCAGTACGCTACCGCTATGCAGTATGCAATGCTATGCAGTTATGCTATGCTATGCAGTGTGCTATGCTATGCTATGCTATGTATGCTATCTATGCTTATGCATGTGCTATGCTATGCTATGCTATGTATGCAGCTATGCTATGCATTGCATATGCTATGCTATGCAGTATGCTAATTGCTATGCTATGCTATGCTATGTATGCTATGCTATGCTATGCTATGCTAGCTATGCAGTATGCTATGCTATGCAGTATTGCTATGCTATGCAGTATGCTATTGCTATGCATGCTATATATGCTATGCTATGCAGTATGCTATGCTATGCAGTATGCTATGTTATGCTAGTATGCTATGCTATGCAGTATGCTATGCTATGCAGTATTGGCTATGCTATGCTAGCTATGCTTATGCTATATGTAGTATGCTATATGCTAAGCCAGTATGCTATGCTATGCAGTATGCTATGCTATGCAGTATGCTACATCCTATATTAAGAGGTGTTAAAACGCCTTCTATATAGTGTAGTTTTAATTGCTAGTGGTGCTAGTGATACACTTAGTGGCTGTTCTCTTTATTTCTAAGAGTTACATGCACTTGTTAAATACACTAGAACAACGATACAGGAACAGGGTATCTGGCGGTGCTGAGGGTGACCCTCCGGCCTGGCCCAGGAGAGGCCGCAGCCGGGAGGAGCGGTCAGATCAGGTCAGGAGCGGCCAGCCCGGGTCAAGGGCCGGCTCGTCGGGGTGTGAGTATCGGAATGAGAATGAAGGGAGGTCAAGGTTTGGCCTCCCTTTTATTCTGACCATCAGCATGGCTCCTATATTTAGAGAGCGTGGCTTGGGGATGAAGCGAGTGGCAGACAGCAAGCATGGGCACGCACGTGGGGACCGCATGGTGTACCAAGCAGTATGCTA
>NW_020870989.1:507928-520766 GCF_003789085.1 Penaeus vannamei | reverse complement strand
CCCTCTTATCCCGCTATGCACATACCTGACGTGTCATAACAGGAAGTGACCTAATGACTTCCGGAAGTAATTATCATAATTGATTACGGGAAATCAATAACCGTGGCTAATGGGGAATAATACGCACACCAAACAGGTGTCCCCCAACCACCCAAGTCCCCCACCCCTTCATTCCCACCGCCCTCCAGGTCACGCGCAAAATTAAGCCATTACCGATGTGAGTCAGGTCAGCGAAATCAATAACAGCATCTATTCGTCATGTTTGAACATGTGGGATGGCCTACATTGTCTTAAAACATCTCAATAATAAAGTTATCCCCTCAGAAGTCAGGCACAGACACTAATTAATCAGATATTCACAGTTTGTTCCCCACAATCGAAAAGCACCTCGTTTATAAGTATAGAGTTCAGCGGAAAGGAGTATAAAATTCGTTGTACTCAATATGTCTTTATTTTTATTAACATACAAATAATAATTTTAAAAAAAAAAAAAATAGTGTAACACACACACATACATTGTTCTATGAAGGCCCCCAGAAGGACAGATCTATCGCTTGCGACAGATTTATGTCCTCATCAGGCATATTTTGCGTAAGGCCAAAATTCAGAGGAGGCGACGGGCAGGGGGATATAATTTGAATGGAATCACCACTCGAAATTTCTATGAGTGGGATCTCATCTGAAATAGACGGCGATGCAGGAGGGGAAAATCTTTCCGCAGCCAACCCAATCTCTTCATCGTCCTCATCGCTTGAAATGTCCACAAACGGAATAGCTTCGCTATTTCCCGTGGGACGGTATGCGGGCGACGTAGGGCTCACAGCAGGCAAAATAACGCGAGAGCAGGACTCGACCCTCGCAGGCGACATGTAAGAGGGTGACACATCTCGGTTCTCTTCAGGTTCCCCGAAAGCGGCATCTTGAGGGCTGGAAGGCGAGGGTTCATCCCACACAGGCGATATACAACAAGACGTCACACAGTGACACATGGGTAATGACGCGTCTGCTGCCTCCTTCGGTTCCGCGAAAGTGTCAGCTCTCTCCGCTGTCGTCCCGGAGGTGCTGGCTTCCACTGGAGAGACCTTCTTCTTTTTCTCGGGGATAATACCGACTGCGACCGCACACTCTGCTTATGTAAAACAATGACGCATGCATCGGCACCATCCTCAAAAGCTGCAACAGAAAGTAACACATGAACACACTAGGATTTGCAATGACTACAACAGAGAAACATATTAACACATCGAGATTTACAATGGCAACAGTACACAAATGAAAATACATATATCTGATAAAGTTAAAAAAGTTCAAGTTTTCAGAGACTCACCTTTGTAAAAGGTGTATTCGTTAGCAGACCCATCCCAATGAAAAATTGCTATTGTACTTCCAACAGCAACACCTGTAAATAAAAAACACCAATGAATTACCCTTCAACATCTAAAAAACAACACAAAATATCAAAAAATGTTCATAGTTATAATACAAGTCAAACACCGAGTTTTTACGAGAAAAACAAAGAAATGTTTTACCTGGCAGCGAGGTATTCTTCATAAAGGTTGAGTTCATCTTGGTATGCTTAAGAAAAACACTGTATCACCCTTCAGAATCGAACGCCTTTTATACGACAAGATCTGAGAACCAGCAGACCATCCCACCAATCCCAACCTCTTAAAACACGAGGGGAGGGGTGAAGGGGTGAGGTCTGTACTTAATTACCTATTCCGCAAAACATTCGCTCACATTCCTTTTTACTGAGTGATTCGTTACAAAACAACCTTTCACACCGAGGCATTTTAAAGTTTCTATACAAAAATCTAATAACTTTTCTGTCATTATATCTAAAATCATTCTGTGAAAAATAAAAGCGCAGAAAATTAACAATATAATCTATTCCATGCAAATTAATATGGTACATGATAAAGATCGCATAGGCACCAATGTTAAACTATCAATGCTTTGCAAATGTCTACCAATGTCAAGGAAGCTCTTATCATAATACTGGTCGATAAATCTTTGCAACCAAGGAGAATAAATATGAGGCTTGATTCCGTAGGAATCAAAGTAGGCAATACAATATTTCCCAACAACTACTAATACATAATGACCCATTAATGTTGGTCTGTGCCGAGAGGTAAGTATGTTAACCACAAAAAATTCATTATATGTTGTACGATCTTTTCTAATGGGCAGTTGATCGGCCAAGAAACACCCTCGCAACACATATCCACCTCTGAGAAACTGTCTACAAACGTCTGCAACCTCACCACAATTCATTATGCGCGAATATCTGTAACTACCCTTCGATCACTATCAACATACATCACACCCTGTGTATCGCCTACCAAAAATAAAACAATGTTCGAGTCGTGAGGTTGTGACAATTCAACGGCAATCCTAAGGCTTCCAGAGTTTTCAATAGCAATTGCGTCTTGTAGCTTTTCTGGTTGCAAATCCAAAACTGCTACCATTTTTCCATTCACAAATCCATCTCTGTCGAGTGAATGTTCTTTTTCCAACCCCAACGCATTCAGCGAGTGATAATACAAATCTGAGCAACGACTCGGAAAACTCGTACTTATATTGTACACAGAGTTGTTATTAACAATAACCGAAAGCTTGCTCAAATGATTATGACCAAAGTGCAATGGATTTTCGCTGTAATTTCCTGCATATGCTTTCATGTCCACCATAAAAAGAGCTAACTTTTCGGGAATCGTTGATCCCCAGGGCATATCAATGCTCAGCTGGGTTTGGTTACTTGCCATGACATAAGTTTTGTATAGCGTTTTATTGAATATATAGCTAAGAGGACTACGAAGCAAAGATTTGTTAAGAGCCTCCCTTGCTGAATCCCGGGGTTTTAGTGTGGTTAAATGCAATTTACAAGTTTCTATCTCCACCTTAGGATTCGAACTACTCGCTTCGGTTCGGCGTTAATAACAAACTTGTCAGAGGCAAATTCCAGTCGTATTCTCATAGACACATTGTCTAAAAGATACATATCCATTGATGCTATATCTAACAATAACGGAGCCATAAAATGAAATCCGTGAGTCTTAACCTCGCTCATAGCAGATTTCTCTTGCGTGCTAGCATTCGTAAATATTTCTTTATTGTAGGTCCTCGGTATGCTAGAATCATAATAATACATATTTCTTCCTAAAGTTTTTTTCAGCGAAGGAGACATACCCGTTTCTAAGCGAACATAGGACGAAAAGTTATACAGAGGATTTTGTTCTACTTGTTGACCGTTAAAATAAACCGATACAGATTTAATTAGCGAGTGCATAGCAGAGTTGCACAACACAGCATGATCAGCTTCACCCAGCGAGGCGCCATCTCCTTTCTTCAGATTACCCTTAATCTCCAGAACCAATCTTGACAGGTCAATATAACAATTCTGCCCGGCAGGCCATCTAAATTCTGCATAATTATCTGTAACAGACCCATTTATCCCTGCATTAAAAGGCAGGACGTCGACTTCACATCTGTCTTCAATCCCTGATTCAACCATACGTAGCCTATTCGACCTGGGAAACATATCGCTTACCCCGGCCACATAAGACGATAATGGCGTCTTGTACTGATTCATGATTGATAATATGAATAACAATAACAATAATAATATCACAATCTGTATCTCTATATTATTATTGCGCACAGCGGCAAGGCGAGACCGTACTAAGCCAAAGAAAAAACATCTTTTTTATAGGTGAACAACTTGGTCGAATCGTTAATCTTTTCACTCTTTTTCGTTTTCTACGCACCCCCTCCTCCCCCTCTCATTGCTCTCGCGCCAATGTGTTTGACAGCCTCCACTCCTCTCTTTTTCATAGAAGACCTCAAGTTAGTATTCCCCTGTCTCATATCAATAACACCAGATCCAAAATCGAGTAATGCTGGTTTAACAAGCTTAGAAACAAATGGAATTAATCTCTTGCCAATATTTCCGAGAAAAGATAATAATCCGGCGCCTCTTCTGTAATGGTCATAAGACTTATATACGCTAATGTCCCCCACGCCCCCTCCTCGAAACTGTTTAATCTGCGATTCCGGTTGTTCAAATATTACCATGAATTCCTCGGTGGTGGGGGGGACAAAGGGTGCTCTTACATACATGGCGGAAATCAAAATGGTGTCTATCTTCGATATGCATAAAGCAAACACACCAGGACGACGTTCTAATGTAAAATAAGCAAAGATATGCATGTGCTGTCTTTATATACGGGCAGCTTTACCGAGATCTTATGTGCAATATAAGCGTAATAGAACGTCCTTCCTCGAAAACTATTGGATAACCATTCTGATCTGTAATGCGCACCCCCACAGAATTTAATGTCTTATTTAAGAGCTGTTTATAAAGCGTGGGTGTATACCCCTTTGTACTCGAACCTTGCAAAGCAAATGCGTCTAAGATGTTTACCTGCTGTCCTGCAAATCGACAAGGAACAACAATGTCTGAATACACATAAATAAAGTCCACACCGCCATCGTTTCTCGGAGGCCTCATACTTACATTCTGATTATATAATAACCATTTATAATCAACAGACACTGTGCGAGGTACATAATAGCGATATATTTTTTTTTCGCTAAACCCTAATATGTGCGCCAGACGAGGCGAGAAGCGAACAGCCATATCGGGATGACAGCGTGCTTCCCTCCCATCGCCAACCGCGTGAACGATAATTTCTACGCGAACGCGCTCTGTTTCCCAGTCATAGATAAGAAGTCTCCCCTGTGGCATATATTTTTGAATTGCATCCACGCCTAATATCGGTGCAATTTGTTCCGTTATATCTTTATTAATCATATCTATCATAATTTTTGGTTCTCTCGCATGACCTAGCATGCTAAATTTCGGGACGTACTTAAACATGTCAATCATAATTGGGTGAGCACTGTTATCACAAACACTAATAAACTGAATACTAAAATCATTATCATTTGCTATGATGCTGTAGTAATTTTTGGGATGCAAAAAATTAACCAGCGCCACCTCATAATCCATGGAAGGATCCAACATTAGCGGCGAAATGACGTTTTCAAACGCATAAGAAGTGTTGTGCGGGAAAACATCTTTCGATGCAGTACTGGTAATATATATGTACTGATTGTCAGTCTCCATGGTGGAAGTTGATGACAGACTGAGAGTTGCATCAATAATTTCACCCTTTATAACAAAGATGTAAAGGATAATAAGACTTAAGGAGTAATTCATAACCTTATTTTATTAAAGATATATATATATATATATAAATCAAACAAGTACAAATGCTACTGGAGAACATGAGATATTAATGATCATTTTCCAGCTGCCTCGGTAGCTTCGATGTCCGCCGCTGTTCGCAGGTAATTTCACCGTCCTCCGCATCATCTTCATTATACCTGGGTCGTTTGTTTCTAATGTCGGCTCAGGCAAAAGGAGAGGACTCGCGCACAGCAGCGAAACAGATATCTTCAAAGGCATACACCGCGCTGCAAAGTCTTGTAAAAGCTCAATGTATGCATGGCTCCAACTGCCTCCTTCCACTTCAACTGGAAATAAGATCTCCCAATATTCAACTCTTGAAGCTGATTAAACAATGAATCGAGACATTCACCCAAATTTCTTAGTCGGTTTTCCGATCCGTCACACGCCAATCCATCAACATAATGTCTATCCATACTCGACTTTAATTGTTTCATGGCAATTTCATTATTTTCCAGGGCTCTCCGGGACCAAAGTGGGCAACGAGATAGATAATTACAGGCCCATCTCCCTGTTTCACACTAACGACCCCGGTAGCACATCTGTCAGCTACAATAGCCCTTGAGGTAGAAAATAACCGCCTTTTTGATCTGTAGTAATCAGCATATGCATATTCTTTTTCCAATATGCCCGATGTAGCGTAAGCAGTCTTTCCACATGCATTAGCAATGACGCATACGGCGGTGTCTTTACACAGCTCATGCTGGAGAATACCTCCTTTTCTAATCAACAGGGGTATAGATAATTCGGGAGATAATCCTCGCGAGGTGACCTCGCACTGACAGAGGGGCTTCCATTAGCGGTCGTTCTTCTTCCCCATCTCTTCATTAATCATCTCTCTGTAGCGCCTGACAAATTGAGGAACGGCAACAACAGTAGCAGGGCGCTGACGTGGAGACACTTCCTCGGCCATCTTCTTGCGCAATCGAGGCAGTAGTATAACATCACCGCTCGTATCCTCGCTTTATACCCATAGTGTCCTGTCGTTACTCGCTCATGCATGCAGCACCCCGCCCACTTAATGCGTTACAATCATCTGCGCAGCTTTGTACACAATCGATAGCCCATTTCAAAGGCAATAGACTGTTGATTGTATAAACTGGCGAGTCTGCGATATTTTGAAATCGTGCGTAATGCTTCTTCCTGCGGGGCATGCTTTAAATTTTCTACAGCATCATCAACTTCTTGCTGGTAGACTTGTTCAGAGTGGTTTGCAAGAAAGGCTCGGTATGTCTCCCACAATGACACAAAATATCGTGTTTGTACTGAGCTCGATAAAATTTTATCACCTCTCTTCGAAGCTCACTACCTAGAACTTTGAATGATACATTTTCTTCATCGTCGCTGCTGGTGTTGCTGTTGTTGGACGCACTGCTTGTGCTCGCGCGAGGACGCGTTGCTGAAGAGTTCTCCGTTCTCACTCATGTTTATGTTGTTATTGCGTCTTACATACACACGCTTCTGATTATAGAATCGCCGGTTTTATCCTCTCTCGAGGCCATTAATAGGGGTTCCAACGCATCTTACTCTGTGCAGACATAAGGGCGGACATTGGCTTAACTTTTACATTCCCACCTGCCTTATGAACACCTGTGAGATACCGCCTAGCTGCCGGACTGCGCATATAATCATATGGTAATGGCGCAAAGTTATGTAATATTTTCAAAAGTTCCTTTTCTTTTACAGAAAACGAGTGCGATGATGAGGATGCAAAATACTTGATAACATCGAGTATATTTAACCCTGTTATAGGAGATTGTATCTGACCTAATTCGTCCCACCGAATTAAAGACTGCTTACGGTAAAATTCCAAGAGAGATTTTGCATAATCTTGCTGATTTGTTTTGAAGAAAATTCCTACCAAGTGTTCTAATGAGGATTTATCGGTGTATTCTGATTGTTGCCAGGGATTGCTTTTTCAAGCCTTTGCAGAGCTGCAGAGGGAAGGGGTACTGTCATTGCCTCATTAGCGGCGGAACGCCTGCATTTTCACATTCTTTTTGTTTATTTTCTTGCGAAAAGTAGAGCGCGGGATAATGAGCGAGCGCCGAGCCCGCCCCCGCGTCTATTTCCCGCAGACATCGCGACAACGCGTGCGCTCGCACCGCCGCCCGCCGCGTCCGCCGCTCGCTGCACCCGCCGCCGCTATGACAGCTGTCGTTCGCGTGCCCCCCATTTATTGCGGTATTTTTAGCTGCCATGGCGATATCCGGAGGCGATTCTAATATGTTCTTGTTGACACCATCATTAATCTTGTTAGTATCATTACCGTTCGAGGTGAGGTCAGAGACCAGGGGTCAGATGTCGGTCGACCGTGGACTTTGGAACAAGACAATACTCTTTCATATTTCTAATCAAATTAAAGATGTAAATGCATTTACAGCAAGCGGGAGTAGAATGGATAAAATATTTCCCCCGTGCGAGATGAGAGATTTTTTCTTCTTTTTAAGAGACGTTTTCTTCAGAGACACTTCCTTGATAGCTTGCCGATATCGTTTCAATTTCTTAATAATACTTTTTTCCGTGGTTAAGTTTTTCCTTAAGAAATTTGAAAAAACTTCGGCAATGCAATTGATCTGCTGTTTATCCAGCTGTAATATAAGCCGGAACGTCGTTTTGGCTTTAGTGAACAGATAAACGATAGTACATCAACAAATCGAGGTGTGAGGGGCTGCCTTGTCATGGTGCAGGCTGCATGTCATCAATCGTAATGTATGAATTGAATTTGTCGGGATATCCAATCCAGCGAACAAGATATTCTCTCTGCTTTTTTTTCTGTTCCACCTCGATGACAGGATCTTGTACGGGTAAACACTTGGCAGTGATGTCGGGACGAGCTCCTCTCGATAAAACAAACCTTGGACTTCTTCGCCGCTTAAATCTTCCAGATAATACCCGACTATGTTCTGACGATTGTCAATCTGTCGAATTTTAAATATCTCCTCCGTATTTTGTATTTCATATCCCTTGCGAAATGCGTCGGTACGAGAGCGCGCTGCGATGCGCACAGTGTCCCCAACCTTTATTTCTGATTGCTAGCATGCGATCGGTCCTTTTTTATATGCACATTCAATGAACGAGCATACATTTGTCGAAAGAGACGTTGACACTGCGCCCGCGTGTAATGGCGGTGCACGTCCAGTGGCGCGGCGCCTTTCAAACCCGCGTGCGCGCGCTCATTATAGGCTAAAACAATATCCGGGAGAACGTCGATATACCTCAGCGTATCTTTTAAGGTTAAATATTTATATATGCGTTCCTTGAGGGTTCTGATGTGTCTCTCTGCAATGCTAGCCTTTATTTCCTTCGAATGCGTGGTATACCACTGCATCTTATGTTCGCGCAGTAAGCCGTTCACTGTATTATTTACAAACTCTCGCCCTGCATCGGTGAAGAGGTGAGTTAAACCTTTAGCATCCTCAGTATTTAACACGATTTTAGTGCGCTCGCAACCTCCGTCTTGTTTTTACTCTTTAAGGGTCTTACTTGCATATAACGACTAAACACATCTACACACACGAGCAAATAGTTGGTTTTATCGTTTTGTCTTGATAAGTTTCGCATGTCTGCCAGATCACACGTTAAGATTTTGCGAGGTCCTATAGCCATTGTTTGGCGACGCGGGAATTTTTTGCGAGTATGTCTGTGAAGAGTATACACACGCTGTGATGACAAAGCATTTTTCACATCCGATTGTGTAATATTATCCTTTCCTAATTGCGTGCGAGCGGCGTCTAACAGCGCTTGTATTCCACCTAAGCTGTGGGGCTTTGTATAGTCTTCATACAAGTCCTTTAGAACTTGCATGGTTCTGTCGGTGATCACCATTGGTAGACAAGCTGATGTGGAAAATATTCACAGAGGATATTACTGCGAAACTGCAGTTTATCTGGAGTTTCACAACCGAGGTCTATGAGTAAATAACCGCGAGATTTCGAGAGAACAACCTTTTTATATAACTCAAAAACCGCTTGGCTTCACTCTTTAACTGCCGAGGCATTCTAACTGTCCGAGATCTCTCTGTTTTAGCAAAAAAATGAGAGGTATTTAGTGAAATGTTGCGGCTGTGCTTCCCTTTCATAAATACATTTTGAACGAGGAGTACAACAGATATGTTTTCGTGTCGTCCCTTTGTAAAGATATTACTTACAATGTCATTATTAGCCGCTTCTATAAAGCAATCATCCAGTATATATAATATGCGGTCATTCGGTTTTGTCTTATGATTGATGGGATCTATAATGTCTTTGTTAACAATAAGTTTGTCAGATAAAGAGGTTTCCTTTTCTAGCGGATGAGATTCACTCCCGCATACAATTATACAATCAAACTGTTTCTGATAGTGCACAACAATTTTTGTGGCGAGATGCGTCTTTCCCGAATTAGTGACTCCTGCAATTATTATTCTTGCGGGGTGAGCAAAGAGATCCAGCAAGTTCTCCTTAAAACAGGAGTATGGAGTACTGTGCGACATGTTGAAGGACACAAATAAAAATGACACTTAAATTTTAGACATCGCCTATTTTATTGACTACAATATACAGAAAATATTATGTACATGTGTTAAGTATAGCCATTTAAATAAAGTCATCATCACTATTTTCCTCTGCTTCCTCGATGAAGGGTTCCCAGTTTGTGTTTTTCTGCGCTTTCGCGGTCTTGGGTTGCCAGATCGTTGCCTCCTGATGTTATTATTATAGTTGTGTACAACAGACGGAAAGTGAAGGTGGCGGATACTCTCGTTTTCTCCATAGATGGCTTAATCTTTCCTCTCCTGTTGTTGTTATTGTTGTTGTTACCATGGTCGGTCTCCTCCTCCCCCTCCTCCTCCTCCCCTCCTCCTTCTCGCTCTCGCTCGCGCCGGTTGCCACATCGCGCACGAATTCTCCCCTCGTTTCCTCCTCCCCTCTTCGCTCTCTGCCGCCTCGGAAAGGTGTTTAATCTGGATGACCATATGCTAGCGATTTATAGGCATTTACATACCAACGTTTATCATCGTATAATGACAGCCCGCGCTTTTTCATTTGCGTGGTCATCATTTGACCTCCAACGTTGGTAATGCTCACCTGTTTAAAGAAATGCACTTCTTTTTCATGAAGAATGCGACGGAAATTGTCGTGTTTTAGCCTCCTCTTCTCAGCCCGACAAATTCCCTTTGCACCCGCGGATGTTTGATCGCTATTTAGGAGCAAGGAATAAGTCTTGGGCTTTAGGCAAATTGCCTCTTTTATCGGAATCTCCCTGTTTCAGATTTTAATAATCCAAGTTTGCCCTTGACAGACTGGTTGTATAATGGATGGTCATGGCTAAAATTAGAAGTGTCTATCCACTCTTTCAAAGGAGATAAGGACAATTCTTTATAAATGTCATCTGTCTCCACAGAGAGGATATAGCTGTCGGTGTCGGAGTAACAGAGCTGCACACGATCTCCGTAATGAGTCTTTAAAACTTTATAATAAAAGTTATACAATTTCAATTTAGCCAGCTCCAAGATGGTAAATCCAACATACTGCGGATAAGCCATACTAACAGTTTTTGCCCTTGAAATGGTTATCACTCTGTTTGGAGCTAAGGGGATGAATCTTTTGAAGAATGGGCTTCGAATCTTTTTGAGAAAAGAAGAAGCATTGCACACCATGCTAGCACGTTCTAGTCTTTTTAGAGGGTTCATTAAACACCGCCAAAGACACTGTTTGAAAGCGTCTTGAAGCACAACTGTTGTGCTTTATCGGTGGCTTCCCTGCGCGCCTTAATATTTTCGTGAATAAAAGGCGATAAAAATTCACGTTGGGAGAATTCGTACACATCGCTTACTCGCTCCACCTCCCCCCAAGTCAATTAAAAGCTGCAAATGTTTCAGTAAAATGAGGTGGTCCTTCTGCGGAAGATGTGAAGCCACAAGCTTTTGGTTTTTTGCGTGGTAAACGCCTGTTCTGCGATGCTAGAAGTTGTTTGTTATAAGGGGATATGTCCTGATTTCTTATGTTCATGTGATGAATGAGGAGGGGCAAGTCGTCTGTCTTCCTCGCAACTTCGGGTGGAACTCTGAGATCAGCCACTACCCAGTGCCCAATATCACCGCTTTCGTCGTGGTTGGTTAACCCCGATGCAATGAACTCGGACTTTTCACGGGGCGGTAATTTCCGGATATTGCCGTATGGTAATTTCTCAGACATTACCGTGGCATACAAGCTGTTGAAATCAAGGTAGAGTATGTAGGTGCTACTTTCCTTTTGTGGGTCATGGTGCGGATTAACAAGGGAGTTCTTTGCTACCGTGAGAGGGCGAACACATGTTGTCAGTCCCCCTCTCACAGATTGCTCAATTTTGCGGGCTAATTCTGGATCGGATATAAGCTCAAGGTTTGTTTTTGTCATTTTTAGGAATGCATCGTATGCATATCCGGGAAGACTGATAGTTAACTATATCCAGATCGTACTTTTCAGCAAGCATAGACCTCCACTCTGTAATCACATCGGCTAGCAAACCCACATCAGTCCTCAGGTAGCACTCTAAATAATCACCTAAAGTACGACACCCGGCTGCATTCCAGACTTTTAGTGCATGAGCATACTCCTCCTCCGTAACCGTCTCACCTGTGAGGGAGCTATAAAACTTTCAATGGGGGGGAGGCTGGTCTCTTCGAGCTTTTTCAGGTCATCCAAGTACTCATACGGAAAAATACCCTTTCCCGTTAGAAGCAGCGACTGAGCTTCGTCTGGCAAATGACGTAAGATATGCTTGGAATACCTGAGTGAGCGGCTGCTTTCAATATGAGTTTTGGCGAGAGAGCTTAGGCTTGCGTTCATAAAAGCTAAGCTATCGAGGAATTTCAGGTTGTTTAGTTCCACAGAGTGATATCGAAGCCCTTGCTTCGTAAGAATTTTGATTTTTGTGTTAACTTGCATTTCTTTCAGAATGAGCCGAGGTCGTAAGAGTGATTATGAGCCAGACAGGGGATAGCTGTGCGATGATTTTTCATCTGGAGGTTACAGCGAGCGCAATAAGCACCAATGTAGTTCATCCGATCTTTAGTATGGTCGTGGTGTCTGTGCTTTTGTTGATGTGTGGGAATTTTTTGGTTGCACATTTCGCACATTTCGGCCTTCTTAAAAGCTTCTTCATCTTCGTTGGACATGTGGAGAGGATGATAAGGCATGTTTTTTACAATGTCCGCCCATTTGTTAGACAGATTCTCAACAAAGTGCGTGGCAGCGTCGGCACCCTGATATAGAAAACTATCTACTACTTCACCTTGTCTGTCTATTATGATATAGCTGTAGGCACAGGCTTTGTGCTGTGCTATACATCTCTCCCCTCCACCAGTCTTGTCCATGAAGGCTTCAAAGTCGTAGATACACATGTGTGATGGTGCAAATGCTTTCCCATAATTCACGAAGGCGAGTTTACTCCCCTGCAACGGGTAAGTGATCTTTGTTGGCATCTCACATCCTGACATGTGAGATTCGGCTGATCTCTGATCGGGAAACGAAGAGAAACATGTGCGACAAAAGTGCTTGTGAACGTTCCTGCCTCTCATGGTAAATACGTCCATGTACTTATTAAAGTCTGTTATTAGCCATGTAC